>OZ018387.1:57063227-57397102 GCA_963969525.1 Ontholestes murinus
TCGGTCCGTACTTTTTCGAGAACGAAGCTGGGGCGGCCATAACCGTCAATGGGGAGCGCTACAGGTCGATGATAACCAACTTCTTTTGGCCTAAACTGGATGATATGGACACGGACGACATGTGGTTCCAGCAGGACGGCGCCACGTGCCACACAGCCCATGCCACAATGGACATTCTGCACGAGCGATTTCCGGACATGGTCATTTCGCGCGGAGGCGATATCAACTGGCCACCGAGATCGTGCGATTTAACGCCTTTAGACTTTTTCTCTGGGGCTATCTCAAGTCGCTGGTCTACGCCAACAAGCCTCTAAACACCGATGACCTCAAAGTCAACATACGCAACGGCATCGCTCAAATTGAGGCCGATATGTGCTCCAGAGTCATTGAAAATTGGACCTCCCGGATCCGGGCTACCAAACGGAGCCGCGGTGGTCATTTGAACGATGTTATCTTCCATACTTAATGGGTTCGAATACCCTTTCGAATGAACAATAAATTTCGTTTCTACCTCACACACAACTTGTTTTATTCAATTTTAAAGTTCACGCGCCCTTATTGGCGGACCCTATACTTTATCAGGAAGTACCATATTTTCACCCACTCATAATACAAATAAAAACATTTACTAAAATAAATATAATGAAATATAAGTTATTTTAAAGTGATTTAGTAAGGCTCATTGTTGTAAATTCACGAAATGTTTTCGTATTTTAAATTTATTATGTCAAGTATGTATTGAAATGCGTGAAGAAGGTAAGTCAGTTTACTCTCTATTAACAAAAATCTGTGCAACATATTCCGAGCATAGCTCAATAATAAGGGATAATTAATCACTACTAACAATTTTATCTAATAACATAGCAATAAACAATAATAAAGTTGTGCCTCAAATATAATTGGTCATATAGATGATCTAAAGATTAAGGCGCTTGATATGACTGTGGAAGATCTGAATAATATCTTAACATCAAGGTTTAAAGTCAATTATCGTGTGATAAAATTATCCCAACGTACAACAATCCATCATTCAGCAGTTTTGTTTTTATAATACAATGTCAGTGTCAAAATGACAAAATTTTATTTTGTTGTCACCCAATAAAGGTAAAATAAATATGTAAATGCTAAATATATGTATCTGAAGCTGATGTTATATGAATAGTAGAGGAAAGGTTATGGGTTTGAGTGGAAGATCACCTGCTAGCGTGAACTCCGCCCGTCAGCATGGTGTTAATTTATTTATTTATTTATTTATTACGGAAATCTCCTTTTTCAACAATTGTCAAAATATAATTAGTACACGTATAAAAAACGAAAAATACACAACTTATCAACTACTCTGAAGCTAAATAAACACATTTACAGTTAATGTACATACTTAATTACAAACCTCAAGAAAGGAAAGATCAATATATGACAAATAGCGCTTAAATATTATATATGAATTACAAAATAACAAAAAAATGAAATAATGCAAGAGCATATTACAATATTTCATGATACGCGACAATGGATTGTGCGCACCATAATTCGTTTGATGAAAATTCAGCCTGAACAATGGTCTAGAACGTAAAGTAAGTAAGTAAAGTAAACGTATATTATAGGTTTTTTTTCTTTTGATATTGTGAATGTCTCGTTATTTTATTTGTAAATATTGTAACCGTGTTTGATAAAAGAAACAGGATAGTGCTGACCGTTACTATGTGGTATTTCATTTTCAAATGTAGGATGAAATAAATATAAAGATAAAGGAGTGTAGTGTTCATTACTCATAACATTACAGGATCCCAACTCGGAAAACAGATATATTTTTTTCATGGGCAGCGCCAAGAAAAACTTTGATTTACAAATTTAAAGTTTTACATATACATACTGTAAATGAATTAAACAAATTTGCAACAAAAATAAATGACATTGACTTGATATGTTTAACTGAACATTGGCAAACTGAAGATCAACTTGAGTCTTATAATATTTGCAATTTATTGTAAAAATATAAAGGTGAAAGCAATTAGGAGTATTAAAACCTTATCAGTCGGTAAAGTATTTGAGTGCATTAGTGTTGAAATAAAAGTATCAAACACTACCATTCATGTAATAGGCGTCTATCGGCTACTACAAGGTGACATAGACATATTTTTTAAGATGGAAAATATATTGGAGTTCCTTCAGTTAAAGAGAAAAACAGTTTTTATTGCAAGTGATTTAATATTAATGCTTTTAAGCCATGTACTGCTTATGTTCGATTTATAAATCAACTAAAATCTCACAATGCCAAGATGACTTTAAATAAGGCTACTAGAATACGTCTTAATGGCTCTATGTATTGTTCAGATAACATTATTACTAATATTAATTTTGTGTTTTCATAGATATAATAAAATCAGATAATAGCGCACAACTGTTATCGTATACTTTAAATACATATGTACACACGTCCTTTAGTTGAAGAAAAATATTCACTGTTTCTGAACTGAGTAAGTTCTGTAGTCATATTAGGAGTGAAATGTTTTCTGATGTTTTCCTGGCTAATGATGTTTTCCAATAAAACAAGTAAACGATTTAATTGTTCTTTTTAAGAATTCTGTGCCTTAGTTTAAAAAAAATGCAAAAAATCTCAATAGTAACAATACATTTGAACACTGAATAAAACGCTTACTATGTTTTTAACCACTATAATTTATAATGTGTACGACTTCAGTTTCAACTTTTGACGGTCATTATCAAGTAATTATTTAAGTCGTACATATTATCATATAATATATTTATATATTATAATAAATTATAGTAGTTAAAAACATAGTAAGCGTTTTATTTTGTGTTTATTATGAATTACCACATGGTAACGGTAGCAACCATTATTATGAACAATACATTTATATGTAATATATCTTATAATGGAACAGTATTTAACCTAGTTGAAAATAAAATAGGAATTCGTAATGTTATTAAAAAACTACACGTAGTTATGAAGGAATTTCCATTAAATTAATAAAACACTGCAAAGATCAAATAATTACACCTCTAAAAGATATCTTTAATACTTCCCTAAAAACACTTATATTCCCAAATGATTTAAAATACTCAATTAAGTCACCCATTTCAAAAATATTTGAATCGATAATGACGTGTGAAACTAATAACCTATTTTCGGACAAATTTAATATTAAACACGCCGGTGGTGGCGCATCGGTTACGGCCCCGAACTGACGTGCAGCAACGTTGATTCGGGTCAGTAGTCGGATGGGTGACCGGTACCATTCACCATTGGGATACAATTAATGGTGCTTTAGAGTGACGGGGGCGATCCTTTAAAGTAACAAGCTCATTTACACACACACAAATACACAAATGACACATGGCGGAAGGACCACGTGGTCGATAGCCTAACACTACTATTACTACTACTTTAATATTAATGAAGACTATGTACATTGATGCCATGGTTAAAAATTACAATTTCGAAAGGAAATACAAGGTACTGATCCCGCAAAGAGAAGACTGAACCGAAGGCCAACCCACAAAAGCAGAATCAAACAGTTTCACGGACGGCTCAAAGGCCGACAAAGGGCAGGGGCAGGTATATACGGTACAGAACCTAAAATTTCATTCAGTCTCACCAAGAGAACCACGGTGTTCCAAGCAGAGGCGATTGTTCTTCGACACTGCACAAGAGAAATAACGGGTGTCCAACAATTATTGCAGTCCCGGGTGGCGTTGGAATAAAAAACGTAGGTCGATTCTTACATGTTGCAAATAAATGAACTGACATTTTAATTGTCAAACATAACTTAAATGTGCATTAAAAATGTCAGTTCATTTATTTGCAACATGTAAGAATCGACCTACGTTTTTTATTCCAACGCCACCCGGGACTGCAATAATTGTTGGACACCCGTTAGTAAGACAAGACACCAAAAGTAGGTCATTGCTATATTCTCCGACAGTCAAGCGCTGCTAAGAGCACTAAGCGCCACACAGGTCGAATCTAAGCTAGTGTGGAACTGTATATGTGCTCTTAATGAACTTGGCAGTCACAAAAAAGTAACAACCACATGTGTCCAAGGACCCGGAGGACATCCGGGGAATGACAATGCAGACGAACTTGCCAAACAAGGCTCGTTAAAAGTAGTAATTGGCCCGGAACCCTCCTAGGGAATCTTCAAAACTGCAGTCAAACGATTCATAAAAAAAGGGTGGAGACACAGGCCTAAACCTGGTGGACGAACTCACCATGACAGAGACAGGCGAAACAGTTCATTAAGAAACAATCGCCAAAATTCACGACAAAACTTCTGAACCAAGACAGGAAAATGGTCAAAACAATAGTAGGTCTGATAACAGGACACTGCAAGCTCAACAAACATATGAGCAAAATAGGCCTAGTGGAAGAAGCACCATGCAGATTCTGCTTACAGGAAGAAGGGGACTCGTTCCACACCCTATACCATTGCGAGGGCCTAGCAAGGATTATATATTAAAAGCTGGGCACTACAAACCTAAGCACGGTGACCTATATCCAAGCCCCTTTGGCAACTTTAATTAATAATTCTAAAACTCAAGCCACTTTTTTGGTCCAATAAAGTTCCGAGAGAGAGACAGTAGCCTCTATTTATTGAAATGAAAAATATATATCACACTGACATAAGCAAATCAAATAAGACAGGTCTCCAAAAAATGGGCCTAAATACGCCAGAAATGGCAAATGTATTGCCTCAATGGCCAAACTCACCTGATGAGCATAGTAACCAGCTGCGAAATGTATTGGGTCGAGTGGAAAAACACATGAAATCGTGAACTCCGCCTTCAGGATCTATGTTTCAAATTTTAAAGTAATTTAGTGTTTATGTATGTATTTTTACATGTTTTGTAATAGATCCTGTAAAGTAAACAATATAAATAAATACAATATAAGTATGTGAAAAGCCTAAAAGTATATTTTGTGTACAATTCAAGCGTACATAAATCGTAGGTTAATATACTTAAACCGACTGTTCATCTAGGAGGTTGAAAACTATATTATGTGAATATTTGGTCTTGACTTTTATCTATTGCGATGCAGTATACTACTTATGTTTGGATTTAAAAAAAAGTATTGATAAAATTTAACTTTTACAAGACTCTAGTTTAAGATTATTAAATGAGATAGGTTAGCTCAAGATTAATGATCTGTCTACTCCTTTTTGTCACATATCGCCGCAAAATAATTCTCTACAACTCCTTATCTATACCATAAAATCATATTTCGCTGCACAACCAAAATTAGATTTTATAAGAAAAAAACATTTTCAATCTAAATTTCTAGTGTACAAAAAGGTTATTTCTAGCGTGTAATGCAAAGTGTGCCTTGTCTTTTCTATAACATTATATCAAACACCTTAAAACCATGCGTGTATTGTTCATGTTCTTCCAATAAACCAAACATATATATTCCAATTAAAGAACAATAGATTCTATTCATCTTGCCTAACTCCGTTAAAATTAGGTCATGGGAGCTTTATTCAAAAATGGTGTATTGCCCAGTATATTGAGTGTGAAGCAAGCTGATTTAAACCACATTATGTGTGTATTTAGTACAAAGAAAAGACTTAATGAAGAAACTAGCAGATTTATATATTCTGCCTTCAATAAATATTATTGTTTTTGATAAAATGTAAAATCAAACTATATTTATGACTTCCTTTCTTTGTTTTAACCATCTATGTATTTTACTTTTTCCGTGGTCTGGTGTGGTTTGTTGAAATAAAAAGTCGTTATGATAGACCCCTTATCGTGAAGGTCATATGCACCTGTATTCGAGGCCAAAAGAAAAGCATTTGTATTTGTATTGACCTTATATAAGTACTAAAAAATGGTTTGCTGATTAGCATTACTTATTATTATAAAATTATATAAATACGTAAATTTATACCTCGTCATCTAATCTTTTATAGTGATGCTTATATTAATGGCGACTTCCTAGTTAAATACAGTCTTACGCCATTAAATTTCAAATAGCTATTTAGGTTATTATTATTGTGTTAATTTGTTTGAAATAAAGCTTATTTTTATTATTGTGCAATTTAGCACATTACGGTTATTCAAAATCAACTAAAATATATTCATTATTTAAAGGAGAGGTTAATTTTAAACATAAAACAAAGACATACGTATAGAGGGATGTTTAGGAGATAGGGAGTACTTACATTCTAAAGTTTATATATTTACGAAATCCTAGTATTCAATTTTATAATACATTACATACACACATACATTGTTATAACATATAAAATTAATTCGTTTTTAAATTGTTATATATAAAAGTAATGTAATCTTTAATAAAAATACAGTGATATAAATGTTAAACCATAATATTTCTCAACTGGTAGTTGGTAAGTAATCTTCATGTGATTTATCCTATCTCAACATTCTAACTACATAGGGGATTGTGGCAAAATTGTTAAGTTATGTGCAGTTTGTGCCGAGATATAGTGTTTTCTTTTGTGGACTAATTGCGCGCCCTCTCTTCGGTGCTCCGCGATAAATCAGCTTAGGAACAATCGAGGATTAGTACGTCCCCATTATCCTTGAAGGGCGTTAACTGTTTATGCTGTATACACACATACATTTAGAGCATAGTTTCGCTTTAGAGGGGCATTTTAATTACCTAATTAATGAGCTGAACTCGCCGTCCTTACTAATCCGACACTCACTGAATATTCTATTACAAGATGCAGCGGGACTTACAAAAGGGCTTTATCTCCTGGAGATATATCTTAAGTATGGAGATTTAACTGGCTCCTATTCCATTGTTTCGGAAGTTATGCACTTGCCGTCGATGCCTTGCGTATCATGGGAAATTGAGTGAATATGACTTTAAAATGATGGCATAAATTCCAGATAACAATTCGTGAGAAAATAATACTTAGGAATAAATATGTTCCTACCTAATAAGGTACATATTATAATTGTTTAAATTTCATAATATTTTCTCTTTTTAGTTAATATCATACTTAATTATTAAGTTAAAAAATATAAGTAAGTATCGCTAACCTCAAACAGTTTTCTTACTTACTTAAAAATTATCAATTAAAATATAATGCGTTTGAAATTATTCGAAAAAGAAGTTTATGTAGTGCCATATTTAAATTCGAATAAAATTCAAAATCATCAACATTATACGAAGGGCCGCGTTATGTAAAGAATTAAATATCGTTTATTTATCTGTTCTCTTCTAAAAATAAACAAACGAACAAAAATGTACCTTGTTATTAATTGAAAATTGGTTACGTTTACAGTGGCTTATTGAATAATAAATGTGTGACACATTTTAAAAAACCAATTAACTGATTTGCCTGATAAAATTGTAATATCACTGCTCAGTTAATTTAACAAAGTAACAACAAAATTTATTTTATTTCTTATACTCCAAGGTAAATTGATCAAAAAGTTACGATTATTTTTAGATTAAATTTCAATCATTTCTTAGTGTGGATTATTTACGTATTATCTGAAATTTTCATAAAAATTGAGCGACGAATTCTTGGTGTTCTTTTACTTATGGCTGCCAGTATAGTATACCTGTATGGTAAAACTATTTACAAATCCACAAAGTACTATTGAAATATGGTCTTGTTAACAAATTATTTAACATATAATTTAAAAAAAATAGAATATCTCCAGTTAATTAGTGCACATGGAAGGTATCCAGCAATAATATTTACTGTGCTAATAATTATTAAATTATATAACAAATGATTTGTTTTTCAATATTAATTTAAAAATGTATCACTACATTAGTACTGATGGCAATGGTATACCATTATGTAGTATAAAACTGTAATATTTAGTAGCCTTCTAACCATGATAAGTATGTACAATCGCTTAAAATCACTTTTAAAACAAAGCCTTTCCTAGCTAACTAGCTATAATACAAGAATTAAAAGTTCTAAGAAGAAATTACCGCAATGTTTATTAAGTTGTTATATCAAATTACTAAGAGAACACAATTTTAGCATAGAAAACAAGATATGTACTATAAAAATCTACCATTTGTATTCTAAAATAAAATTGTTTCGTTACTACTAAATATCTTTAACAAAATAAGTAAGTTCGTCACACATTTTGATAATTTAAAATAAAAGGAATAACTTGTTAGTGACAAGCTAAAGTGTTGGAAACTATACTAACAGGTATTATTAAAGAACTGATACTAAAAAAGTTATTCGTTTGAGTTTTAAAATATTATTAAATTTAAAACTGTGATTTTGTTGTAATTTGTGTAATTCTTTTTCACAATAATACTTCATCGTTAAATAAACAAACTGTGTGATATATACTCTATCGTGAACAAGCTAAGTCGGGAACCTATAAACAGTGTATATATAACATCGTAAGTGTTTAATAAACGTGTTATCAAAAATAACTACGCGTGTAATAAGACTTAGTAAACTTAGTAAAAATTTAAGGCGCACCCCTACATGCTGTTGTAATGGCTAATAAACCAAAACATGCATTAAATTCAAAGAAACTACTTACGTTAAGGTATTAGATACAATGAGTAACATCAAAAATACCCATAGCGGCGATAGGCGATATATATGGAATTACAGTAGGAATGATCAAAAGTATAAAGTACCTTCTAGCCTCACCGTTAACCAGACTTATAAATGAAATTATAAAATTCCGGAATATACCCACAAGCTTTAAAAAAGGCAAAAGTTATCCCTATATATAAGAAAGGTGGTAAACGTGATATAAACAACTATCCACCTATATCTTTTCTAACTATTATCAAAAAGTTGAAAATATATTAAAAGACCAAATAATAGAACATTTTGATAAATATAATTTATTTCATACTAATCAATATGGTTTTCGGTCTAGTAATCTGGTAGCTGGAAGCCTTAGTATCAATAATAGATACAATTATAAAATGTTATGAGAGTAAACAATTTTGCGTAGGCAAAAATTTATTGACCTCACCAAAGCGTTTGACTGTGTGACACATGAAATTCCAATAACGAAACTAGGAAAGTATGGTTTCAATGAACACAGTTTAAATTTAATGCCCTCATACTTAGAAGAAAGGCAACAAATTGTCGCTATTAAGAAGAATAAGTCAGATGTACTTGTCTCTTTAAGAGCAGGTGTTCCTCAAGCCTCTGTTTTAGGTCCAATACTTTTTATCATTTTCATACGATCTACCGCAACATGTCGAATCTTCTAAAACACTTTTGTTTGCCGATGATACGACAATATTAAATTGCCACTCAGAAGTATATACAGCTAGTAATAAGAAAGTTGAATCACTGGCCTGCGTATCAACATGGTGTTCAGAAAAAGAGTTGGACATACTCAAGTTTTATTATTATTGTTATACAATTTATTTAAAAATAGTATTTAATTTTTAAATATAGAATTTCCTCAAATCTTTATATATTTAAGAATAATCTAAACAAACTTATTACGTCTATTTCTAACTTTAATATTTAATTTTTATTTTAAATTTAATTAAGATGTCAATGTCGTGACCTATTTAGGCTAGGTATTAAGTAAAAAATGTAAATAACAATAATGCTTCATAATAGAAATATAACTAACTATTTTAAATATACAAATCAAACGTAGGTTAGCGAACCCTTCTGCTTAGTCTTGAACGAATCATCTCTACCTCCAAATGTCATACCTGGAACAAAAAGAAAATACAGATTTTTAAGTATAGTAAGTAATTTAGAAATTTAATTTTTATATATATTTAGTCATAAGTAACATAATAACATAGTCCAACATATTAATATTAAGAATAAATAATAAAGAATAGATAATTAATAATAATATTTGATATGTCAATGAAACAATCTTAACAATTATACTATTTTAATTCAGTCATAACTGAAACATACTTAAACATTAAAAAATATATCAATCAAAAAACCACAAAGTTATATCATATATATGGTATATACCGGGTGTTCGATAGAAAGCGCCCAACGCCATACTCTGCTATCTAATAAAAACAAATTAAATTGCCGTTTAAATACTATAAAATAACATTAATTATATATTTTTCAAAATTAACTTCATTGACAAATAACGATCAACTTGAATTTTTTAAATGGTTTCATATACTTTTCTTATTTTATTATACTAGGATTTAATTTAATATTTATATCAGACAACAATAATAAAAATGGTGATGTGGCCATCATAGTACTTTCCCTATATTTTTCTCGAAAACTATAAGGTTTACGTAAAAAGTTATTCTCAATATTTTGTTAAATTTTTAATTCTCTACAATTATTTGTTATAGAAGTTTCATGTAACTTCAATAGTAAAAATTAGCAAAAAATATCAAAATTTTAAATTTTTATTTTTTTTTCTTAAAAGTTAGGAATTTTATGAAAAAAATGTTTAAATAAAACTCGTTCAGTTTATAATCCCCTTTAACTTTTGTTTGAACCGTTTTCTAAAATTTTTTATATTTAGAAAAATAGTACCAAATAACAAAAGAACGCCTCGAGTAATCATCCACTTCCGGTCTATGAATGTTTACCAAAAGCTTTTCAGTTCCAGCTTTTAAGGATAAAACCTTAAGTTTAAAGTTTCATCTCAATCGGATCATTCGTTTTTTAGATACAGCACCCACCGATAGACAGACAGACAGACACACACACACACACACAGATACAAAAAAAAATTCCAGAAATTAGTTTTTTGGGCTCAGGGGACCCCAAAATGGATATTTCCGCAAAAAAATCACGAAAACAATACTCCCCCTATAAACTACGTGTATAGGGAAAGTAATAAATCTTATTCATATGATTTCGTCCCATAAATGTAGTGTGCCTTGAAAAAAACAGAACAAGACTTCTCTAATTATTTTCTAAGTAAGGTACGCGAGGATCCCATTTTTATAAGAGAATCATTTGATTAGATGAATGTATATTTAGAAATAATAGAAACAAGCACCTATATTGGAGTCAAAATAATCCACACTATAGTATTGAAAACAATTTTCAACGAAAATATTCTGTAAATGTGTGGTGTAGATGAGCGATTGTTTGGCCCAGTTATATATTTATATACAGGGTGTCCCGTTAATGTAGGGAAATGGCTCGACCTTAAATTCCTGCGATCAAAATATGATAATTTAATACAACTTATCTATATCCAAAAATTTACGGTTGAGCCGGAATTTGGCTTCCAAATTTCAAATTTTTTAATTTTTTTTGTTTATAACAATTGAACGCTTTATTCGATTTGAATGAAATTTATTATTAATAAGTACTATAATATGATACATCATTTCAGTTATTGTGGCTATTCGTGATTGACAGGAAGTATAAAAAACAGTAGTACCACCATTGAAAAACTAATTTATTTTTTTATTGGTGCATTTAATGAAAACTAAAAAAATGCCACTTGAAAGATATTTAATTTAAAAACTTTTTTATCTCTTAATAATATTTGATATCTTTGTATGTTCATCTAGATTCCTGATCTAAATTTTGATAAATTATTGTGGAAAAGTGTAACGAGAATACGAGATTTTCAAATGGTGTGTGTTTTACAGATGAATGTACTTTCTATTTAGTATCTGAAAATAACGAACAAAATATTCGTCAATGGTCTCAAAGTACATTCTTCCTATTGTAACATCAAGGAGTGAATATCTACAAAAACTTATTGTATGGCCATGAATTTTAAAAATAGCGTTGTTAGTTTTGTTGTTAGTTTTATTTTTATTGAAAGCAATTTAAAGTATTTATCGGTTTCACTTTATGTTTATTCTTTACATAAGCATTCTTCCTAAATTTGGAATAGTATAATAATTATAATTTAACTGGGTGCGGTTTTGAAATTTTGTAGAAAATAAATGAGTAACCATATTTACAAAACGATTTGTCGGCCTCTTCTTGAATACTCCGCTATCCTATTCCATAATCCCCGTCCCGCCGTCTTAAAAAACCTCCAGGTAGCAGAACGATCAGCCCTTCGCATTAGACACCCTCTTAATCCCATTCATAACCCATCTAATACCCTCCTATATGAATTAACCCAAGTAATCCCTATTGAAGAGCGTCTGAAATGTCTATCCCAAAAATTTGCCACAAATCCCCACAACCTTGAAATCCTTAACCAGTTATGTAATAATCGTAACCCTTTAGTCAACCCAAAACCAAAACATCCACAAATCACCATTCATCAATTCATCTCATCTGTTCATAATGACATTAACGACCTTGGAATGACAGAAGACAGTTAACTTCGTAAGACATTAGTAATCATGACGTTTTTGACAGTTAAATCCAGGCTGAAAGACCGCGGGTCGATAGCCGATGATTAGAAGAAACCTCAAGTCTGTACTCTGTTCACTTCATAAAAACTGTATAAATACTTACTTCTATTAATAAAGATGTTTTCTCTCTCTAAATGAGTAATACTAAAAAGAGTTTTATTCTGTTTCGGGCAATTAATATAATAGAAATATCAAATTCCTGTTCTTTTCTAGGGCCATTCTATATCTAATGTATAGTTTCTGACGCTTTTACATGTACAAATACATAATATTTTAGTTTGTGATTGTGAAATAAAAGTTTAATATTATTATTATTAAATCTCTCTGAATTCCTTTAACATAGTTCTAAAGTCGTTGAGATATTTAGTTACCTCGGCCACCTTTTCTATACCTAACATCACGGGCAGGCCATCTAGTTATTTTTTTAATTCCCCGCTGTGTCCAGGAGTGTTTCCTTTTTGGGTTTGTAGGTTTTTTTAATTATAACCACCGAGATTTTGCTGCATCGATGCTTCAACTATAAAACAAGCCAAGGTTCTACTTGTTGTAGAACACTTGCACACGAAGAGAAATTCGTAAGCATATATTTCCTTATATATAAGGCATACCACGTGCAAATATATGTCTTTCCTATAAAATTTAATTTTACCACATCAATATAATATCTTATATATAATATTAACATAACATCGGTTGGCTTTCTAAATTAAGTTTATGTTGTTTAAGACAGCATAATTATTTTGTTTTCATATTGCTATTATACCTTTTGCGATTGTGTTAAAAGCTTGTTCATGTTTATTAAAAAAATAAAAAAGGCCCTTATTGGCATTGAAATAAACCAACAATAACTTTCTTTTTCTTTATAATTCATTATACTATATTTCTTTCTCCCTTCCTTCAATTATCTTCCTTTCTCTTCTCCTTTTCCTACTTCAACCTTCTCAGGATATTTACCCTGGCCCCATCTTCTCTCATCCATTCCACTGCCCTTCTACACCCTTCCACCCATCTCACATCCACTCCCTTACATTGCTCTGCCAAATGTACTCACGTATCCTTCCCTTCCTTGCATAACACACATACCCCGTATCTTTCACCCATCCATCTTCCTCTCTTTCTTCCTCTCTCGTCCGACCCGCATCTAGCTCTCGCCATGATTACTTTCTTCTCTGTCCTTAGTTTGTCTCCCTCCAGATATTTTGGCCTGCTCCCGTGTATCTGCTACCTCTCATACCCTTCATATTGTATTCACTCTTTCTTATCTGTTCCTGTCTCTCCACCTATTTTACTTTTTCGTGTATTCATTCTGCCACATTTACCCCTTTCTCCAACCATTCCCTTACCATCACCTCCGACAACCCCACTCTTTCATCGCTATTCTCCATCTGCCCTCTCCAGCGTCCAACCTTTCCCTACATACCTCCCTCACTAGCCTTCCCTCCTCCAGTCCACTTACTTTCATATCATACCCAGCCACTCTCTTTATCGCCCCACTCCACACACTCTCTCTATTAGTTTCCTAAAGTAGTATGTAACCCGGAGTCGAAAAATTGTGATATGATAAAATAAGAAACGCTATAAAACGCCAAAAGAAGTTCCGAGAATAATGCTATTATATTAAAAAAAATAAGACTGATAATTTATAAGTAAATCAAATAGGTGCTTTTCTTGTTTAGCCATAAAAATGTAGTCATCAATTCCCAAACCAATCTTATTAAGCAATTTAAAGCTGCTGCATAAATAAATAAACAAGATGTGTTAAAAAAGATATACAGGGTGTCCCGTTAATGTAGGAAAATGGCTGGACCACCGATTCCTGAGGCCAAAATATGTTGATTTAACCCAACATATCTATATCCAAAAGTTGATGGTTAAGCCGGAATTTGTCTTCAAAGTTCCAAAAATTTTTATTTCTTTTGTTTATGACAATTGAACGCTTTATTTGATTTGAATAAAATTTATTATTTATAACTACCATAATATAATACATCATTTCAGTTATTATGGCTATTAGTGATTGATATGAAGTATAAAAAACAGTAGTACCACCGCTAAATATTTTTTTATTGGTGCATCCCATAAAAACTAAAAAAATACTAAATAAAAGAGCATTTAATTTAAAAACTTTTTTGTCTCTTAATAATATTTCATATCTTGTACGGTTTTTACACAAAAAAATAAAATATGAATATAGTATGCTTATTATGCACTCAGTAATAAGTAAATCAACTTACTCTATTGAATAAAAATTGATTTACAATATTAGATATATGTGATCTAAAATTTAGTTTGTAATCGAGGGTTACACCTAGGTCCCTAATTTCCTCTTCCCGATTTACGTGAAAACCATTTATTATGTAATTAAATTTATGTATTACCTATCGCTAACTAAATGAAATTACGTGACACTTTTGAATATTAAATGGTAATTTATTTATATCACACCAAGTTAAGATATTATTTAGATTATTCTGAAATAATATATGATCGGAATATTGAGTAATTCCATGAAATATTTTTAAATCGTCTGCGAACAACAAAATATGGCATGAGTTTATAAAGAGTCGTATATCATTAATAAATATAAGGAAAAGTATTGGTCCACAATGCGTACCTTGAGGTACGTACCCCCGAATAGACAAAAAACTCATCAGATATAAAAAATTTAATCCTAACTTGTTGAATCCTATCACCCAAAAATGACTTCATCCATTCTATAATTGTTCCACTAAAATCATAAGCTGATAATTTAGCAAGTAGTGTTGAATGATTAACTTTGTTGAATGCCTTGGAAAAATCTGTATATATAGAATCAACTTGATTTCTATTTCCCAAGGCATCCGTAATGAAATCTGTATAAATTAAAAGATTTTAAGTTGTTGACCTACCTTCTACAAACCCATGCTGTTCTTTAATAACAATTTGTTTAAATTGGTTAAATATAAATTTTGACATAGGATAATCTAATATTTTCGGTATAGGAGACTGCATACATACCCCCTATAATTTTCTATATGATCATTTCGTCCTGATTTATAGATTGGTGTTACAAAACTCTTTTTCCAGATACTAGGTACATAGCCATGTTTTAATGAGCATATAAATAACATGTGTAAAGGTTTTGAGATAGTAAAAATACAATTTTTAAGAAACGATAAATAACAACAATAAAAAAATATTTTAGTTTTCAAGTGGTGGTACTACGGTTTTTTATACTTCCTGTTAATGAATAATGGCCATAATAACTGAAATGATGTATTATATTATAGTAGTTATTAATAATAAATTTCATTCAAATCGAGTAAAGCGTTCAATTGTTATAAAGAAAAGAAATAAAAAAATTTGGAACTTTGAAGACAAATTCCGGCTTAACCGTCAACTTTTGGATATAGATATGGTGGGTTAAATCCACATATTTGAGCCCCATGAATCAGTGGTCTAGCCACTTCCCCTCATTAACGGGACACCCTGCATAATTGGCTATGGAACTACATAGGCACTTTACATTTTAAGTCTGTTTTATTGAACCATACCTTATAAACATTACTTGAACATATTTGTCATTCACAGTTTAACAATTGAGCCCAAAAACTAGTAATATTTTCAAGGATTTAAAGCAGTGATAAACACAACGTCCATATTTGTTGTCATGGCCGTGTCAAAAAATTTAAAAATATATGAAAAATATACTAAAATTAATATTTGGCAAACACACTTCATACCTTTGGAATAATTGAGAAAATAGCAACTTTGTTATACTACGATTATACTATTTTATGTAGTGAAATACCATGCAAAAATATCACTTACACTTAGATGCTGGTTCTACAAGGACTAACCTGTTAACTGACGCTTTAGTAAAACTGTTAAATATTCAACACAATACATGTAAATTACAAACTGTAATAGGAGAATTTTCACCCATTTAGGATTAAATCAAATTTAGGATCACCATAGATAAGACTATTTTAATACCAATGTATAGTAGCTGACCTAGAAATAATGTTTTACTGGATGAACATTAGAAGTGCCATAGAGAACTAGTTGAATTTTAATAATGAGAATGAAATCGTATTTCAAAGATGTAGTTATATTATTGTCTACTATAGATGTATCAATTCAATATAAATGATAAAATTATTGATTGTAATTTATAAATGATCTAAAGAATACTATGCAAATTGTACCCTTTGTCGTTTAAAATAAAAGAATATCAAAAGGGAAATTTAAAAAGTTATTTACATCGATAAGACAGCACTAAATATTTTTAAACAATATTTAATAAATAGCTAGATTGCTCAACTGAGTATACTAAAAAGAAGAAGATGGTCACTTATAAAGAGAGATAGAAGCGTACAAGACATAGACAGAGGTCATAGTACGTCTCAAATGGTCGCGTTTTTACTGATGGTAATTAGTAAAAATAACTACCAGAAGTAAACGAGACTTTAGATATATTAGTTAGATTAATTATTTTCTTGACGCTCAGTCGTAAAAGTTGGAATTTATAAGGGCATTTAGCTAAACAGGACTGAAAGCAAACATTTACCGCTGGAACAGCATTATGGCAATTTAGTATCTTTTAATGTAAGATATACCACTTGACATTCAAGTAACTAATGAAAATAAAATATAAGTAACTAACATAAATGACTGACCGAGACGAAACGATTCACAGAAAGCAGGCAGCAGACACTTATAGACTCGTCCTAGAACATTATAAACACATTCACGAATGATTGTGAAATATGATTGAAACATAAGGGAGACTCAGTACAAAGAAAGGTTCTACGCACCTTACAAGTGATGTTTTCTGATGTAATCCTAGGCACCTAATGTCAAATAAACAATTATTGCACAGACAAATCGTAATACACTAACTCAGTTGCGCGTTCACTTGAATACAAATCTCTAGGTAGAAAAGCATTACCCGCGTGCATAGTTTTTCTTTAAGGGGAACAAAAAATGAGAACGTACAGTCTAGCACATAATTATATTAGAATGGTTCACTCGGGCTTGGATAAAAATAATATTTATTTGTCATATTCTACAAAGTTTAACTACTTTAAATACATTTATTTAATTTCAATAGTAGCCGTTAATCTTGTAGGAAATGCTTTAGTAAATTTAAACAATATGCAACTAGGAGCATTTAGTTCCAATTTATAAAGCCTTCTAACTGTTTTACATATAAAGCTTTCAGAGGTATTGCTCGAGGAAAACTATAGCTTTTGCGATAATTTTTCCAAGAAAATAAATGTTTAGTAAAGATAAAACAATGCAAATCTTATACGTGTTAATTAAAATTGCTTTATTAATTTATTAATAATAGATATATAAATATTAATCTGTTTTAGATTAGTTCAATGTAATAATAAATAATTAATATTTGTAATAGTTATTTAATACTCATTTAAAGAGACTATTTTATACAATTGATATTGGTAAAAAAATAGTATATATTAATCAAAAATGATTGAAAGCCACACTGATGTTAATAAAAATAATAATAATGCTTACTTCTAGAAATTCCATTTTGTTATATACATAAAATTAACAACAAATAGAAAACACATAAAGGAAAGTAATAATTACTATAAAAGAGACAAAATGTTTTCATCTACCTGACGAAGTCACTGTATTTTATTAAGTGATAAACTCTGCCATTGTATATATTTCAATGTCACATAAATATGCATACAGGTTGGTTTTAAACGATTTAATATGTCTGCCATCTTTGATATGGAAAGGTAGACAGTTCCAAAGCTTCATTGAAAGAGAACTTTTTTCACTGTGAATATTAAGATATTTAATCGTTATTATTTAATTCGCTACCGGTTTCGGCTATGCCATCATCAGGCGAAACTGGAAAAGCGTATTCTAGTTACAATTTGAAATTACTAGTAGTAGTAGTAGTGTTAGGCTATCGACCACGTGGTCCTTCCGCTATGTGTCATTTGTGTATTTGTGTGTGTGTAAATGAGCTTGTTACTTTAAAGGATCGCCCCCGTCACTCTAAAGCACCATTAATTGTATCCCAATGGTGAATGGTACCGGTCACCCATCCGACTACTGACCCGAACCAACGTTGCTGCACGTCAGTTCGGGGCCGTAACCGATGCGCCACCACCGGCGTGTAATTTGAAATTATTATTCTAATAAGCTTAAAAATATATAATATATAAAATTAAAATAAAAATAAAAATAGAAATATTGTATATAAATAAAACTATGATTAAAATAAACTAGGTGCTACAAGTTTATGAGTGATCGTGTAAAGTGTTTGTGTGTGTAATTGTTATATGTATTAATATATTTTAAGGAAATTTATACGTACTTGTCAGTGGAAACTATTCGATTGTCTTTGGGGTTTGTAAACATTTGTTGTATTTCTTGAGTAGGTGTGTACTAAAGGTTCTAAAATATTATTATATATTATTTAGGTTTATTTTATTATTTATTTTTGTTTTATTTTAGGTTAGGTTGTGGTTTTCTGTTCTGTGTATAAAATAGTTAATTTTATACTTACGTATAATGTCGTTTGTTATTAATATTTGTTCCACAGTCACTAGATAAAATAAAATAATAGTTATAAGAATAAAATTATATGAGTATAGTGGGTTTGTGTAATCTTCGTGTTGTGGGTTAACTTATTAATAATTGAGTATTATTGCCTACCTGACCGAAGTATGTGTAATGTATTTGTTTTAATTTGAATGTATATATTTTGAGATTGGTGGCTAGCAAAAAATAACGAGCCGGGCGATGTGCGCCGTTGCAGCTAGGCACCGCAGTCTTGTTTTAACAGTGGTGGAATAAATGTTAATTTTGCAAAGTGCTTTAACGTTTCATTATTCATCCACCCTGAATCACAAACTAATTAGTTTTGTTATGTACCATCGGCCAGTACATAACAACTGGCGACGAGGATTTAAAGGAATAGCAGCGGATGGAAAAGATTTTTCAAGATAAGTGAAAATAAAAAGGAAGAAAGTGTGCACAGAAAAATGGCAGTGATGCGCGGAAGTGTGCGCGAGTTTTCGTTGCAGACTGATTGGGCGATTTATAGTGCACAATTGCAGCAATATTTCATTGCAAACGAAATTAATAATAAACCGGACATCCAAAAAGGTATATTATTGAGCAATTTAAGTGAAAACGCTTATCAATTGTTAAATAGTTTGTGTGTACCGAATGACCCCTCCCAAAAAACTTACCAGCAATTAGTTGACGTGTTTAATAAACATTTTGTGCCAGTTAAATCGGCGTTTCCACAGCGATATAAATTTTATAACGCATTTAAAGACAAAAAAGAAGAAATCGTAGAATGGGCGGCGAGAGTACGCAACCTAGCAGCTCATTGCAAATTCGACAATAATAGTTTGCCAACACTAATGAGGGACAGGTTTATCATGGGAATGGATCAAGGACCAATAATGGATAGACTATTTGAGGAAGATGCAGCTACTTTAACGTTCGAAAGTGCCATAGAAATTGCATTAAAAAAGGACGCAGCTGGAAAACAGTATCATCTGCAGCAGAGTGGAATAAAAGAGGAACCGGCAGAAATATTCCGACTGCAACATCGTGGAACAAGGACGAACGTGAAGAACAATTCCGAGGGGGAAGCAGCGGGAAGAGCAGGATTGCGGACACCGGGACAACACTCGCGGCAGCAGCAGCCTTGGAGAGGAGCAGAAAGACCTCAACGTAGACGGGAACAGACAAATCAGCTGGCGCGGAACAATAGGCCGTGTTATAGTAATGATCAGCAAAAAATCGCAAAGGAATGTTTTGCGTGTGGTGAGTCAAACCATTACGTGAGATATTGTAAATATAAAAATGTCATTTGTAAAAATTGTGGGAAAATGGGACATTTGTTAAAAATGTGTAAATATAAACAAAACGTTAGGCATAATTATTTAACACATAATGGAAATGCAATTGGACCAGTATTATTTCATTTAAATAGTAATTATAATAAACCAGTCCATGTTGAGATTGAAATCGACAACAAAATTTTTAAATTTGAATTAGATACAGGGGCAAGTTGTTCGGTAATTTCGGATAAATTTAAGAGAACATTTTTTAGGCATTATTATATGTATCAGACAGAAACGACCTTAATGAATTATGATGGGAATACAATTTATCCTATAGGTTACATTAAAATAAATTGTACGTACAAAAATAAAACAGAATGCCTTACATTGTTGGTAATTGAAGGGAATGGCCCACCATTACTAGGCCGTGATTTTTATTATTTATATAATTTACAAATTAATAAAATAAGTAGTAGTATGACTGATGCGAGTCCCAAAAATGCAATAAACGAGTTACACAAGAATTTTTCAAATGTTTTTTCAAATAACTTAGGATTGTTTAATAAAGGAAAAATTGATATAAAATTATTAGAGGGAGCTGAACCAAAATTTTATAAGGCAAGGCCAATACCATTCGCTATCAAAGAAAAAGTTGAGTTAGAAATTGAAAGGTTACTTAAAATAGGAATTCTAGAACCAGTTAATTTCAGTCACTGGGGTACACCTGTAGTACCAATTCTAAAAAAAATGGTTCTATTAGATTATGCGGGGATTACAAGGTAACACTAAATCCAGCTATACAGGTGGATCAATATCCACTTCCTAGGATTGATGAATTGTTTGCAAAATTGCAAGGGGGAGAATTTTTTACAAAATTAGATTTAACAGCAGCGTATCAGCAGATGGAACTTAATAAAAGTTCACAACTTTTAACCACTATAAGTACGCACAAAGGATTGTTTAAATATGCACGCATGCCGTACGGAATAGCATGCGCTCCCGCTAAATTCCAAAGGGTGATGGAATCACTTTTTGAGGGATTGGACGGGGTTGTTTGCTATTTAGACGACATCATAATTGCAGGAAAAGATTTGAGCGAACATTTAAATAGAGTAAAGGGGGTACTTAGAGTTTTACAAGAAAGTGGGTTAACTATTAGTCAACAAAAGTGTGAATTTTTCAAGCAAAGAATTGTTTATTTGGGTCATCTAATTGACAAAAATGGGCTTCATACATTACCGGAAAAAACGGAAGCAATAAAAAATGCTTCGCAACCGTCAAACATTACGGAATTGAAATCTTTTTTAGGGATGGTCAATTATTACAATAAATTTATTCAAAACAATTCAGATCTTTTACACCCTTTGTATAAGTTATTACAAAAAAATGTTCAATTCCGTGGTCAAAAAAATGTGAAGAGTCATTTAATAAAGTTAAAAGTATGTTATGTGATGCAAAAACTTTGGCTCATTATGATCCAAACTTACCGTTGATTTTAGAAGTAGATGCGTCAGAGCATGGTGTCGGTGCAGTAATTTCGCACGTAATTTCTAATAATTATGAAAAACCGATAGCATTTGCTTCGCGTACCTTAAACAAAAGTCAAAAGTCATATTCACAGATTGAAAAAGAGGGATTAGCGATTATTTTTGGCGTAACCAAATTTCATCAGTACTTATTTGGCAGGAAATTTATATTACGCACAGATCATAAACCACTAGTTAAAATTTTTGGAGAAAAAGCGGGGATTCCACAAATGACTGCGAATAGATTGCAACGTTGGGCATGGCTATTAAGCAATTACAACTACGAAATTCAATACGTTAAATCTCAGGATAACAAAGCTGATTGCTTATCGAGATTGCCCGAAAAACAATATATAAAAGAAATTTCTGATAACTGGTCTTACTTAAATTATATACAGGGTAATATAAACTTACCAATCAATTGTGAAACAATTGCGTTGGAGACAAAACATGATAAAATATTAAGTAAAGTACTAAACTATACGAAATCAGGATGGCCAATTAAATTCAATAAAGATTTAAAAAATTTTCACTTAATTAAAAATAAACTGTCAATAGAACAAAATTGCTTAATGTTTGGGTACAGGGTAGTTATTCCTGAAAAATTACGCCAACTAATTTTAAAAGAATTGCATGCTACACATATGGGCATGGTTAAAACAAAAAGCTTGGCTCGCTCATATGTGTGGTGGCCCAAGTTAAACAGCGATATTGAAAATGTTATTAAAATGTGTGATAAATGTTTAGAAGGGCGTCAAAATCCACAAAAAGCTAAATTAATTCCTTGGGAATATCCATTGCATGTGTGGGACCGAATTCACATAGATTTTTTGGGACCGATATTTAATATAAATATACTAGTAATGGTGGACGCGCATCGAAGTGGATTGAGGCATTTGTTTTAAAGAAATGTACAGCAGAAAACACAATAATAGCGTTGAGAAGTGTTTTTGCGCGTTTTGGTATACCGCGACTTTTGGTGTCTGATAATGGGGCGCAGTTCACGTCAGAGGAGTTTCAGTCATTTATGAGACAAAATGCCATTAAGTGGAAAGGTATTCCGCCCTATCATCCGGCAACAAATGGAGCGGCCGAAAATATAGTTAAAAAAATTAATAGATTTTTAACTAAAACTGTTACGACGGGGAGTGTGAACGAAATAAATTTAATATTACAAAGGTTTTTGTTAGACACCAAGCATTGCACAACGAATAAGTCACCGGCAGAGTTAATATTTGGTAGATCATTGAGAACTAGATTAGATATAGTAAAACCAGACGATAATTTAAAGAATATACAATTAAACGAAAACTTAATAAAAACAGTTAAAATTAAACAAAATAAACAATCTGAAAATTATTTAGGTGATAGAAGAAAATTATTTGAAATTAACGAAAAAGTTGCCGTGCGTGATTATCGTTTTGCAAAGCCTTCGTGGATTAAGGGAAAAATTGTTAAGGTATTAGGACCACGAACCTATTTAGTAGACATACCGTCATTGAATAAACGCTGGCGTCGTCATGTAAATCAAATAATCGAACATGTACATTTGCCGTGCGATAGTGTGGTGTTAGAAGAGCCGTGCGAAATAAACCCAGTAAGTAATGAATCGTTAAGTGGTGATAGTGCGAATACCGGAGAAAAACTAACGCGTTGTTTGCGCCCACGTAATCCGCATGTTAGTTATAAGAATTGAAATTTTGTTAAGGGGAAGATAGTGTAATGTATTTGTTTTAATTTTTACTTTCCCTATATAGTATATATAGGGGGAGTATTGTTTTCGTGATTTTTTTTTCAAAAATTTTTTTTGCGGAAATATCCGTTTTGGGGTCCCCTGAGCCCAAAACACTAAAAAAAATTTTTGTGTCTGTGTGTGTGTGTGTCTGTCTATAGGTGGGCGCTGTATCTCAAAAACGAATGATCCCATTGAGATGAAACTTTAAACTTAAGGTTTCTTCGTTAAAAACTGGAGTTGAAAAGCTTTTGGTAAATATTCATAAACCGGAAGTGGATGATTACTCGAGGCAATTTTTAGTCTTTTACCGTTATTTTTCTAAATATAAAAAATATTACAAAACTTTTCAAATAAAAGTTAAAGGGAATGAAAAACTGAATAATTTTTTATTAAAACATGTTTCTCATAAAATTCTTAACTTTCGAGAAAAAAATTCAAAATTCAAAATTTTGACATTTTTTGCCAATTTCTAATAAACTATTGTAGTTACATGAAATTTATATAACAAATAATTGTAGAGAATTTAAAATTGAACAAATGATTCCGAATAACATTTTTGCGTAAACCTCATAGTTTTCGAGAAAAATATAGGGAAAGTACTAATATGGCCACATCACCATTTGAATGTATATATTTTGAGAGTGGTGGCTAGCAAAAAATAACGAGCCCGGCGATGTGCGCCGTTGCAGCTAGGCACCGCAGTCTTGTTTTAACAGTGGTGGAATAAATGTTAATTTTGCAAAGTGCTTTAACGTTTCATTATTCATCCACCCTGAATCACAAACTAATTAGTTTTGTTATGTACCATCGGCCAGTACATAACAGTATGTCTATTTCGTGTTTGTGTGGTTGTATATGTAATAAATGGTCTTAGCTTTTTAAAAATTGGTTAACAATCAATAATAAAGACAACAAACAATACATATATAGAAAGTTACAATACAATGGTACCTTAAGTTTAAAAGTTGCAAGGTTGTTGGAAAACAATAATATAAAAACCGCATTCAAAACAAAACACACTTTGTTTAACATGTTACCTACACTCAAAGAACATTCAAACCCTCTACATAAGAGCGGTGTATACAAATTATCCTGCGACGATTGCAATGCTACATACATTGGAGAAACAGGACGTAACATTGAGAAAAGGGTGAAAGAACATAAAAGGAATCCAACAACATCGAACTTCGGAAAACATCTAAAATTCAATAACCATCACTGCGATAACCCTAACAACGTTAGGCTACTACATGAATGCAAAACATCTTTTAAACTCAGTTTATTAGAGAATTATGAAATAGAAAATAACATACACAATCCCCTCACAACTTCTCTCAATGAACAAATTTACCTAGACACCGAACCAATTTTTAAAAAGCTAAGACCATTTATTACATATACAACCACACAAACACGAAATATAGACCAATTCACGAGAAAGGGCGGTTTACGAACTAAGTTCGGAACATTCAAATAATATTGGTATCCTTTTCTACTACCTGATAACCGAGCGGATATTCCCAAGACGTACGATTTCGTCGGCCGTATCTAGAAAAGACACACGCGGCCTGCGTAGCTCGGTCTTAGACCGAGCGGTAGAAGGAGAAAGAAATAGTTTACGGCGTCCCTTACTTACCGGTTATTTCATAGGCGCGCGCGATTTAGTCAAGCATTGCAATTACGCAGGGTAATTGAAAGAAAATATGTTTTTAATGAACTTATTTCATATGTTTTAGCAAATGTGGAAATGGATATTAATACAACATTAAAAAATACTTATTCTAATACAAAAAATATAAATGAAATATGAAATAACTAATATGAAAACATAACAAATTTGTGATAAACACTTAACTAACGCACTTACTATGTTTTAACAATATATGTATATATATTACATAATTTTTAGTGGTTAAAACATAGTAAGTGCGTTAGTTAAGTGTTTATCATAAATTACCACGTAGTAACGGTCACT
Organism: Ontholestes murinus; assembly: GCA_963969525.1. Classification (NCBI taxonomy): domain Eukaryota; kingdom Metazoa; phylum Arthropoda; class Insecta; order Coleoptera; family Staphylinidae; genus Ontholestes; species Ontholestes murinus. The sequence goes on from OZ018387.1 coordinate 57,088,567, forward strand.
ACAATCCTTATGATCATAACAAATTTGTGACATTCATTTTATTTGGCCGCGCACGCCTATGGTGGAAAATTGCAACGCGCACTACTTGATTCGGACGGACAACCCGACCGCCATCTCTCCTGAATAGCTCTATAGTTAAATATATTTGGGCAGGCTATGTGAGAAATAACATAGTTTTTGATAAATTACTAGATATGTTAAATTTTATATATTAAAAATATGATATCAAGTAATAATATATTTTCTATAGTAAAATATGAAATGAATGATGAAATTGAAATCGTGTCATCTTATGTGCGCGCATATGCGGTGGCAAGTACGCGCACGTCAGATGACATGCGCGTTCGCACTTTCGCGAAACTCGCAACACTGCTGAATACAACTATATATGTGTTTCACATATTAATTACAGGGTAAGGTTTTACTTTTTTAACTTATTTATAACAATAATCGTTATATTAAAATACTTAACTTATAATTCACCTCCTTTGTTAATTTCTATATTTCCGTGACCCTCTTTGTATTGTTTATAGTTAGTCACTACTATAGGCCCAGTAGTGTGAAGTGTGTGCCCTCGTCAAACCCTAAAGGAATTGTTTACAATCAGTCGATTCTCTATTCAGAACTCTACTAATATGAAATGTGTCTGCTGTGATAAAGATGTCACCCTAATTAATTCGGTAAAATGTTTTATGTGTAATAACATCTATAGTAATATATGCGTTAACATACCTTCCAATGAACACAATTTCCTTAAGATCAAAGAAGAACTTTAAATGGGCATGCACTGCATGTTCAAATGTTGAATTTATGGCTCACTTCAATGCGCTCAAGGATATGATTGCAGATATGCAACTTCAAATACGCGAACTAACAAAGACAAGCTCAGATATCGGCTCAAATAATAAAGAAGAAATAATGGATGAAATTTTGGAAGAAGTAGAGGAACAACGGCGCCGAGAATGTAACATTATTATACGAATTTTACCAGAATACATTAATCGTGAAGAAGACGTGAAAGCAGTTGACCATATAATTCGTTAAGTATCCAATGGAGTGGATTATGAATTTAAATCATTTCGTATTGGATTGAAACGACCGAATGCGCTGCCCCGTATGGTGAAAGTTATTTTTAAAGATAGCCTAAATACTAAAAATAATACTAAATAATGCTAAACTGCTAAACACGGAATCATATAAGAATATATATCTAAACAAAGACTTAACACTTAGACAAAGTCATAAACGTCGTAAAATTATTGATTAATTTAAAGAACGTAAAAATAATGATGAAAATGTTGTACTCAAATATATTGACTGGCTACCCAAAATAATTACTAAAAAAACTAATGCATACAACTTCGCTTACTTCGCCATCATTTTATGTTATTATCAAAACTTTAGAGGACTTAATACCAAAACTGTCAAATTTTATAATAACATTTTTTTCTACGATGAATTGGATATAATTATACTGACAGAAACATGGGCTAATTCTAGCTTACATAACTCCGAACTCTTTCCACCAAATTATAATGTTTTCCGAAGCGATCGGCGATGCGGCCGAGGTGGAGGTATTCTTATCGCTGTGAAAACAACATTTGCAACGACTGTCATCAATCTTCCATACGAAATGTTACCTTTAAATATAGATATATTAATAATTCGTTTAACTAACGATGGCGACACTTTAACTGTTTCAATAATTTATATACCACCTCAAATACCTCTAAATGATTATAAAACTCTTTTTAACTTCTTATAGAATTATTTACCTGATAAATATCAACTTATTGCAGGTGACTTCAACATTCCTGAGTATTCATCTAATCAATGTAATAAGTCTTTATTAGTATCCAATTTTGCAAATGATATGTCACTTGCTCAAGCAAACCATATTCTTAATACACCACACAGGCTCCTGGATTTAATTATGCATTCTATTTAATTCATTTAATTGTATTATCAAATACTCAAATTATTGTTTAGTTAAAGAAGATCATTATCATCCTGCGTTAGAATTTACATGTAACTTTTTTCGAACAAAAGAAAAGGAATTGTTGTCTAATGCTAGGCCTTTTAATTTTAGAAAGGCCAATTTCCCTTTACTTTATGAAGCTGACTGGGTGTCTGTATTGCGATGTATCTCTCCTGATGATGCATGTTCTCATTTTTATAACATATTAAATAATATATTTGAAGTTACTGTTCCAAAAACAATAAAAAACAAGTTAAGTTATCTATATGGTACTCCTCAGTTAAATTCACGAGAAAGGGCGGTTTACGAACTAAGTTCGGAACATTCAAATAATATTGGTATCCTTTTCTACTACCTGATAACCGAGCGGATATTCCCAAGACGTACGATTTCGTCGGCCGTATCTAGAAAAGACACACGCGGCCTGCGTAGCTCGGTCTTAGACCGAGCGGTAGAAGGAGAAAGAAATAGTTTACGGCGTCCCTTACTTACCGGTTATTTCATAGGCGCGCGCGATTTAGTCAAGCATTGCAATTACGCAGGGTAATTGAAAGAAAATATGTTTTTAATGAACTTATTTCATATGTTTTAGCAAATGTGGAAATGGATATTAATACAACATTAAAAAATACTTATTCTAAGGAATAATACAAAAAATATAAATGAAATATGAAATAACTAATATGAAAACATAACAAATTTGTGATAAACACTTAACTAACGCACTTACTATGTTTTAACAATATATGTATATATATTACATAATTTTTAGTGGTTAAAACATAGTAAGTGCGTTAGTTAAATGTTTATCATAAATTACCACGTAGTAACGGTCACTACAATCCTTATGATCATAACAAATTTGTGACATTCATTTTATTTGGCCGCGCACGCCTATGGTGGAAAATTGCAACGCGCACTACTTGATTCGGACGGACAAGACACCCCGACCGCCATCTCTCCTGAATAGCTCTATAGACATACTTCGGTCAGGTAGGCAATAATACTCAATTATTAATAAGTTAACCCACAAGACGAAGATTACACAAACCCACTACACTCATATAATTTTATTCTTATAACTATTATTTTATTTTATCTAGTGACTGTGGAACAAATATTAATAACAAACGACATTATACGTAAGTATAAAATTAACTATTTTATACACAGAACAGAAAACCACAACCTAACCTAAAATAAAACAAAAATAAATAATAAAATAAAACCTAAATAATATATAATAATATTTTAGAACCTTTAGTACACACCTACTCAAGAAATACAACAAATGTTTACAAACCCCAAAGACAATCGAATAGTTTCCACTGACAAGTACGTATAAATTTCCTTAAAATATATTAATACATATAACAATTACACACACAAACACTTTACACGATCACTCATAAACTTGTAGCACCTAGTTTATTTTAATTATAGTTTTATTTATATACAATATTTCTATTTTTATTTTTATTTTATATATTTTTAAGCTTATTAGAATAATAATTTCAAATTGTAACTAGAATACGCTTTTCCAGTTTCGCCTGATGATGGCATAGCCGAAACCGGTAGCGAATTAAATAATAAAATATTTTCTAAGGAAGTACACTTCTCATATTATATTATAACCCAACTTAGAACGACTTACCACAATTAATTATGAGTTATGATGCTCGAAAATTAAAATTTAACATTAAAGGATTGTCTTTGACATAAAAATATATTGTAACAATTTACACTACCTCTATAGAATATTATGTAAAATCTTGTTTTACTCCTATATCTTTATATAGAGCTTTATCGACCTTAATTATGTAACACATATAATTTAATCTCAACTAAGTATACATACGCTTTCCAGCTTAATTCGCTGTCAACTTTAATCCTAAAAGTTTACAATGGTCTACAATATTTATTTCAGGGCCCTCTACATTTATAATACTTGGATTTATTTTAACTATCATGGCTGTACTTTTGGTGGTATTTAACAATAATTTATTTTTATTGCACTATATTTGTAAGTATTTGTATACATGATTGTCTTTAAAAATGACATCAGATATATTAATAGCGCTAATTAAGGCTGTTATGTCATCTGCATAACTTTCGAATAAACACTCATCTTGATTTATTATATTGAATAGGTCGTTAACATATATGATAAAAACTAAAGGCCCTAAGACACTCCCCTATGAAATGCCAGTAGGTATTTGTAAATGTAATGATTTAAATGTGTGTGTGTAATTTCACTAATTGCGAATGCTATTTCATGTAGGATTTAATAAGATTGTGATCGATTCCACTTAATCCGAATCTATGTATTTTGTGTGATGTATGCAGTTGTTGATGCTGCCAAATAATTTGTTTAGTCTTCTAAATATTTTTCACTCATTTTTCATACTTTTTACCCATATTATATTATATTAAATCCATATTATTTATTTGTTTATTTGTTTATTAATATCTTTGTACTCCTTTCTTACAAAATAATACAAAATTTATATTACAATAAATGAAAATATACACACAATTTTAGTAAATTACTAAAATATTCTAGAAGTTGTGCGCTCGTAGATTTTAGCACCAGTTATGGTTCCAAATATTTTAGTTGTAAGTTGTTTATTCTATTTTATATCGTTGTCCATTATTAGTTTTTCTGGGGATTATTTCTAACGTGATCTTCTTGATCTATGACTGGTTGTTGTTGCTCCACTATAGTTGATTTATCTCTTCGCTGTTAATTATTCTGCCTATATTAATAGCATTAACATAAACAACTGTATTTATTGTCAAATCTGTGAATTATGCTTTTTCTCCTCGTTGACAGATGTTTGTTTTGTTACAGTTTTTTACAAATATTTTTTTAAATTTTCGAGATTAAACCTTATATAATTAAATTTGTATTTTTAAGATTCTCGCCCTGTTCTTTTCAATTCCTTAATTTTCCTTCAAGCAAAAAAAACATAAAATTTTTAAATTAGTGAGATCCATAATAGGTAGTTGATTAAAAGTTCAATTGGTTCGTTTCACTTAATTTTATTCCTAATATCCGACTAGTTTAGGCACTGGGCCATTATCAAAAATAATGTACAAACATAATTTTAACAGGTTTATATATAGGGAAGGGTTCAGGATAAAGACCAGTGTCGAAATTAGTCGGATATTAAAATAAAACAATAAAGTGAAACGAACCAACTGAATTTTTAATCAACTGTCTATTATTAACATAATGTTTCACCAAGTGATTAATGAGAAACAAATACAAGATAGTGAAATCGATATTTAGATTTTTTAAATATACATAATTTGGACGTAACTTAACCTTTATGTTGATAATCATCATTGTAATTATTTAACTAAAATAAATACGTAGAGTGTTGATTTTGCTTTTTGCCTAAAATCTAGGTTCTTAATTTAATTCTCACATTGTGTTAAATAATGCTTTAAGTTTGTTCATACCACTCAATACTAGCTTTGTTAAATTAATAAGACAAAAGAAAAATGCAGAAATTAAATGAAGAAAAATATATTCTTTAACACGTTAAGCGCCACGCCGAATTTCTGAAAAATAAAGTGCAGTTTGATACCATTGTCTGAATTAAATTGTTTACCATTCAAGTAACTTAGATTAGACGGAGTAGGTTGGCTATAGACAGCCTTACAACACTGGACTAATTTAGATATTTTATACTAGTACTCTACTATTAGTATGTACCCAGGAATTAAATTTCCTTTGTAGGGTCAATTAATTTCTAGGAGGTTATGCCATTATTCGTTCTGGCTTTATCGCTATTTCTCCGGTTAGGGCTAGTCTGGTAATAGTCAGTACAAGACATACTCATAGGATGTGCTCGGTCGGTTCCTCTGCCAATTCACATAGTTTGCAGTCTACATGTGATGTCCACTTTACATATCTTCAGTAGACATGTCCTGCGAGGAGACCCGTGACCAGTTTTATCTCGTTTTTAATGATTACCTTTGACCTAGTGTGTTTATCGAGTGCTCTGTTTTGCTATTTTCCTGGCAAGTATATGGGCATATTCGTTGCCTATTATACTTACGTGGCGTGGTACCCATATTAAAATTAGCTTGTTGCCCTTGGCGAATTGGTTCAAAACTTGTTTAGAGTTCCAGTTTTAGAATTCAAGTTGTATGCTTTACAAACATCTGCACATCTTTCCAAACCTATATATCTGATGGGCCTTAACCGAGAAAACCTAATTCCTTGTATTTAGGCCTGTATATGTCTATTCTAGAGACCGATTCCGTTTTTGATGCATCTCTATACCAAGTCTTGGCGACTGTTAATATTTACTTCAATGGACGTTACGAGATCAAATTGGCTCTGCATTACGTCCGACGGTGTTTAAACAGGTGCAGAATTTCTGAATATCCAAAATTATGTTCTGTGCCATGTTAGTCCTGTCTCGTTTCACTTTATAAGACTTTCTCTTTTGATTTGTTCCTCCAGAAGAAGTAGGTCTTGTAAAGATTTCATTAATACGTGTCTGCAGATGATTATAAACTTGAATGCTAGATTATTTAATTGCTTTTACTAGTTTAATTTAATGAAATGAAATTTGATGATCAGTTGACTGACCAGAAAATGGAAAATTATTGGAAACAATCGAAACACGTGTCAGTAAACTGATAATAAACCTATTGAATATTACAAGTGTCCAAATTTGCATATCTGGTTCCATTGAGAGTGTAGCGAAACAAGTATCAATTATATTATTGAAATCAGTCTAAATTCAATTTTGTTCATAATTTTTCATATTATATTCACTTTCAAACAATCTAAAGTAAATTTTATTATTTATTAGTTTATCCAACAAAAATAATTTAATTCAAATTAGTGCTGCTTTGATAGTTGTACTTTCTGTAACACGCAAATTACTTATGTATCATTCAATATATGTCGAGTTATTAGTCAGAGAAGTAGTTGTTTCAACAAATAATTTGTTTTGTAGTCTTAGTAAGACTCATTGTAGTAGATTCACGAATAATTTTTTTCGTATTTTTAAATTAATAGTTAATTTTCTACAACGAACTAAAGGATTTTAATATATCTTAAAGCTTTCATTGCTATGGATGGAATAATGAAACACATCTTGCGTGATTCTACGATCTTAATCTTCACTCACTATACCAATAAACTATCAATATAATATTGAGTAATTTTGGATTTCAGTCCCCATGATCTGCCATGATCTGCTAGCGATGATATTCAGTTGATATTACGAGAAAATCAATTAAAATAATAAGAAATATTAAGTAAACTCATCTGTATAGCTTCGACAACTTCAGCTTGTCATTATCAAACAATTAATCACTAATTGTTCAATAATGACTAGAGTAACATGTGTTATTAAGAAAGTGATATAAGCAAAAATTTTCATTTTATTTTGAATCATAAAAATGTATCACACAGTAAAAGCCTTAAGAATTACTTACATAATTTTTTAGATGAAGAACTTCAAATTTCATCTGTAGGCCTTGAATTTTTAGACTAAACGTCCTCTTAATATTGTTCCGATTAGTAACTAGAATATCACCTGAACATTTTATAAACCAACATCATACTTAGTACTTCTCTCATTTTTAATGCTGTTGTTGTGTTTTTAAAGGAATGATATTAGGATTTTTTGTTACGGAATTCAGTCACGTCAATATTTTTAATTTTTCCAATTATATATCAGTAATACTTGAATCTTCTCGGCGTTAACTTCGTGGTACATTTTCAATCTTTTAAAAATAAAGAAAACTTATAACTTTTTTATACCACTTTTTATTGCACTTTTCGCGACTAGTTTCGATTATACGGTAATCATTATCAAACAAGTACTTAAAATCTAAATTACAACCGTTTATATTCTACAAACTAAAACGCTTCAAAGAGGGGGGTGTACAACAGGTCCACCTGGTCGTTTAAGATTGAAATTCCCTAATTAATTTTTGCTTTATGAATTTCAAGGGCTTCCAGTAAATCCATTTTTTTACCTTTCTCGGCAAAATGGATTAATAAAAGTACATCCTTGTCAAATCTATGGTTTGAGTCTAAAACGTGATTTGCAAAGGTTGAATTATTTGTGTGAAAATTCTGACCGGATTGACCGATGTACACACTCCCACAATTTGGACATGTTAGACTGTAAATTCCTGACATGTGCAAATAATCTATCGGTGTTTTTGCACACAAAGTTTAGTATTTGATCTAAAAACAACGTCGATGTCTCGCTTTTTAAAGATGTTTCTAATTTTTTGACTTATTATTCCGAAATATGTTAAGATTTTATAAGAATTATTTTCTGTAGCTGGATTGACGGCATATAGGTACTTAATTAATTTAGGAATTAGTGTATCTGGATAGCCATTATTAGTGGCATTTTGTTTAATTATATTTATTTCTTTGTTAAGATATTCAGTACTAAGGGGGATTTGGAAAGCACGGGTTATCATATAGTAAAAACCTGATATTTTGTATCTTGAATTTTGGAGGCGTTCGCTTCGTAGTACATTTTTAATGAATAACAGAAAAACGTTTAACTTTTTTATACTACTTTTTATTTTTATACAAACTAAGTACTTAAAATGTAAATAACAGGTGTATATATAATAAATCTAAAATGTTTCGAAGAGAGGGGTGTACATTAGGTCCCGGATTAATTTTGGCTTTGTGTATTTCGATGGCCTCTAGTAAATCCATTTTTCTACCTTTTTCGGCAAGGTGGATTACCGAGAGTACATCCTTGTCAAAATTATGGTTTGATTCTAATTTTTAAACAAGATTAAAAGAACATTTGAGATCATATAATTTAAAAAACAATAGTTCAACCTTTGCTAATCACCTATTAGTGAACGCCTCCAAAATTCAAGATATAATTCAAGCCAGTGTGGCCAAAAAGGCGAAATTGTACTTAAAACTCCGAATAAAGAAACAACTCACAACCCTAAATGCGTGGTTCAACCAACAGTGACTCCATTTAAAATAAAATACTCCTGTATTTGTGCAAATTCCAATCAAAACAAAAACAATAGCAGCAAAAAACAAAAACACAAAACCGCGGAAAGGACGTGGCTCACACAAGAAGCCAAATTCTGGTTCAGAAGAAGAGATATTCTTAACACATATATAAAAGTGCTACACGTAGAACTAGCCAACGCCCTTCACCCAGTGGAATTCGACCTATTCGACGACTATGTTCGCAGCAGAGTCAGCAGAGTCAACTACAAAAAAAGTCAAATTCAAAAGAAAAAACTGGAGAAACTCATAACTCAACAACAACAAAACATCAATAATACACCAGAAGGTAATCCAGTGTTTTATAATAGACGTATTAACAAAACAGATACAGAATTCACTCAGAAAGAAACTGCAATATTAATGTTAGGGCCAAAATACTCACCTCATGTCGACGTCTCCTCTTTTAAATAAACCTTAGTATCAGAGTCAGAAATAGCTTCAAAAAATACTAACATATCGGTAATTGATAAATCAAAAATAGCAAAAATAATAAAACAAACAAAATCAATTTATAATTCTGACACAAAAACCATCAAATCTATAAACAAAAAAGTAAAAACCCAATAATTTAATAGTAACAAAGGCTGATAAAGGCAATTCTATAGTAATTTTAAAAAACGAAGATTATATTAAAAAAGTAGAAGATTTCATAAATAGCTCCAATATTTCAGAAATTAAAAAAGATCCTACTGTTCCCTTATTAAACAAACTCAAATCCATAGTAAAAGATAACGCCTTATTTTCTGACAATAAAACTAGATACCTATTTCCTATGAATCCCAGAACCCCTAGACTATATGGTTTAATTAAAGTTCATAAACCGGAAGATCCCATTCGTCCTGTAGTGTCCTATATAAACTCTCCTGCCCACAAAATATCAGTTGAACTTATTTCAATTTTTAATTCCATAACCAACTTCAAAGATCCACACTCCATTAAAAACTCGGTAAAATTAGCTAACAACCTAAAGAATCTATCCATCCCTAACAGTTGCAAGTTAGTATCCTTCGATGTATCGAACATGTTTGCGAAAATCCCTCCTAATGAATGCCTCCAACTAATAATTGAACACCTAGATTATAATAATGCGAACCCAATAGTCAAAGCAGATTTCATTAATTTAATTTACCCTATTCTAAAACATAATCATTTTTCTTTTAATAATAAATTGTATACTCAGAAAGACGGTTTAGCAATGGGTTCCCCCCTGAGCCCATTGTTAGCCGAACTATTTATGAACAACCTCACTAACAAAATACTAAACTCACCCCTAGGCAAAAAACACATAAAATGGTGGCACATGTATGTAGATGACATCCTAGCATGCTACGAAGGTACAGACCGACAAATTAACCAGTTTCTAACGTTCCTCAATTCCATTCATCCATCTATTAAGTTCACAGCCGAAACAGAATGCGATTCCAAAATAAACTTTGTAGATTTAACAATAACCAAAACAAATAATAAACTTACCTTTGACATTTACCGAAAACCCACATTTACAGATATTACCATCCCAAATATTTCCCGTCATCCATATAAACGCAAAATAGCTAGCTTTTATTACATGATAACTCGTGCATTTAAAATACCCCTGACTCCTGAATCCCGTAAAAATGAAATTAACATTATTAAACAAATTTCTAAAAATAACGGCTATCCTGATTCACTTGTCCCCAAATTAATTAATACATTCCAAACAAAACAAATTCAAAATTATTTATACGCTATCCCAACCACAAAAAATAATAGTAATCTGTCAAATTTAATTTTTAATGCAAAAACGTTAATTAATTACATGTACAAATCAGGAATTTACAGCTTAAGATGTCCAGATTGTGGAGGGTTGTACATCGGGCAATCAGGTCGTAATTTTCAAACAAGATTAAAAGAACATTTTAGATCACATAATTTAAAAAACAATAGTTCAACCTTTGCTAATCTCCTATTAGAATCAAACCATAATTTTGACAAGGATGTACTCTCGGTAATCCACCTTACCGAAAAAGGTAGAAAAATGGATTTACTAGAGGCCATCGAAATACACAAAGCCAAAATTAATCCGGGAATTTCCATCCTTAACGACCAGCTTGACCTGATGTACACCCCTCTCTTCGAAGCATTTTAGATTTATTATATGCACCTGTTATTTACATTTTAAGTACTTAGTTTGATAATGATTACTGTGTAATTCGAAACTAGTCACAAAGTGTTGTATAAAAATAAAAAGTAGTATAAAAAAGTTAAACGACTTATATTTCGTGTTAATCGAAATACGTTTTTAAAAAAGATTTATTTTAATTATAATTATTAATAACAATTAATTAATACAATGATTATACGTGTGCACGGGTTGAGGAACAAGTCTAGACTAACTTAACACTAATATGAATCGCGGAGCTGGAGATTCTGCATCAGCGTTCTGGGAGCTGACACCTAAGCATTTATTATTATAAAGGGTAGATTAGAGGTGGTGACATAACTCCTCCATCCCTAAATTGAAGCATATTCATGGAATGAAGAATGCTTGATTGTTCGTCGGGGTTTGTTCTTCAGTAAGTTCTTGCCCGGGGATTGATGTCTGGTTTCTTGGACACTTCCGTCGTACCAATCGATATGTGTAGTAAATTCCAACGATGATTATGATAGTGTAGATTATTATAATCCAATAATTTGTTGAGGATTCATTCTTGTATTTCAGCTCCATCAACTTCATCTTCTTTTGATCGCGTTGAATTTCGTGTATTTTATCGAGATCGACGTCTTCGATGGTGATCCTTGGAATTTGGACTGCAGGTGATATTTGGGGTACTTCGATTTCTGGTAGTAACAGGGGTTCTCCTCTTGTAACCGTTTTCTCGTTCATTAGGTTGTATTTTTCGGTCTTGAATTGGCATCCAACAGGTAGATTAATTAAGTAGTTTCCTTTGAGCGATGTCAAGTCGGTTCGCTTGCAAATTGTTTGGATTTTAGTCCTTTTTGGGAATATTACTATGTAGTTGGATTCGTCGATTTGCTGGACGATGTCTTTTGTGGTTTCAATTGGTATTTGTTCGCATTTGTTTGCGGATGAGGTTAATTTTAAAAGTTGAAAAATACAATCTTCTTTTTTCAATCCATCGATGAGGTCGCCAACGGGGCAATAGTAATTGGGATGCAGATTGATGCATGGCATGGACATGTACTGATAGAAATCTTCGTTCATGGTGAGGTAGGTATTTTCGGGAATAATTGTAGTTGCGTTTTGGGTAGGTATTGAATATAGGTGGTAATAGTTAAATGTTTCAGGATGCACTAATGGGAAGTGAATTACAAAAACAATTTTAGTTCCGGAATAATAAGCTTCTACTTGCAATAGGTCATAATATTTGTAGGTGTTGTTTGTTGCAGGTGGAAAAATTAATTGATTAATTGAATTATGTTTCAAAATAATTTTTTGAATGTTTTCGAGTTCATTAATTTTTAATATACTGTTATGGAGTGTACCAAGTCTAGCAAATGTGATTGCGTTTTCAATATCGTTTAATAATTGAATAATTATGTTTACTGTTAATCGTATTTGATCCAAAATATGTTTTGTTTTAATGTAGTTTTCAAAATTGAAGGTAAAGTTATCTATTGAGGTACGAATATCGTTTAAGCCAGTAGCTATTGCTTTTTGGTTGTTTACTATTACTGTGATGGTTTTATTAAAGTTATCAATAATATCGGTTGTTAATGAAATTTCTCGGTTTAATTTTTGAACAATGTTATGTTGATTATTCTTAAGGTCAAGAATAGCTTGATCGTAGTAAACTGCGTCATTTGCGTCTAAATTGCCTGAAATACTTTTGATTATTGTACCTAAGCCATTTATTAAGCCTCTTTTTACTCTGTATGTGGGAATCATGGAATTAATTTTTTGTTCCGCTAATTTTAATTGAAATAATAGTATATGATCAACTTTATTTAGTTCAACGAGGTATCCTTGACTTGATTCGTTTTTTATGCGTTTTGATAGATTTTCGTAATTTCGATTCAACGTTTTTAGTTCATTATTTATTGGTGTTAAGTCAAAGTAGTGAATAAACGTATGAAATTTAGATTTCATTTTTGCTGTGCCTAATTTATACGGGAGGATGCCGGGGTTCTTGTCCAGGTTCGTTATTTGAATTTCTTGGAGATTTGCTGTCGCTGACAGGATCAGGAGGATTGTATGAGTCCTGTAACAATTTGGTTGTGTCAGATTTTGGTCTTCTTAAATTTTGTTTATGTAACTGTCTGTTGGTGCTTTTAATTTTTGTACCTTTGTCTTCGATTACGTTGTGTTTTGAAAATTTTGGATTTAATTTATTTCGACTTGCTGTTGTAATTTTTCTGTAAGCGTCTGAGTCAGGTTCATAGTTGAGTGGTTCATGACGATTTTGGTTATGATATTCTATTGTTTGTACTTTTTTATTGTATAATTGCTCATTTAATTTTTTATAAATTTCTTTCGTTATATCGCGATGTTCTTGAATGTAGTTGTTCAATAATTGATGATTTAAATTGATATCAAAAGGGTCTTTAGTGTTTAGATGTCCGTTTATTATATCGATAGGTTTTTGTTTTGTCATCGAATGTATAGAGTCATTGTATCCTAAAATTGCGTAAGGCATGTGATTTAAAATGTCAATTTTGTTATTATTTTTACTTTTAATTATTCTTAGATGTTCGACTATGGTTGAGTGAAATCTCTCAATTGGGCCGTTAGATTGTGGGTTATTGACTGTAATGTAATGAGTAGAGAGCGGATTTCTAGCATTATGCTTATCCATAATATTAATAGCATCGAAAAAATTTCTTAATATCTATACGAATCTTGAAGAATGTGATTACTTAGCGCTAAGTTTTTTTGGGCTTTTTTGCTTATTTTGACTTTTTGTGCTTATTTTGACTTTTTATGCTTATTTTCATGCTTTTTTTAGATTTTGATGCGTATTTGGAGCATTTTCTTAAACTTTTGAAAAACATTTAATAATAATTTCACGCTGATATTAAATTAATGTGCTAATATAGAGAATTTTCATAAAAATTTGTATCCCATCATTTATAGATTATATTTTATTACATATTTTCTTCGTGTCTTTTGACAACATAATTGTTAAAAATCTTCATAATATGATACAATAATTATAATGAATTTTATTATTAATAAATATTAGTATAAATTACCAATTTACAATGGATTCGTTTATAAATATGTAGATATAATAGACCGTCTCATTATTCAGATAATACAGACGAACGCTTCATAGGAATCACACCTATGATATTCCGGATGTAAACGTCGTTAAAAAATAAATAGGGGCCCCAGTAAGTATTAAATGTAAACAAATTTAAGTGATAGCTAATAATCAGGTGTTTTGCAGCCAAGCAATTTCCTACTCTCGGCAAAAGTACCGATGGGACGACTGGCGCATATTTACCGTTTTCGTTAATTTTCATATTCAAACTCGCATTCATAAACTATTGAATTGACATTCCAAAAACTTTGCTTATTTATCAAAAATTACTATATGCGTGAATCGTATTAACCTGGGGAATCACAGATAAATTATAACCCATAATGCAAAAGGTGAAAACCACAATACAAGAATTAATTAGAGGCTATCCAGAATTAATAAGTGAAAATTATACATTATTTTGTAAGGCATGTTTAAAAATAGTAAGTTTTATTTTAGTTCCCAACTGCATCCTAACTAGTCAAGACTTGTATGTAAAACATGTTATAACAACACTACGTCAAGAACGTTTGAAAAAGTTCAAAGCTGAACTAACAAAACAGCACAATTTCACAATCTTTAGCATCATCTTCAATTAAATTCACATTTGTGCAAAATACTTTTACATTCTAATATCCCTTTAAGAAAATTACAAAATAATGCATTAGATACTATGAAACCATACAAAAAATTAAAAATATTATTAACAATAATTATATGTGGTTTGGTGTGGATGAAACCACAGACTTGTTTAATTTAATAATATGAGTTTAACATGAAGACATCCGACCAACAGTATTTTGATATATACAAAAGAATTGAAGAAAACTGATAATAACATTATAGCAAAATTCATAAATGATGGACTGACAAGCTTATTTTTGCCGTAGACAATACCAAGTTACAAAATTTTACTAATAATGCATTTTGTGCATTTAACAAGTTTAGCACATGAATAGAAACGAATTTCTGAAACTATAAGAATGAAATTTCCATTTGTAGATTTAATTAAATATGGAAAAATAGTTCTTATATTCTTCTGTGAGTACAATTATTCAAGAAGTCGTTATCTGATATCTCACTGCCCCATAAACCAGTGCTAACAAAATGGGGAATTTGGCTATATGCTACAATGTACTATGCGAACAATTTTGAAGAATTTAATAAGGTTATATACAACTTTCCCGAAACGACAAGCAAATCAGTTAAAGACTGTTAAACAGTTCTTAAGAAACAAGAGCTTCCTTCAAAACAATTGAGTTACATAAAATCGCGTTTAAATTTTGTGAGCAACACAATAAAATCTTTATAAAAGCAGATTCATTTTAGAAAATACCTGCATGCATTGGCCAAGAAATCAAAATAATATCGAAAGAAGTATTCGTTGAAAATGAAGGATTTTTAATATTAAATAAATTAAACTTGATTTTGAATGGCAATTTTCAAATGGATCCAGCTATAATTTAAAATAAAGAGAAGCTTTTCTACTTTCAAAAATTTATTGAGCGTCAGAAGTAATAATTTTTACAATTAAACCCTTAGAACAACATTTAATGATCTACTGTTTTTATGAATAGATTTTAGTTATTTTGAAACGTATACAAAATTACAATTTAATTTTTAAATACTTACATGATTTTATATATTGCGTAAAGAAAGTATGTTTATTTTAGTTTTAAGCCAAATTTCTTTGTAAAATATGTTGATAAACGTGTAACATATCAAGAAAATATAGTTTTCTTTAGTGCTTTTTTCGTGTTTTTATGCTTTTTTTCTGTTTTTATGCTTTTTTAATGCTTTTTTCTCTAAATTTTGTGCCATTTAATGCTTTTTTAGTGCTTTTTTCGTGTTTTTATGCTTTTTTCCTGTTTTTATGCTTTTTTAATGCTTTTTTCTCTAAATTTTGTGCCTTTTTAAGTGCTTTTTTTCACATTTTTTAAGCTTTTTTATCCGCTCTCTAGTAATGAGTTTTAATTTTGTGTGTATTAAAGAATTCTTCTACAACTGTATTTTTTAATTCGGTTCCTCTGTCCATAACAACTAGTGAGGGGAGTCCGTGATGGGTCATAAAAATAAGGAATGATTTTACTATTTCTATACCTGACATACTGATTAGAGGATAAGCTTGAGCGTATTTTGAAAATGTGTCAATTAATGTTAGAAATTTTTGTCCTTGAGCTTGAAAAGTATCTGCATGGATTATTTCGAATGGTCTTGATGGTGTGGGTGTAATCATTAATTTCTGTTTGGGAGGATTTCTGTCATATTTATTTGTTTGACAAATTTCGCATAAGTTTATATAATTAGTTACATCGTTTTTTATTCCTGGCCAATAATATGATCTTTTAATTCGTGATTCGGTTTCTAAGATTCCACGATGGTTTGTTTTGCCTTCATGAAAATTAGATATAATTTCGTTTTGTCTTTCTTTATTAATAACATCTTGCAATATAGTATTACACTTGATTAATTTGTACGCGTTATTTTGAAATGTTTTTCTTAAAATGTCGCAAAATTGTGGTACATGTATTTCGTTGTCAAAATTAATTGCGTGTGTGAATTTTGGATCTATATAATTTTTAAATAATTGAATTACGTCATTTTCCATATTATTTGTGGATACTTGAGCATATAATCGTTTTTTTGTGGGGAATATTTGTTCTATTTTTGGTTTCAAGGGGGAATGTAGAACAAAATTAATTTTTATTTGATGGTCGAATGAATTTAGGTTTTTCTCAGAAATTGGAATTTCTTGGATGGGGCTTTCTTGATTTGAATGAACTGTATTATCGTCGTCGTTATTATTTTCACCTATTTCGTCTGCACTAATTGTTTCTTCTGTATCTGCTGATATTCTACGATTAATTTCTTCATTATCTCTAATATCGCCTAACGGAATGTTTTCGCTTATGTTCGCTATTATTGATTCATTATCATTATTTTCTTGTTGACGTTGTTCTCGTGATTGCATTAAATTATTGAATTGATTCATATATTCAAAAAAATCAAATGACTCTTTAGTGTGAATTTCGACACGTGATAAAGCATCTGCGTTCGTGTTAAATTTGCCTTTTTTGTGTTCAATTTCGTAATCAAACTCTTCTAATTTTAGTCGCCAACGAACCAATTTTGAGTTTGGCTCTTTTAGTGACATTAGCCATTTTAACGGTTTATGATCTGTGATAATTTTGAATTTTCTGCCGTATAGGTACGGTCGAAAATATTTGGTTGCCCATACAATGGCCAATAGCTCCTTTTCAATTGTGCTGTAATTTTGTTCGTTTTCATTTAAAGTGCGTGACGCGTACGCGACGGGTTTGTCTTTACCAACCGGACCTTGTGACAAAATTGCGCCGATGGCTACGTTGCTCGCGTCTGTGGTTAGATTGAAATTTTTACTAAAGTCCGGGTATTGTAGTATGGGGTCGTTTGTTAACAATTGTTTACAATATTCAATACATTTTATAAATTCAGGGGTATGCTCGATCGTTGCATCTTTTTTTAAACAAATTGTGAGTGGTTTAGTGATACGCGCAAAGTCTTTTATGAATTTCCGGTAATAGCCTAGGAGACCTAGGAATCCTTTAAGCTGTTTCTGTGTTTTAGGTAAGGGGTATTTTTTTATTGCTGAAATTTTGTCAGGATTGGGTTTTACGCCATCCGGTGTTATAATATGACCTAAATAGGACACTTGTTTTTTTAGAAATTCCGATTTATCGGGTTGGATTTTAAAATTAGTTTCTCTAAGACGTTTAAATACTTTTGTTAAACTTACAAGATGTTCTTGCAAGGAGGTTGAATAGATAATTATATCGTCAAGGTAAACTAGACATATTTCGTTTTGTAAACCGCGTAATACATTGTCCATCACCCTTTGAAAGGTGGCTGGTGCATTTTTTAGGCCAAATGGCATTCTGATGTACTCATAATGACCATTTTCTACATTAAACGCAGTTTTAGGGATATCTGTGGGATTCATTTCGATTTGATGGAATCCACTAGCTAAGTCTAGTGTCGTAAAGTAATTACATCTACCTAACTTGTCTAATACGTCTGAAATGTTTGGTAGTGGGTATCTGTCATCGGTTGTCTTTTCGTTCAATTTACGATAGTCTACTACAATTCTCCACTTCTTTTTGCCAGAGGCGTCAGCCTTTTTTGGAACAATCCAAATAGGAGACGACCAAGGAGAATTACTTGGACGAATTATTCCTTGTTCTAACATTGATTTTATCTGTCGGTGAACTTCAGGTTTGTGAATAAATGGGTATCTGTACGATTTCGTGTATACAGGTTCATCGTCTTTTGTTTTTATTGAGTGTTTCACCTGGTTGGTAAAAGTTAAAGATTGATTTTCAGTATGAAAAATGTCTGAATATTTCTTACATAATTTTAATATTTTTTCTTTTTCTTCGGAATTCATGTGAGATGTACGGATAATATTGTTAATTTTAGTTTTTGAGTTAGGATCGGGTTCACTAATATCAGTGTGATATAATTCATAATTATTTTCGTCAAATGGAAACGTTTTTATCGGTTTTGTTAAAAGGAAAATTATGTCTTTGTCTGTTCTGTTTAATATTTCAATCATTGCTAAACCATTTTGAGAGTATGTTAAAGTTTCGGGGATTTCACAATTTTCAATAATTTGTTTGGGTATAATTATTTCGCCATTTAAATTGTCTACTGGTACTTTCGTTACAATTCGGGTATAGGGGTCAATTTTTGTTTTAAATAAAATCGTTTGCGAAGTTTCTTGATATAAAATTGGTATTGTGCAATTGGGAGTAATTAATTTTGAGTTTACAAAATCTAATTGAGCACTTAATAGTTTTAAGTTATCTAAGCCTATGAGTCCATCATAAACTGTATGAAACTTGAAAAGATAAAATTTGAGATTTATATTTTCTTTAAATTCTTTGAAAGCTGGAATTTCCGCACAATGATCGTGTGTTGATGATTGGAAAACTGTGGATACAGTGAATGGTTCATAAAAAATATTATTTTTGTAGTTTTTAGAAGCAATTTCTGGGTTTATAAAGGATTTTGTAGATCCAGTGTCGATTAATAATTTTAAAGGGGGATTAGAAATTTGGATGTAGGGTAATTCTTTTTTATTAGTGGATAAATGATTTTCAATATTGATTAAGTTGTTTCGTTGGGATTGTGAACCTCGTGAAAATTTGAGATTTCATTTTCGTCAACAAAATATAAAATTGCAGTGTTTTCAGAACTTTGTTCATTAAATTGAGATTTTTCGATATTTCCTTGTGAATTAGCCTGATCGTTTATTTCGGTATTGAAAAGTTCTTCGGCAATGTATTTTGGTTTTCCGCCGTTATTTTGAAAATAGTTATTTGTGGGGTTTCTACGAAATTGTGAATTACCTTTCGTGGTTACACTCATTGGTGTAGGTCTGGGTTGTGGGTTGTTTGGGTTTGATTTCCAAACGTTTTGGGGTCTACCAAATACTTGTGAGTTTGTTGGGAATTTTCGTACTTGTTGATTATAATTTTGTTTTAAATTAATTGGTTTATTAGGAAATTGATTTGTATTATTATATTGATGTGGTCTATATTGTGCAAATTGTTGCTTTGCAAATTGTTGATATCTTTGGGGTGGTTGCAAATGAAAACTGGGAGTTGTTCTTTTTATAGGAACATTATGTTGATTTGTTTTTTGGTAATATTTAATATTTTCTTCTTCTGTAATGAATTGTATAGCTTGTGCAAGTGAATCTGGTCGCATGGCACGTATTATCGGACCTAAAGGTTCTCTAAGACCTGCTAAGAATGTTTTCAACGCTTGTTTCTTGAAAAATTCGCGCTTAATTGGCTTTTCTGCGGCTAAGCAATGTAAATCTATGTAATTACAAATTGTATTAAGAATATGGATAACATTTTCATGAAATTGATAGGGTGTTTCGTTCGGTTTTTGTTTTAAATTAACTAAATCCTGATTTAAACAATTTTCGTCTCTTTGATCACCAAAATTTTGTAAAAGTGCATTTTTTATATCATTCCAATTATTGGAATTGTTAATAGCAATAATTTCTTCCGCTCTACCTTCTAGTTTATTTAAAATACCATTTAACAACAACGTATTTTGGAAGTTGTTCACGTTTTGTGCATCGAAGTAGTGAGTAAGCACTGATTCGGATGCATTAATAAATCTATGCAATTTATTGGGGTTCCCATCGAAATTTGGGATAATTGATAGGGTTTTCATATCTAGAACTGGTACTACTGCCATATTATTTAAAATTTGAATTGGATTATTAACTTTATTAATTGTTAATTTACTTTTTATATTTTTATTTTGAGTTGTATCTAACGTAAGTTTATTGAATATTTCTGTTAATTGTAATTCCAGATCCCGGTTAGTTTCGCAGGAGGAAGTAAGGGGATAAGGAGAGTCTGACATGAACAAAGAATCTCACCACGTTATCACAACGCTGATTTGCATTTCTCTCGGTTACCGGCTCGAATTGTCCGTGACGGAATTTTCTTGCGATGCCGAATGTGAACCTCGGGAGTCTCGTTTTCTTCTCAATTTCTTCTCGAATCCGCTTGGATTCGGTAATTGTTGTGTTTATTGATTGGAAGTTGTACTTCTTCTTCTTTGAATGGTTCTTCTTGATAGTACCGAAGGAATTAAAATTCCACGCCCGTAATTATTGATTGATTCACGATTTTACGAACTGTACTATCCGCACGACTGCGCCACTTATATTTCGTGTTAATCGAAATACGTTTTTAAAAAAGATTTATTTTAATTATAATTATTAATAACAATTAATTAATACAATGATTATACGTGTGCACGGGTTGAGGAACAAGTCTAGACTAACTTAACACTAATATGAATCGCGGAGCTGGAGATTCTGCATCAGCGTTCTGGGAGCTGACACCTAAGCATTTATTATTATAAAGGGTAGATTAGAGGTGGTGACATAACTAACGTTTTTCTGTTACTGATATTTTGTGTTTATATGGATGACGAGAGGTATTCGGGATTATTGTGTCTGTGAAAGTGGGTTTTCGGTATATGTTGAACGTCAGTTTATTATTAGTTTTTGTTAATGTTAAATCTAGAAAATGAATCTTGTTCTCACATTCTGTTTCAACTGTGAATTTAATGGAAGGATGCAGGGAGTTAAGATATGTTAGGAATTGAGTTATTTGTCTGTCAGAACCCTCGAAACACTCTAGAATATCATCTACATATCTGTGCCACCATTTGATATGTTTGGGGTGAGTTTAGTATTTGATTAGTAAGGTTGCTCATAGAGATTTTAAGTACTACACTAATAAAAAGTGGTATAAAAAAGTTATAAGTTTTCTTTATTTTAAAAAAATATCAGTAATAAATTCTTCCTTAGACAAAGTAACCGCCAGACTAAGACTAGAACCCATAGATCCGGCACCTATATTTAAAAAGAAAAAAGGGAACAATTTACTACATAACAACTAACTTATATCCAATTTGGTCAAAATGTTTATGCAAGTTAATATTAACAGATTAACAAACTATTTCACTACTTTCTAACTGCTAAATTAAAATTAGTTCGGGTTTCCAAACGAAATATCAAAGGAAAAGCTATAATCGTAAAGCGGTGTCTTCATTAATTTAAAGACGACGTCCGGTTGCGATTATTTATGATATTATAGTACACAAACTTGATAGGATAGGTTACCAAACAAATTAATAAAGTCATACATAACTAGAGGAATAAAATGTGTAGAATTAGATAGTATAAAAAGTGGAGTAAAATGCGATGTCCATCCATGGCCCACTTCATTTTTGATCTACATGAACGATCTATTCGAATTAATTTTAAATGTTACCCCAATTTCAATTATAGATGATACAGTGTTTTTTATGATGATATAAATAAATATATTCCACATGTGGCCAGAAAGTTAAAGTACACATGGTGCATACAAAGAATATTGACTGGATCTTTACATTATACATGTCTTAAAAGATAATAGTATTCACTAGTGGAAAGTTACTAAATGTCTGTCGGTTTAATTAAATGTAAACATAATTATTAAACAAGAAAAGGAAACCAAATGACCATGGTTTTGAAGATCAATTTGTCCATTATTTAAAGATTACTAAAGTACAAAATAGCTAACGTTTATAATAGGTTTATCTTAGGTCAATCCTGCATAGCAGTAATGTTTTTGGTTTTCTTTTCACATGTGAGTTATTTAATTTTAATTTTTTTTTTTCGAATTTACGAGTCGACTTGGAAAGACCATAACGTCTTTCATAAAATAAGCGCAATAACAAACAAAATAACAAAGAGCAGTATTAATAATAAAAAAATTGATATTAAATTGCCTTAAAATAAAGAAAACTGATGGATGTAATATATACAACCAAATTTCAAATAATTGTAATGTATTAATAGGACAAGTTAAAATAATATACCTTTTCAAATGCTCATATTGCAATTGTTGAGATTCTAGAAAATGCTTTATGCCTTATTCCTTCACATTATCACTATTTATTTTGTTGCTTAAGTAAAAGTGCCTAATTTGAAAACCATAAAAAAGTTGCTCGAAATTTTATATTGTGCTCTCATCATCGAATAAAACAAAATTGCACTGGAAAGCCCTTAGCATAGTACTTTGAGAAGATCGTTACCTTCACATGTGAAATATCTTTAGATGACTGACTATCGAGAATACTTACTTATCAAAAACTCCTAACAAAATGTATTAGAAGTAAAGTGCTAAAGTTTTAAGAAATTCAATTGAATAAACTGGAGCTGCTTTTGAATAAGGTTCTTATCTTCTCTTATAAAAATTGTTGATATTTACTCGACCGGATGAGGAGCGTATCTCAAAAAGCGGCAAATGAAGATCGATACTATAAACAAGAAATTGATTGCATTTGCTCCAAAGAGTTTTACATACAACTACAATATAGAAAGAAACATAAAATTGAAAGTGCACTTTACTAGTATTTTTAAAGACCCAAAGTGTAGTCCTAAATAAAGCAAATTAATTTTATTTTCAAAAATTAAATGTTTTAAATGCTAATAAAGGTAAGGACTTTTAATGTTCTCTGACAAATACCTTTTCGAACCAAAGCAATAGAAAACACATTACTATAACTGCTAAATAGCGCACATACTACTTACTTACTTACTTTAAAATACTTATACCATCTTCTTTAAGTATATTTCGTCTAGCTCCTTTACTCTACAGATAATGTCGCTAAAATAACTTATATCATCAAATTATACTTTAGTACATTGTTTCCTTAGGATTTATTTTTATATTAATCTATAATCTTATGTACCCTAAATATTTATATCTTAGAATATCTTACATTTATAACACTTTAATTTAATATATTTTCCCCAATTGGATTTTCTACTACTTCACAGAAAATACTCCATATACTACTCACACAGGAATACTAATTTTTTAATGTTAGTTTAAATATCTTCTTGAGTTCAATACATGCGCAGGTTATCTTAATTATCAAAATTATATGAAGTGTTTACAAACAAAGGTTTGACCTCTCCTTGAAAAGACTATTACTATATGTATGTATTATGTGCGATAATATCTAAATATTGATGTACATAAAAGATATATTATACATTAAATTAATTGGTCAAACAGTAATTTATGTCTAATCAATCATGATTTATTATTTATGCCATTTTAATTACATACACGTTTTTATATTTTAGTTATAATTAACATGTATTTATTATGTCGTCTTTATTTGAACAAACATAAATACTATTATATTAGAAATGTGAGTTTTAATTATGAGTTAGTCCGCCCATTTGGGTTATTGGCCACTAGTATCTTTACCTATGTATCTGCTGTGTTAGTAGTCGTTAAATATATTAAAAAAATTATTTTAACTAGAAAACATGATAGTTCGTACTGCATTCTTAAAATTTTACGCGTATTTATGTTTAATTCCTTCATATAACTCAAACACTAATATATTTAAGAATAAAAAAGGCAAAACATTTTATTTCGGTACAATAATATGTATAATGCTATGTATATCATTGCATGATATTTTTGTAACCGTCAATGGACAGTGGGATATTTTTTGGATACTATGTCTTATGACCACAATTATACAATTTATAAACATTTTTGTAAATGTTATGCAAACTTACACGCAAAGTAAAACTTTTTCAAACTTATTTCAAGCCTTTAATAATATAGATTACAACATTAAGCATTTTGTGAATTACAAATTTCCGTTAACCAACCGTTTAAAATTATTTACAATTATGATTATAATATGGACAATATTATTATCCATCTGGACACACTTTATATGGATAAAATCGGCATATCAAAATCTTTACATATATATTTTTCTATACAATATCAACACTTATTATTTGGGATTACCAGTAGCGTTAGAATATTTTTTATTAAAAAGTATAAATAGTAGACAGAATTATGTAAACTTTATTTTGCAAAATAAATTAAAACATGGTACAGAAGATAAGATTATATTCATTATGGAAATGTATGCAAATATTTTCAATGCAACTAAACAATTCAATAAGATATTTGGATGGCATATTTTCTGTTTATTTATATATCAAATAATTAATATATTATTGGCAGTGGAAACTTTATTGGTAGCGGCATTCAATTCATCATCTTTTAATACACTTTTAAGCTTGAATTATATTTTGTATCATGGGGTAAGTTTACTTTTATTATTTCATTCCATACATAATAGAATGTTCAGTTTCAGATCGTTTCCCTGTGTACAATAAGTGAAAATATTATATTCGAACATCGTAAATCCATAGAATTATGTTGTAGAACTCAATCTAAACTCAGGCGTGATAACAACGTTCAAGAATTATGTATGATGTTAAATTTGCAAGTTTTGTGAAACAACCCAAATATCAGTGCGGCTGGATTTTTTAATGTAAATTTTCGAGTTTTCTTCGACTTTGTAAACTATAGTATTAACTATACAATTGTACTGGTTCAATTAACGTCAATTATGTTAAGTGCATCAAAATTATCTCATGAATAGTTTTTATGTTATAAAGAAATTATTATCACTAATCTATAATTTAAAAAAAAGTGCTTCATTTTATCATTAGATATTTATTGACCTTGATTATGATTATAGTTATTTTTAATATAAACAGAGGCGGAATTCCAAAGCACCTTCCAATACACTTCCTTCTGGATTTGATGTTATGGTTTCAAAGATTTATTTTTGGCTTTACCGGGTACGGCTGCCTAGTAAATTTGCTGATGTATATTGTATCATCAGAATAACATATTGAAGTGCGTGTCCAATTTTCTGAGGTGTTGTTGTGTAGGATTATTACACAATTTAAAGAAGAAGGTACATACTGTCACACATCAAAATATCTTTGCATATCATCCACCTCTTTTAACTGTTTATTTTGATGGATAACTCTAGAGAAGACTTTTTGGAGTTTTCTTCCTTTTGAATTTCTATTTGAATCACATCAAAAGCTTTATTTAACTTAATTTTCACGAAACGACTAAGTTCACAGTTTTTAAAGTATGCATACATTGTGTAAGCTCAGAATTGTAATTGATGGCGTCTATAGTAATATTCTCATAAATTTGACTGGATAAAAAAAACAGAGAGAATATTCAATATTTCTTCGTTTATCTAAATGCTTTTTAAGAAAACAACTAAAGAAATATCTACTCCATAACATTTCCTTCAGCAAACTTTTTGTTCGAAAATTAATATTCATCGACCCATTATTTCGACGATGTAATTTTTTTTCTTAGTGAGCCTCCGGGAATGATTCAGTAAGATCAATTGTACTGCGTGTGAATAGTTTGCAGGCATTGTATTGGCACATGAGTGTTTTCCTCTATTACTGTAAATTGATGTTTGCTACATAAACTATACATTTCTTACGTCACTCCATTATATCTGTTCGCTTAATAGTTGTTTTTTAGTGTCTTTGACATGCACAAATTTTTGACACAAAATTCATTGTAAATATTTATCGTAGCTTTCAATATGCTCTTAGAGGTTAATAATTGTCTTACTGTCATTTCAGGGCTAAAAAACGACAACAGAGAATCCCACTCACCTAATTATGAAGTCAATCCTATAGAATATTTTGTAATTTCTTCAATTATTGGTTCAGAATTCCTTTTCCTAATTTATTAGAAGATTAAGAATAGAATTATTCTCCTGATCATTTAGAATCTCTTTTGTATTCCAGTTGCTTTAAATTGTGGTCTATACTTTATCTATCTTTCGATACTACATTGATACAATATTATCTATCTTTATCCCTTATTCTATTATAATGACCAACTCAGGCGATGTCGCTAGATTATTTAGTAAATGAAGAAAATGCTTTACGGCGCGCGTACCTAAAGTGCAAACGGGTTGAGACACATTTGATGGTACCATTTCCGTTCAAAATGTTACGAAAGGAGCAAAAATGACTCCAAACCGAATCATACCTGCGTTCGACAGAAGGCAAAAAGAACGATTCAAATGACGGGTACATTCTAGAAGTACCACAGTTAAAACAGATCATTGCTGAAATGTAGTATAAGAACCTAATCTTAAAACAAAACAATAAATGATTAATTGAGAAAAATATTTTTCTGCAATAAAGGTGGCGGGAGTGCAGAGCGCTACTAAAATTGTTAGTATCGTAAATATTAACGAGACGGCGACTAATAAGCAGTGAATGGGCAAACCTCAAATGAAATTAACACAGAAAAAGCGCCCGATCCTGCGTCGCGACTCGCGAAGGAGGGAAAAAATCTGAATGGTATGCAGCAATCAACGTATTCACAAGCTTTAGCCCCGAAAGCAGTAAAGTTGGCGGTGGAAGAAGTTAATATGCAAACTAAATGCGATGAAATGATTAATTTAGAAAACGGTAACTGGTAAATCGGAAATAGAAAATGAAACAGCAGAACAATTCGTAAATAATAGCTACTGGCTTTTAATTGCCAATATAAGTGAAGATGTTACTAAAAACGATATATTATCCTGCTTAAAAAAAGTAGAAGAACACGATTACTCATGTGAGAAACTTACTCTTCAAGCGACAACAATGGGCGGAGCTTTGAAAGTGGGTATACCGTATAGTCTAATCGATTAATTTACCTCACTCGATTTCTGGCCAAAAGTAACATACGTGCATAGATTTCACTTCTCTCGTAGACATCCAGCGACCGACGACGGAACTATTAATAATTTAAATAAAAATTTTCATCGCTTTAATTACTGCCGAAACAGCAGATCAATTAAAACAAGAATTGTGAGACACCATGGAACATTTGGTAAGCAAATGGTGCATTAATAATAAACTAGTATTAAACCAAAATAAGATCACATATATTTTATTTCAAACCCAAAGGCAGATCCAGTAATGACTTGGAATAAGGATGTGTCCATACGATTCAAGAACTCTGGTAGGTTCCTTGGTTGAATTCCTTGCAGGACACTAAAACAATTAAGTAGTAGTTATTATTGCCTAAGAATTTTATCCGAAGCATTAGACTTAGATATCGTACTAATGGCATACCCTTTAAATTGCAAAAATTCGTTATGGCATAATTTATTGGGGTGGAACGATTAATTTATTGGAAATTTTTAAATTACAAAAGCGCGCATTACGTACTATCATATTTATAAATTACCTTACTTAAAATCACTACGTGGACACTTCAAATTGCATAATTTATTAACTGTACCAGCACTTTAAATGTAAGAGTTCATAAAATTTTGTTAAAAAACAGAAACTTTTTGTACCAAACAGTAAAAGATCTGCTTTGAAAATACAAGGAAAATTTACGCTTTCCCCAACACGCAACAACAAGCTTCCGAGAAGTGCGCATTTTACTCTATAATTTTATTCTATAATAGCTTACTGCCGCTTGTAAAAGAAATCAAAAAATTTAACAAGTTTAAGAAAACTGTTTAAGTTAATAACCAGTTCCGGGCTTTGAAACACCCGAAAACCAAAATCCATCCGCTAGCATCAACAGTATCGCAATAACAAGAAAAAATATCCAATTAAGGGAAGAACTTAGGATCATGAAATCGCTGGGGATGCAATTGGAAGCTAAAATCCAGGGTGCTGACCCTGGATAACCTGCTGAGGTTATCATCGACTTACTCCGAGAGAAATGCAAAAATTACGTACAGGTTACAGGTGGGAAAAAAAATCAAAACAAAGATTTTCAAAATGTCAGCCTCAGTCAGAACAAGGCAAAAGTAGAGATGCAACCTGCAAGTAGAGTTCGGAAACCATCTACAAGAGGACAGCAGGATAATATTACCATAACTGGCAATAATCCTAAAACAATTCAAAACATCGAGGCGGTCATTGCAAATGCCCCTGCAGATGTGCAACCCAGCGTATATATCGAGCTAGCGTCACGAGTCGATGAACATCGTCATCGAAAAAAACTCATTATCGGTTCTAACAAAGATAACATTTCGATTAAAACAGTTATTAAAAAAGGATACTTGCTCGTTTATAGACTATCACCGGATACTACACCCGAAAGCTTAAATAATTATCTGAAATATACAGCGAACAAAATCCCATTTGAATACGAGCAGTTGCGAAAAAATGAAAACAGTTGTTTTTCTAAAGTAGCGTTTCCTATTACATGTGATTGCAGCAGTCAATCGTTTTTTCTTCAAGCGGGAGAAGACAATACAACTACCATAACATACTCATTAATCCATCATAATATTCAATCACTACGAAACAAAATAAATATTTTTGTCAAACATCTAATCCGAATATTTTTGTTTTAGTGAACACTGGCTCAGTGAGACTGAAATGGAAACGTTAATAATTAATAATTATCGCGTATTATCCAATTTTTCTAGAAAGATACACATACATGGAGGAACTCATATATATGGTAAAGAAAATGTTTCTAATATCATTGAAATTATATTTATAAAACAAATGTCCATTGAAATGACGTTTGAATCATGTGGAGTCTCTGTAGGAGAGGATTTGTGTTTTGTCACAATTTATAGGCCCCATGATGGGAGTTTTCTTATCTTTATTAATAAATTAAGGGAGTTAATTGAAAAACTTGTAACTATGGGCAGATATACATCTGCGGAGATCTCAATGTAGACAAGTTATCAAATACCCATGAACGTAATATTTTATTTGATGTTTTTAAAAGCTTTAATTTAACTTCAATGATAAATAATATAATTAGAATAACTGATTATAGTTCATCCTCAATCGATTATATTATAAGTAACGTACCCGATAACATTATTTCACACGATAATTTTGATACTGGTGTATTGGATCACTTTTTACAAGCTATTACGCTCACAATGAATCAACAATCAAACAGTAAAAAAATTTTCAGTAGAACAATCAATGAACAAACTATTAATATTTTTGTTTAAAAAATACTATGAGCCGTTTGGCCAAGAATCAAAAAATATAAATGAAATATTTGAATCTTTTTGGAGCCAATTTAATTGGTGTTTTGAAGTAGCATGTCCTAAACAGGAGAGGACAATAAAAACCGCTAATAGTCTTAAACCTACCTTATCCGCCGAGTTGCATCAGGAAATTCAGAAACTGATGAACTTAAACAAATCGTTATACATTAAAGATCAGATCAATATTAAATGAAATAAATGAGATCGACAAAAAAATTGCAATCGAGAAACAAAAATATTATGCTTCAAAAATTAATCATGCCAGCAACAAAACAAAATTTTTATGGAACATGGTTATCCGTGATAAAAACAAATCAAAATTAAAAGAACAAAATATAGTTCTTCATAGCGAGAATAAATTAGTAGACAAGAAAAATGATGTACATAAGAACATCTTTGTAACTTATTTCTCTCAAAATAATAAAAATAAATTTAACCAAACTATTGTAAATAATTCAAATAGATGCACTCTTTTCATCCCATTCACAAACAATATTATGTTTTTCGAACCCGTAAGTAAGGACGAAATTGCTAAAATTATTAAACAACTTCCAAATAAAAAATCAAGTGGCATTGACGAGGTGCCAATAAAATTAATAAAAAAATGTTCTGACTTAATTGCCCCTGTTCTTTCAGATATCTTCAATAAATCCGTTTTATTGGAAGAATTCCAAGATATGCTTAAAACAGCACTAGTTACACCAGTCCTCAAAAAAGGAGACCCAAATCATGTGGGAAATTACCGACCAATTTGACTCCTTAGTTGGTTTTCTAAGATTTTTGAAAGGGTAATGTATAATAAAATAAATAACTATTTATTCGAAAACAATGCCAAACAAACAGCCAACACGGTTTCAGGAAAGGCCTTTGCACGGAAAATTTTCCTTAATCCCGAACGCAATGATTTCTGTAGAATTCACTAATCCGTCTCAGGTAAAAATTCAGACCTTCAGTCGATTATATTTCATTCTTGTGTCAGTTGCAGTACATACCTGAGTAAGTTATTTATATTTCATTATATTTATTACTTACTTCATTATATTTATTTTAGTAAATGTTTCTATTTGTATTTAAAATCAATTTTATAATAAAGCTGTATTGAAGAGATCGAAAGATAGAAACACATGTCTGCAGATGATTATAAACTTAAATGCTGGAATACTTTAATTAAAAAATTAATTGCTTTTGCTAATTTAAATTACTGAAATCAGTTTAAGTTCAATCTTTGTTCATAATTTTTCAAGTTATAGTCTCATTCATACAATCTAAAGTACATTTTATCATTTATTAGTTTATTCAACAGAAATAATTTCATTCAAATTAGTGTCGCTTTATGTCGTACTATTTGTAACACGCAAATTAATTTTGTATCATTCAATGTCTGTCGAAGTATTAACTAGAGAAGTAGTTGTTTCAAAATCAATTTGTTTTGTAGTCTTAGTAAGACCCATTGTTGTAGATTTACGAAATTTTTTCGTATTTTAAAATTGTTATTATAATGTACTCTGATGACACGGCTGTAATTGTTCATGGAAACCACTCTGAAGAGGTTAAAGAACGTGTCAATACAGTGATTAGTCAGTTACAACAATGGTGCATATTAAATAAATTAATTTGAAATTGACAAAAACGGAAATCATGGAAATTTACAATATACAAGGTGGTGCAATTATTTGTCAAAAATCCATGGTATGATACACATGATAACTTCGTGTCAAAAATCATAATGAGCGATGAAGCCCATTTCCACTTAAGTTGTTATGTTAATAAACAAATTTTGCGTTTCTGGGGCATATAGAATCCACATGTAATGCATGAAGATCCATTGCATCCCCTCAAAGTGACTGTTTGGTGCGGCATTTGCAGAGAAACAGTACAGTTACAGGCAGATGCTAAACGAGTTTTGTTGCCGCAATGTGCTGCATTGGGTCTCGATCATTGTTGGTTTCAACAGGATGGAGCAACCACTCACACAGCTCGGGTAACTATGGATATTTTAAGACACCAATTTCCAGGTCGAGTTATATCCCGTTTTGGAGATTTCAACTGGCCGTCCAGATAACCAGATCTAACTACACCAGACTTCTTCCTTCGGGGCTTTTTAAAATCCCGCATTTACCACAACAAACCACGAACCTTTGAAGACTTGAAAGCTGACATTGAAGAAGAAATCGCCAATTTGAAGCCAGATGTTTTGCAAGCAACAATTCGAAATGCAGTAAAACGAGCGCAATTATGTATCAACTCGGGAGGTGGCCATTTGAGCGATCAAATTTTTTCCAAGTAATATAACCAATAATACACAACAGAGCTCTTTTTTTCATTTATAACAAAATGGCAGCCAATTCAAACTATGACATTACTTTTGCGCCACCTTGTATATATAGAAAAGAAAATAGCTTTTACTTCCAAATAAATAGCGATAATATTTATTTATTTATTTATTTATTTTGCTTTACATGTCTACTTTAAAAAAATAGACACCTTATCACAAATAAAATTCCTAGGAACAATTATTGATAAAAATCTTACGTGGTTTGAAAACATAGAATATCTCAGTAACAAATTATGCAAAAGTTACTTTATTTAATTATCATTAAAGTCAAAATTTAATTCGTCAACTCTGCTTAATGTATACTATGCGTTATTTCAGTCAGTCCTTGGGTAAAATATAATCGTTTGGGGACAAAGCAGACACATAACAAGACTCTTTATTCTACAAAAACGAGCAATTAGACTAATATACAACTTAAAACCTATAGATTATTGTAAAGACCATTTCAAAAACAATAAAATAATGACTATCATATCGATATACATCTATAAAATTTTACCAAATACCCATAAAATATCATCAAACCTTCGACTAAATAGTGACGTACATGAACACCAGAGTACTATTATGATTATCTTCTGGTATAGTTTCTAAGATAAAGCATCTACATTCTTGTGAATAGTCCTAATTCTGTGTTTAGAATTAGAACCTCTTTTAAAGCGTATACAGTCATCTAACGACCTATAGAAAATCCTCAACCATTTTAAATTCAAGATGTACTACAGAGTGAACGCCTCTACAATTAAACATTCTATTTTAATACTTCAAATATAATTGTTTTCTGAGCTGAAATTATTGCGCTATTGTTTTAACAAAGCCTTACTTCTAGATTTGTAATAAGACAGCTCTAATTTTCAAATTAATTACATCGGTATTCAACACGAATGTTTCATCGAACAACAGATAACCTAAAACTAAATACCGGACTCTTGTTTTCGTTCGGCGAAGCGAGTTAATGGCTTATCAATAATTAAAAATAATAAAGCATACAATTTATAAAAAGTGCATCTAAGAATACGTCACAATTCGTGTTAATCTTGTTGTACCGAAAGCCTTTGTGCATTAAATGCAAAGCATTCACTCTAGATGGCGTACTTCTTTCTTGAATTGATAAAATTCCCTGAAATTAGCTTTAATCCAGAATCTCCGAATCGTAATAATATCTCTTCTAAATCTGAAGCGCGTTAGCGGTTGATCCTACAGCATACCGTTGATAATAAGTGTATATTCTACGAAGAAATCGTAATTGGTGTAACACCGCTATTCTAGCGCTATCGAAAGTTTTGTACATCAAATGCAACACGTTCACTTTAGACGATGTGACCTAAGAAGTGTACTTCTTCATTAAATTAATGACATTCTCATGTACTGAGCTTCAATCTGGAATCTCTGAACCGTTAGAACATCTCTTCTAAATATTTCATCTTTTAAGTACGAGGAATAGTTATTTTAATTATTAGCTGTTAGGTCTAGTGTAATTATTGTAAGATAATAATAAATAATTAAATAAATAAATGCTTTATTATCCAACAGATAAGTATCCAATTACAGGATAATATAAATTACAAAATAACAACAAATAGGTTAAGAACAATAAAATAAAATAAAGCGCTGAAATAAAGTAAAAAAGTAATTAAAATTAGGTTCAGACGCAATAACATATCAAAAATAACCAAAACTACTAATTATAAGTTAGCATAAATGTAAACAATTATTAAGCGCAATTAGTTATAGCTGATTCTACACTTAATTGTATTTACTATTTTACTTAAAGTATCGCTGAAAAGGTCAAGATCATAGCAATATTTATTTACGTAAGAAAACATCGAGTTGATAGGAGAGTGTAAGTGATAATTAGTTTTGCAATTATCCAAATAAAAAAGATGTCTCTGGCGAGATCTATTATACGGTATATAAAAGTTTAGTTTGGATAAAGTCTCGTCCGATATCTGTCCATTTAATAACTTAGAAATAAATACAATTTGAGAAATGATCCTACGGGCTTCAAGGCTTTGATATCCAAAGTCGTCCAAGAGACCAGAATAGTCAAAGTGATGCGGTAAATAAGTACCATGTTTGCGAAAGTAAAGGGTTTTTAAAAATTTACATTGTACCTTTTCAAGAGCATTTATGTTTGCATTATAATTGGAAGTCCACACGACTGACGAATACTCGAGTTTACTACGTATAAAACTGTTGAAAAAGGCAATTAGTGGTTCAAGATGGATAAACATTTTGGTATTTCGTAAGATAAATTCAAGAATCTTTTGGCAGTCAGAAACTATGTTTTGAAAGTGATCTTTGAAACATAACTTATTATCTATAAGTACCCCAAGGTCGTTAAAGTTAGTAACACGTTCCAATGTCGAATCTAGAACTTTATAGTTGAAAAGTAAGTGACTGTGTTGTCTGCTAAATGATACAACTTTGCATTTATTAGTATTAGGCTCTAATTTATTTTCGATACACCAATCGACTAATAATGAAATGTCATGTTGAAGAGTGACCCAATATGCTATACTAGTAATTTTATGGTAAATTTTAATGTCATCAGCATACATAAGGTAATTCGAATTCAGTTTGGGAATATCGTTTTTCTACTCCTATAATGAAATAACATAATTGTAGGTTACTTTTTGATTATGAAATGTAGTACATTGTATGTTATGTATATATTATATGTTCATTGCCATAGCAACCATTGTAAAAACTGTATCAATATCACGTATATTTTTAATAAATAAAAAATTGTTCACTGAATTGAAAAATTCACTATGTTTTAACCACAAATATTCCCAAATATGTCAATATTAAACTCGGTCCACAACTTTAGCAGCAAAAGCAGCTATAAAAACCGCCCAACTCACATGGATTAGGTCAGAAATTCAAAACCTTCATCGGAGGAGAGAAAAATTATTTGTGGTTAAAACAAAGTGAATTTTTCAATTCAGTGTAAGTATGGATTACCACGTAGTAACGGTCGCAACCATTCTCTTTATTAAAAATTTGTTCAAGGTTAATAAGTAGAAATCTATATTTGTATTTTTTTAATTCATATGTATGGTCGTAGAAAAAGTATAGTGTACAATTCGCATACAATGACCATTGGCCACTCGTATGAATTGCTGCACTCGCCTTCGGCTCATGTAGCAAATTGCATGCTCGTGGGCAATGGGTATCATTGTATGCTCATTATACAATATACTATTATATACAGTAGGAAAAACAAGGGCCATAAATTGGACCCTTGAGAAACCCCACTAGTAGCAGTATGTTCAAAAGATTTGAAACCATGATGCCACACAACATTTTTCCTATTTGATAAATATGAAGAAATAAGGCTCAACAGATTATAATTAAGTCCAAAATCTGACAATTTTGTTAGTAATATATTGTGAGACACTCTGTCAAAAGCTTTGGTTAGATCAGTATATATGACATCGGTTTGATAATGATTTTTTTCAAGATTGCAAGAAATATCATTAACAAAATTTAATTTAAGTTCGTCGTTTTGATTTGCCTTTTAAGAAACCTTGCTTATTATTTGATATTTTAATTTTTTTTTAAATTACAAATTTAAGCTATATTAATCTTATTCTTTTTGTGAATAGGTATAACTTTTGTGCGTTTCCAGTAATCAGGATAAGCACATGGTGTTAGAATGAGATTAAAAATTTGCAATTGTGGTAAATCTAATGCTTTTGCACAATCTTTAATAATAATGGCTGCTATATTATCGGGCCCGCATGTGAAGTTGGATTTCAAAGATTGTATAGCTTCATGGTCATCATTTAATGTAATACGTTTGAGAGCTTGAAAACGTTGACGAAAAAAACTAAACAAAAGATGTAGATATCTGTTCTGGTGTTGAACATAATTTATCATTATAATACATATTTGCCGGAATGCGCGGAACCCCCTTTTGTCGTTTAATGAATGTCCAAAGCAATTTGGATTATTTTTAACATTAGTTTCAAAGCACTCTATATATTTATTGTAGTCAGCTTCTATAGTAAACTTTACTCTACGGCAGCATACCGTAAATTTAAGTCTATTCAAATGACAATTGCGCTTTAAAGGTGATTTTCTCAGTGTATTTTTTTCATGTATGCTAGACTTTAACTGAGGAGTACCATATAGATAACTTAACTTGTTTTTTATTGTTTTTGGAACAGTAACTTCAAATATATTATTTAATATGTTATAAAAATGAGAACATGCATCATCAGGAGAGATACATCGCAATACAGACACCCAGTCAGCTTCATAAAGTAAAGGGAAATTGGCCTTTCTAAAATTAAAAGTCCTAGCATTAGACAACAATTCCTTTTCTTTTGTTCGAAAAAAGTTACATGTAAATTCTAACGCAGGATGATAATGATCTTCTTTAACTACACAATAATTTGAGTATTTGATAATACAATTAAATGAATTAAATAGAATGCATAATTAAATCCAGGAGCCTGTGTGGTGTATTAAGAATATGGTTT
This sequence comes from Ontholestes murinus, assembly GCA_963969525.1. Classification (NCBI taxonomy): domain Eukaryota; kingdom Metazoa; phylum Arthropoda; class Insecta; order Coleoptera; family Staphylinidae; genus Ontholestes; species Ontholestes murinus. The sequence goes on from OZ018387.1 coordinate 57,125,114, forward strand.
GCTTGAGCAAGTGACATATCATTTGCAAAATTGGATACTAATAAAGACTTATTACATTGATTAGATGAATACTCAGGAATGTTGAAGTCACCTGCAATAAGTTGATATTTATCAGGTAAATAATTCTATAAGAAGTTAAAAAGAGTTTTATAATCATTTAGAGGTATTTGAGGTGGTATATAAATTATTGAAACAGTTAAAGTGTCGCCATCGTTAGTTAAACGAATTATTAATATATCTATATTTAAAGGTAACATTTCGTATGGAAGATTGATGACAGTCGTTGCAAATGTTGTTTTCACAGCGATAAGAATACCTCCACCTCGGCCGCATCGCCGATCGCTTCGGAAAACATTGTAATTTGGTGGAAAGAGTTCGGAGTTATGTAAGCTAGAATTAGCCCATGTTTCTGTCAGTATAATTATATCCAATTCATCGTAGAAAAAAATAATAACACAAAATGATGGCGAAGTAAGCGAAGTTGTATGCATTAGTTTTTTTAGTAATTATTTTGGGTAGCCAGTCAATATATTTGAGTACAACATTTTCATCATTATTTTTACGTTCTTTAAATTAATCAATAATTTTACGACGTTTATGACTTTGTCTAAGTGTTAAGTCTTTGTTTAGATATATATTCTTATATGATTCCGTGTTAGGAAGCAGTTTAGCATTATTTAGTATTATTTTTAGTATTTAGGCTATCTTTAAAAATAACTTTCACCATACGGGGCAGCGCATTCGGTCGTTTCAATCCAATACGAAATGATTTAAATTCATAATCCACTCCATTGGATACTTAACGAATTATATGGTCAACTGCTTTCACGTCTTCTTCACGATTAATGCATTCTGGTAAAATTCGTATAATAATGTTACATTCTCGGCGCCGTTGTTCCTCTACTTCTTCCAAAATTTCATCCATTATTTCTTCTTTATTATTTGAGCCGATATCTGAGCTTATCTTTGTTAGTTCGCGTATTTGAAGTTGCATATCTGCAATCATATCCTTGAGCGCATTGAAGTGAGCCATAAATTCAACATTTGAACATGCATTGCATGCCCATTTAAAGTTCTTCTTTGATCTTAAGGAAATTGTGTTCATTGGAAGGTATGTTAACGCATATATTACTATAGATGTTATTACACATAAAACATTTTACCGAATTAATTAGGGTGACATCTTTATCACAGCAGACACATTTCATATTAGTAGAGTTCTGAATAGAGAATCGACTGATTGTAAACAATTCCTTTAGGGTTTGACGAGGGCACACACTTCACACTACTGGGCCTATAGTAGTGACTAACTATAAACAATACAAAGAGGGTCACGGAAATATAGAAATTAACAAAGGAGGTGAATTATAAGTTAAGTATTTTAATATAACGATTATTGTTATAAATAAGTTAAAAAATTAAAACCTTACCCTGTAATTAATATGTGAAACACATATATAGTTGTATTCAGCAGTGTTGCGAGTTTCGCGAAAGTGCGAACGCGCATGTCATCTGACGTGCGCGTACTTGCCACCGCATATGCGCGCACATAAGATGACACGATTTCAATTTCATCATTCATTTCATATTTTACTATAGAAAATATATTATTACTTGATATCATATTTTTAATATATAAAATTTAACATATCTAGTAATTTATCAAAAACTATGTTATTTCTCACATAGCCCGCCCAAATATATTTAACTATAGAGCTATTCAGGAGAGATGGCGGTCGGGTTGTCCGTCCGAATCAAGTAGTGCGCGTTGCAATTTTCCACCATAGGCGTGCGCGGCCAAATAAAATGAATGTCACAAATTTGTTATGATCATAAGGATTGTAGTGACCGTTACTACGTGGTAATTTATGATAAACACTTAACTAACGCACTTACTATGTTTTAACCACTAAAAATTATGTAATATATATACATATATTGTTAAAACATAGTAAGTGCGTTAGTTAAGTGTTTATCACAAATTTGTTATGTTTTCATATTAGTTATTTCATATTTCATTTATATTTTTTGTATTAGAATAAGTATTTTTTAATGTTGTATTAATATCCATTTCCACATTTGCTAAAACATATGAAATAAGTTCATTAAAAACATATTTTCTTTCAATTACCCTGCGTAATTGCAATGCTTGACTAAATCGCGCGCGCCTATGAAATAACCGGTAAGTAAGGGACGCCGTAAACTATTTCTTTCTCCTTCTACCGCTCGGTCTAAGACCGAGCTACGCAGGCCGCGTGTGTCTTTTCTAGATACGGCCGACGAAATCGTACGTCTTGGGAATATCCGCTCGGTTATCAGGTAGTAGAAAAGGATACCAATATTATTTGAATGTTCCGAACTTAGTTCGTAAACCGCCCTTTCTCGTGAATTGGTCTATATATATATATTATCTTTTAATTTATAGTTTTCATGCCAATCAAAATGTATTGACATTGTTAGCATTCAAGAAAATTCACAATTTACTACTAATAGATGATTCAAAAAAAATATTACATTCACATACGAGAAGGTCCAATATATAATGCAAAACATTTTTTTCTGAAACAAAAATTGTATTATTCGGCATTGCAATACACCATGCTATTCCCAAATCATTTTGCTACAAAACACTATTATTCAACGTAATCTCCATTTAATGCTACGGCTTTACGTCACATTGACATAAAGGCCTGTTTGCCTGCACGGTACGAGTCCATGGGTCTAGGTCGGAGCCAACGTCGTGCAACATTAATAGCGTCTTTATCATCCGCTTAATGTTTTCCGCGGATTGCATCTTTCATTGGGCCAAACAGATGAAAATCCGACGGTGCGAAATCGGGACTGATAATTATTGAACTCCCCACGTACATTACATTATTCTATCGATTGACATACATTCATTTAAGTTTAATTTATTAATTAACGAACTTATTTGCGCAGTACATAATTATTATTTAGGCTATTAGAATAATTAAAAAACGATAACTCCTTTATATTCTTTTTGTATAAATGAAGAACAATCATTTACCTATATTACTAAATTTCACGAATTTAACTTAAAACGACATTTATATAACAACTTTTAATTAAACAACAAAATGATAGTGAATGATTGTATTTTAAAGTTTTATTCTTTACTATATTTGATACCTTCATATGACCGAAACACAAAAATATTTACAAATCGTCCATGTGGAAAGTATTGTTTTTGTACAATAATATGCGTTTTAAACTTTCTAGTGACATATTCCATATTGAATTTTGTCAATGGAGAGTGGAGCGTTTTTTGGATAATTGCTATTTTTTCTTCGATTCTGCAGTATATCTACTTATTTGTTAATATAGCTCGATCACAAAGTCAAGGTAAATTATTTTCAGAATTATTAGACACTTTTAACAAAGCAGATAATTGTATTAAAAACTTATCGACGTATAAAATCCAAAGACTAAAGCACTTAACATTATTAATTGTAATAATAACTGCATGGGCAGTCTTATTACTAATTGGGACCCAAATTGTGTGGAATAGATCGACATTTAGAATTATTTCCGATTACATTATTTTTTTCAATATTATTATTTATTATATGGCTATACCGGTGATTTTGGAATACAGTTTCTTAAAAGGTATAAGTACTAGACTTAGATACCTTAATATTCTTTTACATAATACAATACAGCATGGTTTAGAAAATAAGATTCTAATATTAATGGAGTTGTATGGAAATATTTGTACTGCAATTGATAAATTTAATATAATATTTGGCTGGCATATTTTTATCTTTTTTATATATCAAGTATTAAATATATTGATGGCTACAGATATATTACTGGAAACAATATTTGATATATCTTCTATGAATTTTCTTTTATCTACAAATTATATTGTATATTATGCAGTAAGTTTTTATATTCACATTTTCAGCAAATAATGAAACAGTAACCTAGTTTCAGATCATTCCATTGTGTTCAATAAGTGAGGATATTTTAATAGAACATCGTAAGACTATAGAAATATGTTGTAAAATTAAATCAAAATATAGATACACTACAGATCTTTATAAATTGATAATGATTTTTCATTTTCAAATATTATCATATACTCCATCTATCAGTGCAGCAGGATTATTTAAAATTGATTTTAAGGTATTATTTGAGTTTATAAATTATATCATTAATTATATAATTATACTTGTTCAGATATCGCTGAACAATAAAAAGCAAATGTAAATGTGTTAGTTTTTGTTTTGAATTGTAAACTAGTTTTGAATACCTTAATTTACCTCTGACCCTAATAACCTTTTCCTTCTTTTAATGGTTTCCATTGAGTAATATTATTTTCAATTTTATTTTAAGTACTGTATATTTAAAAATTTTATAGCTTCTAAAAAATATATTTTTTCAACACTTTGATAATCCACTATTTTATTCCTTAATAAAAAAGAACCTTTATATTTAATTAGTTTGATTAATGGCGAATAATTATCCATATATTATATTTTGCTCATGAAGTTATTTTCTGTTATTATCAAATCCCTGCGCTCGACATCTCGATCAAACTTTTATATATCTATTGAGATTAAGGAGGTGTGGTCGTGTTGCGGTTGGTCCCGGTGCAAAACCCGTTTGGTAGAGTTTCTCTTCCGGATGCAGGTTCAGGAATTTTAGAATCCAATACCGTTAATGTGTAGCAGTCACATCCTTCACGAGTTGCCCCTTATCTAGACCAGAGAGAGTCGAAAAAATTGGTAGGAACCGTCACAAGGTAGTTTGTATCTGGCATTAGAGTCACCTAGTTGTACCAACAGCAAGGTTGACTAAACGGAAAGTTCGAGTCTAATCCAACAAGAGTTAATAGGTTGCGCTGACTGGTCAAACGGTTGGGAGTATGGTTGCACGAACTAGCCAACATGAAGGCCACACTTATGTCACAACTTTCCACAGCGGATCACACAGTGGTCTGTTTCTAATCTTCACATATCTACCCTACCCTCGTCATATGAACTGGAGTTTGTGATTAAATATTGTGAAATCTAAATCAGTCTCATTATAGGTTATGATGCTAATGCAACGTGGGGATGCACGGACACTAATAAAATGGCTAAAGCTCTGCTCGATATTATTTCCAGCACAAACATACACATACTCAATAGAGGCTTTGAACCAAAATTTGCTACTTCAAGAAAACAAGAGGTTATTGAAATCACCAGTAAGGCTATAAGCAAGCACACACAGAACGGAAACTTCCCGAAAGAAATCCAAGAAAAGTCAATAGGGAGCCTTATCAGAATGACTGCAAAATGTTGAGAACCATATGACAAGAACGCAGGCTGAAGTCAATGACCTCACCCTGATTCTGAAAAAGGCTCTCATCTTCTCAAATAAAAAATCATGCCCACTCAACTCTGGTAGAGGAAAATTCACCAACCCATGGTGGAATAAGGAACTAACTAGTTGAGAAAAGCGTTCAAACACGCCAAGAGGAAATCAATTGAACCTGTCATAAAGAGCTTCACCATCGACTCTATAAAAAAGACAAGGCAACGATAGAGGGAATCCTGGAGAAACTTTTGTTAAGAAATTGAGTCCACAGCCACAGCTGCAAGGCTGAGAAAAAGTTCTCTTAAAGGACACAAAGCAACAGCCTGGTATAATGAGATAGGAGGATATCAGTTATACTAATAACCTCATGCAGTCAATGGATATACTCTTAAAAACTTATTTTGCCAATTGCTAAAACATAAAGACAAGAATGAAGACTCGCTCAAAGTAAAATTGGAGCATAGAAGGACAACAACATAGGACAAGCTCTCCCAATTTTCGGAACTCAAGTCGCACTTAGTGAATGGATAAAATAAATGCTAAGCAAAAGGAAGATCCAAGTATCAATAGGAGACGAAGTCTTCAAAGCAGGGGTAATCTGTGGCTGTCCGCAGGAAGGCGTGCTATTTCGTGCTGTTTCCTCTACTGTGAATATTGTGATAGACGAGTTGTCAAAATGACATGTAAAGTCACATAAAATAGTCTCATATAAAACGAACGAACGTCTGAGTGGAAGAAGTTCAAGTAGTGACTCCGCCCTCATGTAAAGATTGTAAATTTATATTAATACTTAGAATATTTGATGGGCATGTAAAGTAAAATCAATCAATAAATATAGGATATGCAGATGTCATAGTAATTCTGTTTGATGGTGTACTAATTCAGAGTTCTCTCTATAAGGAGGAATAGTTTACCCTCTTGGAAAATCCATCTAATACGGAGCTCATGCTGTTCACCAACAAAATGAATCCGGGCAGGACGAAGCCCTCGATCAAATTCAACTCAAATGATCTAGTGTTTGCGTCAAATATTCTCTGTAGCTTTGTCGTTATATTTGACTTCTATTTATCACGGTATGACGTAGTAAAAAATGTATTTTGTTACAAAAATTGCTTGAAAGCAGAGAAGGCTAAAATTGGACTGCTTTTGATTAGCATAGTCCACAAATATAAAATACTACTCTTCCTATGAGATAATAACCAGGAATTTTGCTTGAATTAGTTTCTCATGTAACTCGTGATGAAACGTTTTGTAATATATAAAAAATACTAAAAAACAGGAAGACTATTTTTGTTATTGCTATTTTTTCTTAGGGAAAGTTAATTAAAACATATTATTTAATATATTTTAAAGATTAGAATCTTTTAGGACTCGAAGAAGAATTTGCTATTCTAAAGTTAAAGTTAGTACTTTTACTTACTAACACCTTGTTTTTTTTTTCCTTTAAAAAATACATAAGAATTTAAGCCCAGGATGATGATCTTTTGTTGGAAGATACAGACTAAAGTATTCAATATTAAACGAATGAGAATAGATGAACAAATCATATATATTATATTGTGTAGAGAACATATGTGATCAAAAATTATTTACTAATTCCTATTTTGATAATAATAATTTTGAACTATATTAAAGGAAGTTGTAAATAATAAATTAGTTATCAATTAAATTATTACTATCACACTAAATCCCTATGAGTTGAAAACCACCGTTTCACTGTATCTAACTGCGCTACCCTAATGAGGTGCAAAATTTATCGAAACCGGTCCATGGCTGTTGTTGACAGGGAACAATAATTAATAATATAAGTGACTATATCCCGCCAAAAGCACCGAGCCGAAACACGGACGAATTAGAACCAATCAGCTTCTAGAGATAACGCCGCGATAACAAATTCATGTAGAGTTCGTTTTCGGCACTGTAATTTGGTTCTCTACTCGCATTATGTTTCGGCAGGTGATTGGTTCCCAATTGTTGCTTAAGGCAACAGCCCCAAGCCCGAAGGGCGAGGGCCTGTTGCCAAGCAATACGACTTTGTTTGTCGAATTCGTGCAAACTTGTTATCGATAATTTTCAATGCACTTGTGCAATTACTGTTGACAATTATGAAGAGGTTATCTAATAACAGTATTATTAAAGTTAGTTCAAATCTTCGTGGAGTCCTTATATCAAGAGAATTCATTTATATTGAATAGCTAAAATTACAAATTAAGCATTATTTTTATGCGAAACGTTGTTATGTGTTTTGAATCTGGGCCTATTAAATTTTTGCTTGGGAAGTAGGGACAAATATTAATATAATAATAATAATATTTTCACACATTAAGTAACATTTCCCATTTATGTAAGAAAAATTCGCGGTAACGAGCAATGCGTTTATTGAAGATCTGGATGCCGCGTTCACAAACATCTGGTGGGATGCCATTAATAACCCTTGGATCTGGATATGAATCTGCGTTGTTCTATCACTCATTTAGCCACCCAAGGTGGCGAGCAAAGGACAGCACAACGCTTGGAGGGTTATCCCTTATGTTGGCCATGTTCGGCCAGAGCTCCCCTAGCATGGACTCTCTAAGGTGGGCGAGAGCCGAGCAGGTGGTTAACACATGTTCCACTGTCTCGTCCTCTTCTTCACATGCTCTACATATGGGGGTTTCCACCAGTCCCATAATAAACAAGTGTTTCCTTAGCTGACAGTGACCCGTAAGGATACCTGTGTTAAGACGCAGATCCCCCCGGGATAGTCGCAAATAATATTCAGCTGTTTTCAGATTGGGTGCGCGTATTGCTTCCTTGGCCTGTCTGCAGCCTGAGGTGTTGTCCCAACGTTGTTTTAGCATCTTGAGAGTATTCTGTTTGAGGATATCAGTGAGGCATTTCGGTGTTATCGCGATCCGGGGCCCGTCCGTGGTATCACTGAGAACCGATCCAGCTCGCGCCAACTCGTCTGCCTTGCTGTTGCCTTCTTCATTATTGTGTTCCTTGACCCAGCGCAGCTCAATATTGTTTGATTGTGTTTAAGGGTGTTGTGACATTCTTTTACTAGTGTTGAGGTGATCTTGTGACTACTCACTGCTAGTATTGCTGCCCTACTGTCTGTAAGGATTTGGATGTTCCTATCACGGATGTCTCGGTGTAGGATTTCTCTCGCCCCTTGGATGATGCTAACGATCTCTGCTTGCAGAGTAGTTGTGTGCTTCTCTAGGGGTATAGCTAATGAGAGGTCTATTTGTTGCGAGTAAATTCCCGCCCCGGATCCTCTTTTGGTTTTAGAACGATCGGTGTAAATTCGGAGGGTTTCCCCACCCTCTGCACTCCCGGTTCCTCTTTTTATCGATACATTATAGGGTCTATTGAAGACGTAGCAGGGTGGCAAATTGCCTGTCTTCCTTCCAAGGAGGGGTGTCTTTTTGACAGCCTCCTCTAAAAGGTGACAGTGTCTGCCAGCCCTGCCTCCTTTGTACCAGAGTCCAACTGAGTTTAGGCGCAGTGCTGCCGCCGTGGCCATCTCCTCTACGTATAAGTCGAGAGGTGGAAGGCAGAGCATTGCTTCCATTGCTGCAGTGGGTGTTGTTCGCATTGCTCCGGTCGTGCATGCTATCCTTTGCAACTGAGTAAGCTGCTTTGCTGAGGTTTTCTGTCTGGCTCTGGGCCACCAAACCAGTGCTCCATAGATTGAATTGGTCTTACTACCGCTGTGTACAGCCAAAGTGCTATCTTGGGAGATAGCCCCCATGTCTGCCCCACAGCCCTCCGACATTGCCAGAGGGAGACGCATGCTTTTTTACATTTCATTTTGAGATGTGGTTCCCACGTCAGCTTGCCGTCGAGGATCACTCCCAGGTATTTTACTTCTGACGACAATGTCAACTGGGTGTTAAGGAGCATAGGGAGCTTTAGCTTACCTAGTTTCCTTTTCTTTGTGAAGAGGACCATTTCAGTCTTTGGCGGGTTTATGGTCAGAGACTGGTCGTTACACCAGTATTCGATTATTTTGAGGGCTTGCTGCATCAAGCTGCATAGCACCGTCTCAAATCTGCCTGTTAGCAGGATGGTTATGTCATCTGCATATCCTATGGTGTGGAAGCCATTGTCGTTCAGTCGCCGCAGTAGGCTGTCAACAACTATGTTCCACAGGAGTGATGAGAGTACTCCACCCTGTGGGCAGCCTTTAGCAACGATCTTTCTGACAGTGGTATTTCCTACATTTACTGTGACTGCCCTATTCTCCAGTATGCTTTTGATCCATCCACTAACTGTGGGGTTCACACCATGCGTGGAGAGAGCAGTTTCCATTTTTCTGAAGGTCGTTTTATCAATGAACACGCCCAAGGTGGACATTTTGTTGTCCAGAGATCTTTCGATTCAGTCTACAACAGTGTGCAGAGCCGACTCCGTTGATTTCCCCTGAGTGTATGCATGTTGGTTAGCGTGGATCGGATTCGTAATCAAAGCCGTCTCGCGAATTAGTCTTTCGCACAATTTCTCTAACGTTTTCAGAAGAAATGACGTTACAATTGGGCGGTGTGATTTGGCTAGTGTATAATCTATACGACCAGGTTTCGGTATAAAGATAACTTTTACTTCTCTCCAAGCTAGAGGGATGTATCTGAACGCAATACATGCCCTGAAGATTTTTGGCTAGGTGGGCTGATAATATGTCCAGCCCCTATTGGAGGAGGGCCGGGAATATACCGTCCAAGCCTGGCGCTTTAAATGGTGAGAAGCTTTTGATTGCCCAGGTTATACGTGTCCCTTCCGTGAGGTGATCTGCCACCTCCCAATCCTCCTTGGAGGGGTTTGAGGGTGTGGGGTTCTGACCAACCTTCATCGGGAGTGTTCGTACATCCTGGAAAATGGGTGTTGATGAGAATCTCAGCTGCTTCCGAGAGGTTAGAAGAGTAACTTCCATCCTCTCGTTTTAGGCAACCTGGTTGTCGTGAGGGATCCTTGGAGAGGATCTTTTTGAGCCTTGCAGCTGCCGAGGTGGTTTCAACCTCCTCACAAAAAGACCTCCAGGCTGCCCTTTGTTTTTGCCTTATTAGTTTTTTGTAGTCTTGTTGGATGTTTTTATAGACCATCCAGTCTGACTGTTGTTTAGAATTCTTTGCTTTAATAAAGGATTTTCTCGCAGCTTTTCTGAGATGGTCGATTTCTCCGCACCACCAGGGCGTGGCGTTCTCGGAGTCTTCCACCTTTCTCGCGGGGCAGGAGTCCTTATATGCTTTTAAAATGGAGTGTTGAAACGTATTTACATAGGCTTCAATGTCTTCCACTGTATTAAGTTGGCCGGTAGCTTCGCAAGTTCGCAGACTCCGCGAGAGGTTGTCTATGTAGGCATTCCTGTCCGTTAGTCTCGAGTTGCGAAGGTAACGTGTTTTCTTACCGGTTGTATGTGTTAGTGTATATTTGATCCACCTATGCTCTGACATTGAAACCGACGGTGATACATGCCAGTCGTGGATTTTGTTTAAGATACCGCTAGTCGCCAATGTAATGTCTATTACAGTTTGGCTCCGAGTTGTCACGAACGTGGGTTCAGAGCCTCGGTTTAGTATTTCTAAATTGTTACTAATGATAAATTCATGTAGTGACTTACCTCTGTTGTTGGTGTCCACGCTGCCCCACATGATATGGTGCGCGTTAGCGTCGCAGCCAATGACGAGGTGAAGTTTCTCAATAGCACGAGTTGCTCCAGTCCCCTGGTTGGTGCGGGGGCGTCGTGAGGGAGGTAAACTGACGCCAGGATGGTGTCTTTGTTGTCGTCTTCTGCTGACAGCCTTACCACTGTGATGTCACTGGTGGAAAGCTGTGGCATAAGATAGGATGTTATGTGCTTAGGTATGTAAATACATGATCTAGGCTTATTATTTGTAGGATGTGTGAATATGTTCCCATTTAACTTACCAAATCCACAAACCTTGGATTTAACAATCCATGGTTCTTGGATGACGGCTATTGTGTCCTGCATAGTGTCGAGGTGGCGGCAAAGGTTTGCCACGGCCGCCCTACAATGCTGCAGGTTACACTGTATCACCTTTACGGTTGTGAAGGCTCCTCTCATGGAGGTGGCGCACTCCTGGCTTCCGCCCGGTGTGCCTCCATCCTCTGTTTCCTCCACCCGAGGTGTTTCTGTTATGGCTGAATTAGCCAGTTTTATGGGGAGAGTGGAGAATTTATAGCTAATCCTCCCCTCCCTTTTCTTGATGAACTGGGCATCCTTTTTTCCTACCCCGAAGACAAGTAGGTGACACAAGGGTTCCTTCTTCTCTTCAACGTGGAAGACGCACCAGCTCTTTATTTCCATTGCGGCGTTTTGTGCCGCCAACCGCCTCTTTACCAGGTCTATGTTTTCCGGTTGCCCCGGAATCCACAGACGAGCTTTCGTCAGTGTTGGCAGCTGGTCGACCTGGACGACAGTCAGTTTGGCCCCTTCCCACAGTGGTGGTAGACGGGGGACTACGTCCTTGAGCCATTTCAGGGCGGGCTCATTATCGCAGGTGATACGTAGTATCTCCCCTGAGTGTGCCCATTTCTGAAATGTAGGGATGTGATCTGAAGAGTTGAGCAATTTGTCCAGCTCCTCAAGCATTGCTTTTTCGACCATTGCTACCTGTTCCTTGGTGATTTTGCCCAAGGAGTTGTTTTGGTCTATAATGGCTACTCGGAGGTGCTTAGAGGCAGCCTCCTTGTAGCTGGTCCCGTCGCTCCTTACTCTCGAGAGAGGTGGATTCGAAGTATTTTTCCTGGAGGATCTCCCGTCTGCCTTTTTTGCCACCTTCCTGGGCTGACCGGGTGATGGCTCAGAGGCAGCGGATCGATTCCTCTTTTTCTGTGCGCTGCCAGTTGGCAGCATCCCTTTGCCTTTGGGCATTGGGTTGCCAGCCTGCCCTGGGGGGCGCACTTCTTTACCAGAAGGGGTCTTGGGGGTTTTGGCTGTCTTTGCAGCAGCCAATGCCTCCCTGACCTTCCTTCTGCGCTTTAGCTCGGCTCCACAAATGCGCTTCCTTTTTGGGGGTTGCTTCTGTGGGCCGGCTTCTTTTTTGGTGACGGGTGGATCAGTTGATCCGCCCGCAGCCACTTTTTGTTGCGGGGAATCCAGGGACTCACCCACATTAGTTGTCTTCTTCGTAGTAGCAGGTTGATCTTGCGACCTGCCTGCTACTAACGTTATTTTGTTTATTATATTGTCCATGCTAGTGGATAGTACTTCATCCCTTTGGCTCCCCACCCGCCACGGAGCACGCACTGGGGACGTCGATAATTGATCGCCAGGGCTACCAAGGGGATATAGTCACCAAGGACGGGTTGCACTCGAACGGGTGCCTGGCACATGTGCTGGGTCCGTTGAGCGCCCCTCCGCCCCCAGGGGCTCACCCTGTCGTAAGTCTGACCTTACAACGCAGCCGATTGATCGGAGTGGGTTAGTTCCGACCACCCGTTTAGGGAGAACTCAGGGCCAAAGTGGAGTGTTGCCGCCGTACGTGACGCATCACGAGGGCGACTCAGCCACCAGGTTCCCTTTGTCCTGCCTTACGGGTCTCCACGCACGGCACAAACACGCGGGTAGCCTTGTGCACATCCTCGCATCGCGGCCACAACGATGCGCGGTTGACCTGTTATTCGTCTGGATCCTCATGTCAGGCCGCATCCCGGCTATCCGTTCAGTACGGAGGGGCCTCCCCCTCGACTGAACAGCCGGTTCTCGCCCCAACACTCATAGGACCACTCAAGCCCTCTCACCAACGTCAAACGTGTGGTTTGGTCAAGTATATTTTTGATTTTATAAATCCCCACAAAAAAGTCACAAGGCGTAATATTCGCTTGGCGAAGTTATTATTCTCCGCTTGTTGAGCCAAGACCCAATCAGCAAATCGATGTCTCTTTGTATGATTTTGAGGCTTCTATTCTTGTGTAAGTGGAATCTTGAACGTATGCATTTTCAGATCTTAATAAATGTAATTGTTGGGCTTGTCGATGAATCGATTTTCTAGGGCTTTTTCACGGCAGCCATATTTTCTTGTGTTTGTACAGAACGCGATTGTCCTGTTTTCTTAATATTTGCGACAGAACCCGTGGTATCCGGATAAACTTCCGAACTGAGGATTCGATTGCGGCATCGTTAGGTCCGAGTGTCACACGCACCTTCACGAACGGTTGCCGTGGGTCTTTCACTATTTTTGTAATAACTTTTTATCACTTGGATACGTTGTTTAGTTGTCATTTGTTCAATGACGAAAATAAACATCAAACTTCAATGCTCTAAAAACAAAAACTATCAGACTGCTAATGGGAAGGATAGCAAATAACAAACATGAAACAATCACGACTGAAACGTAATATGACAAAATGGCGCCAAATTCAAATTTGTCCTTACTTCCTGAACACCCTATACAAACCCAAAACCGGTATGTGTAAAGTGTTCTGGTGATCACAATAGATTAACTGCATAAATTGTACTAAGATCATTACGAAACGAAAATTCAAGGCAAGAGATAGAAGTATAAACCACGCTGCTAATGATGTAGGCATATACCAGGTGTATAAATATCATCTGGAAATGGTTAAAAATAAAATAAATTATTAATATGAAAACTGAAAGTTATAAATTAATAGGAAAATAGGAAATTTAAATTTTAGATCTCTAGTTTTCAGCTTTCAGGATGTCTTTAACATACTGTCACAAAATAAATTTGATATTTATTGTATTATCGAACCTGGCTTAAAAATTATGTACATTCTGATATTTTTATCTTGTAAGCTATCAATTATTTCATTGCGATAGAATTTAATACCAATACACAGCGATCAGCTTATTTCGAATATTTCGAATCTAGTAATAGGAATATTTATTGACCTGAAGTTAGTTTTGTTTTCCGACTTTCTTGATAATGCAATTTCTTACTTGATTAATTTCTTTGACAAAATACTAATAACTAGTGATGTTAATATAAATTTATGTAATTTACATAATAAATTATCAGAAAGCCTAGGCGCTTATGGCTTCTACAAAATTGTAAATGACACACACGTATTACTAATAACTCTAGTCCATAATTGATCCTATTATTATCAATTATCGGGATCTTGTAGTTTCTACTGGCACCGTGAATTCCGACTTAATAAGTGATATAGATTTTTTACAATTTGAAGTGGCTTTCCTAAAACAAAAAATATATACTTTGAATTTATAAAAAGTTCTAAGTTTCTTGGAGTAATACTTGATGAAACTTGTTACCGGCGCTTTTCCGAAAGCGCCGCCAACATGATCATTCAGCAACATTTTAGCTGCTTCATAACTCGGGCGTTATTTGTTGTTAATATTCGGAACAACGGTCCCGCGTAACTTCACATTATTTTCCAATACCTAAATGTTACTTCACTCTCATGCATTTTCCAAAGGAGTAAAGTTCGTACCATACATTGAATAGATTAGTGAATCGTGTTCTAATTTTATTTTAAACAGTGAAATCTCGTCACCTAGATTTAGCGCCCTCCAATATCGGACAGCTCAACCTAATCATCTCTCAGTTATCAAAAGGAAGAACACGTCCCTGTTTTGGTTCCTAACTTCGAGGAATCTCTGGAGCTCTCCACATCTGGTGCGCAGGTATACCGAAACAAAAGAGTGATGCGCGCCGAAATTTTGGACTGGCGCCAACTTGAGACTGACGCCAACTTCGGACTGGCGCCAAATGGCAATAAAAAAAAAAACGAAGAACAAAGAGCCCTTCGCTGCTCGCGATTTATCGCTAAATGGTTAACCATATTTGATACACACAGGTGTCATCGGATAGCTGAGAGAATGACCGTCAAAATGAATCCAAACACGACGGAAATCGATTAAGGATTAACTTTTAGATTTGAGCTGTCACAATAATAATAATTAACATACTAGACTATGGCGAGGTTTCACCGATCAACAATTTTGTATAAACAATTTCTCTTTATGAATGTAAATCATTTTTTCTGTAATTAAATTCATTTATACAGTAGCTATTTTGCGCGACGAGGCATAATGATTTATGACCTCACTTTGTATACCCGATTTTCGCTAATTTCTAATATTAATTGTTTATACATATTGTTGATCAGTAGGGCAAACGATGCGTATTTTCGGAATGGATGTCTGGCCCAAATTTCAAAGCAATAGTGTCAACCCTTTCCGTGCTATTCAATTAAATATGATTAACTCCTTTACCTTACCTCCGATTTACCTGGATCACATACTGACGGACGTAGAAGAAGTGATCGCTCGCCGATACTTACTTGTTACTTAAAAATATTCTAATTTAATATTTATTTTGAATATTTCTTAGTTTGGTGGTCCATCGGAGGGTAAGAAAGGAAGAGGGTTGACACCCGGGATATAAATATGGGTCGCATCCCGATAATACCTCCTTTTTATTTTTCGTATTCATTAGCGTGTCACTAGACCACGTTACTACGTTACTTTTACACGTAAGTGGTTTTCACTACGTATACTTTGATCACTTTCGCGAACCGCGTGGCCCTACTTTGTTTTGCCGATAATTTTAATTTATTTATTCTTTTATTTACTTGTAAATTTTGTTCTATATATACATTTTCTTCCTCAGTGTAAATATTGTATGTAAACGCTTAATTGGTATTAATATAAATTCACCACCGTGAAATTAAAAATCTAAAATCGAGTTTAATTTAGCCACAGTCAATTTGTTAGTACCTAAAGAAAGCAAGGTAGTTAAGTGAAAGTGTTGTGTGCATCCCGACGTCCGGCTGACCGTGCTGACCTAACCGAATGCAGTCATCAGGAGCAGGAACCGCTCCCAACGAACAACGCACACAAAACAAAGGTAAGTCTCCCGTTAATTATTCAGTGATTTTTTTCTGTGCTCCCTCTAAGTGAACCGGGTAGTTAACTAGGCAGAAACTGGTTGTCTAATTTACCTATTTTTTTTGTTCCTCGTGGAAAATATTAGATTTTTGTTTTCTTTCAAGATTCAATAATATTTTATATTTATTATTTTAATTTAATTTCAATGTCTATTAATTGTCGTAAATTCCTAAAGAACTAGTTACGTAAAATTTAATTTAAATTTTATTATAAAAAAAAAAGAAAAAAACTAAACAGGATATACTTATTCAACTATCTTTGGATTAAAACAGATAGCATTCTATTACGTAATACCACAGAACAAGTCACACATTTTTGTAAATCATATTGTTTTATTTATTGTGTGCATCTGGCCTCCCATTTCGTGATACTATACCAAGTTTAGTTATATGTTTTCTATTTAACAATAATTGAGTGCCATCGAGTTAACGTTAATAATAATTAAAATAGTTTTGTAGGTCTATTTTTTTAAATTTAGTTAAGTCTATTCTGTTTTATTTCGGTTTATTATCACATTTATATTAGGCTAGCTATATTCAAATTATTATTTAGCTTATCTATCACAACTACGCTTGTTTATTTAATACGAAAAAAAAAAAAAACCTTGCAGACGGGGCCGCACCCCGCTTAATTGTTTTATACAGAAGTAGACGGGGCCGATAAATTGTAGAACACATTTTATCGCAGTTAGTTTAATTTAATTATCAGTTTCTGCATTTATTTGTCGTCATTGTTGTTCACTCAAGTTTCATTTCTTTTAATATAAGTACATATATCAGAAATTTAGTAGTGTCTTTGCCGAATTAATACCAAAATAATTAGGAATTAATTACGCGGTAGATTTTATAATGTATAATAATTAGTACAACAATTAATTTGCCTGAGCGAGTATATCAAATTACGGACACGAATTTCATCTCAACTGCATATATTTTTTATTGTTAGTTTTTTTTTGGCACTCGTTCTTGTTATTGGATCCGTTGTTCGGCAGAACAGGCAGTAAAGCTTTATTCATTTAGCACATTAGATTTTGTCAATTGCAAGTCATAGTATTATTGCATCATCCCTTGTTTGGCCAATTGCACACGGTCAGAAAAGTATTTTTTCTTTATTGCTCTTTATTATTATTATTTTTTGCTCTCTCTCTCTCTCTCACTCTCCTCAAAGTGAGTTTTCGGAACACTTATTGGTTTGCCTTAGACGGGGCCGTCAACCTCAAAAATAATTTATTGATCTTGTGGTGTTTGCAACCTTACTTATTTTTTTCTACGGGTCAGACGGGGCCGTAATCAATTATAATTTATATTAAAAAAAAAAAAGCAAACAAAACAAATCAAACAAAAACATGAATACTCATACCATGCAAACAAGGTCGAAAAACCAAGATAGTAACTATGACATAGAGGATACTTTCGTAACCCAACACGAATCCGAAGAAACCGGGCTTGACGAAAACCGACCAACCCAATCAAGAAATAACGCGAGCTCGCCAATCATAGCTGGTATTGACGAGCAGATTCACACTCTGAAAAGGTTGAGAAAAGAACAATTAGAGAAAGAAGCTGAAGAAGCATCACTCCAAAGCAAGAATCCGGATTATCTCAACTTACTCCGGATGTTTAACGAGATGAAACAGCAGATCGGAGAATCTCTGCGAGAACTCTACTCGAGGCAGGACGGAATCCAGTCACGCCTCGCACAGCAGCGGTCGCCTTTGCCACCAAGAGAAGTGGAAGTCCAAATCCATGAGCCGCCACAGACTACTCAACGACTGCCAACACAGAGAAGTGCTGAACCTCCGCAGGACGCATTGAACGAAACAGTGGCTGCCCAAACAGCAAAACGTGTTGTGGATTTGTTTTGCGGAGCAAGAGGATACGATGAAAGTTTCAAAGTGAAGTTCCAGGGGAAGAATCATCGTGAATTTATTGAAATGATGGAAAAGGAATTTCACGGCTTGGGAATCGACGACAGCCAGAAAAATAGACGAGTATTATCTCGTATGGTGCCCGAGTACGCAACGAAGTATAGAGAATACTTCACCGACAACATCCCCTGGACGAAAGCCAAGCAACTTTTTCTCAATTCGATTGACTCAGATTTGACAACTCACGACGAAGCTGTGGAATTGCTCACAAAACCCCAAGGAGATACCCCACCAGGAGTTTACGCAACTCGTAAACAAATTTTATTTGACGAGTTGTTACCGTTGTGGCCGGAGTGCTTGAAAACCAAAATCATGTGGAGATTAGCATCACCAGCTCTACGAAGAGCTATTATTTTCCGTCCAAGGACGGTAATTGAGTTTGTTGATCAGGCTTCGGAATTAACAGCTGAAGAATTTGCTCCCCCTCCGATGATATTCCAGGAAAAACAACCGACGACGGAAAATTATAAGGATCAAGTCGATCACCGTCGCTCCTCATCTTCCCAGGGATCCAATTTAACAACCGAGCAATACCGCCAACGGCCTTCGTCACCCCAATCACCGAGAAAAACTAGTTTTCGCGGTAACAACGCCACTATAAACAGACATTATGAAAGCAGACCTTCCTTGCCCCCCAGAAATGCTCCTGCAGGACAGTACGAGCAGAAGAAGTCAACCGAAAAATCATTGAAAAATAAACCAGGCAAGTGGAACCGGCCGACGTCTCCGCGACCCAACGAAAACTGGAGAGAAAATAATTAGACAAAACGTAATCCACCTAATTGCACAATCTGCAATAATGGAAGACATTGGTATAACAATTGTCCGGAATACCAACCTGAATTTCGGTTGGGAAACTACCAACAGCGGCAGGAACGAAGATAAACGTTATAACCTCGCCTGCCGCTACCGTATGCCAACCACGCTTTCCAACCGAGAAGAAACGTGTATCCTGGAACCCCCACCGAGAAATTATCCCCGACCCCACACTCAGGACCCCAGCCGAACCCACCATAAACAGATTTCCCGATATCCGTAACGGTGGAAGTAAATCCCGACCACCTCAAGATGATCCAGCCTCACAAAATGACAATTCATCTTATTGTGGAAGCCCTCCTTGTGATAAAGACACTGATGTAAATTTAAATCCATTGTGTGTGTTGGCTCCTAATGATTCAAAGTTAGTGTTATTACCTGCGATGATACAAAGTAAAACAATATGTTGTTTGTTAGATCTTGGTGCTGACAGGAATTATATACGTCCCGGAATCGCGACGCGCGTTCAACCCATTACGAGTTGTACCAAGCTAGCAACACAAAACACAACTTCGGACATCACTGGAGTAGCGACACTAAACTTCCAATTAGGTACACAACATTTTCAGGATGAATTCCTGGTCGTACCAGAACTACGGTATGAAGCGATTCTCGGAATAGGATTCTTCGTGAAACACGACGCTGTCATCGACTGCAGCAGATCCTGCATTCACATTGGAACAGGATTACGACAGACAATACGATGGACGGAGGTCAACTACGATTTGGGGCAAAATGACATACCGCACTTAGATCATGGTTTCAAAGGTAAACATGCGTCGGTATTTAACCATTTAATTCAACGGTTTTCACGTACATTTAAACCAAAAGATCAGTTTGCTCATCGACCCAGGATAACCGAACATAAAATTGATCTTACAACGACGAAACCAGTGAGAACTCGGCCATACCGCGTAAACCCCACCAGGAAACAAGAAATCGATCGCCAGGTAGACGAACTACTTTCCCAAGGGATTATAGAACCATCTAAAAGTCCATACGCATCGCCCATTGTTTTGGTACGGAAAAGCAACGGAGACAGTCGCTTCTGCATTGACTACCGTAAAATCAATGACATCACAGTATCAGAACCAACTCCAATGCCGGTGATACAAGAAGCACTTAGGGATCTTGGGGATGCCAGTATCTTCTCCACGCTCGACTTGAAAAGTGGATATTGGCAGATTCCAATGGAAGTAAATTCAAAGCAGTTTACTGCATTTTCCACTCCAGACGGAGGGCATTACCAATTCCGAGTAATGCCATTTGGGCTGAAAAATGCCCCTTCGACGTTCCAACGCCTGATGTACCAGGAAGTGCTTTCGGGCATGCTACATGACTTTACAATGGTGTACCTGGACGATATAATAGTATTTTCCAGGACACCAGAAGAACACCTGCGACACTTGGCCTTAGTATTCGAACGCTTGGACCAGTTCGACCTAAGATTAGGCGTAGATAAATGTTCTTTTGGGAAAACATCACTAGAATATCTGGGTCACATGGTTGACGCTGATAGAACTCGCCCGTTACAAAAGCACCTAGACCAAATTAAAAATCATCCGATCCCGAAAACACGACGACAGCTACGCAAATTCCTAGGATTATGCAACTGGGTGCGACAGTATATTCAAGGATTTGCTAGGATCGTGGCTCCACTTAATGAATTGACGGCTACGACGAAAACATTTAAGTGGAATACTGCAGCGACCACAGCAATGGAAACACTGAAAAAATTGATTCAGCGGCCTCTTCAACTCCATCGTCCTCTAACCGGGTTACCTTATACAGTACAGACTGATGCATCACAGATTGGCATTTCAGCTGTACTGTTTCAAACGGATGAATGTGGCCAGAAGCGAATTATTACATTTGATTCTGCAAAATTGAATAACACACAGAGGCGGTATCATATCAATGAACAAGAGTGCATGGCCTTAGTATGGGCACTTCGAAGATACCGTCCTCTGCTAGAGGGACAGCACTTCCGGGTTGTGACAGACAGCAGGGCGCTTACGTGGTTATCAAAATTTAAAGATCAGAAATCAAAACTCACTCAATGGGCCCTGTTACTACAAAGTTTTGACTTTGAAATAATTCACTGCGCCGGGAAAGACAACCAACTACCGGATCTCTTGAGTAGAGAACCTGAAGAGCAGTCCGTTGGTCCCCTCCCAGAACTAGAATCAATCCTGCCTCCAGAATTAAATCTTCTGGAAATCCCAACTATCTACGTAGTGAGGGATGCCCAAGGAACAGACGAAGAAACACAGAAGATAATTCAAATTCTGGAGGATCCGACCCATGCCGAACACGAAAAAACGGACAGTATTTATGAGGTTATAGAAGGAATACTATACCACCGCCCCATGAACTCCCAGGATAGGACGTTATTCGTACCGACTACAACCCGACCCCGAGTATTGAACTCCTTGCATGACGAGGCCATCCACCCTGGTCGTGATGAAACACTGCGTAGCATCCGAACACATTATTTTTGGCCGTCCTTGGTGAACGATGTGAAGAATTACACAGCAACGTGCTTAATATGTATTACAACTAAACGGGGAAAACGCCAGAAACCGGCCCCAATGAAAGCTCGCATCCCAATTGCTCCTTTCGACACGTTGGCGATAGACATGATCGGCCCATTTCCGCTGTCATCGACGAAGAAACGATCCGTTGTTGTGATAACCGATCTATTCACAAGGTGGGTAGAAGCATTTCCTGTAGGACGGGCCACAACAAACAATATAATTAAACTGCTGGAAGAACAAGTTTTCAACAGATTCGGTTATCCCCGGCGCATCATAAGTGACAACGGATCGCAATTTAAGGCGAGGAATTGGAAAAGCGCGATGCAAAAACTAGGCGTGCAAGTCTACTACACTCCAGTTTATCACCCCCAATCCAATCCAACTGAGAGGAGAAACCAGGAGTTCAAGAAATGCCTCCGAATTAAAATGCAGGGACTTCCTGGCAATAAATGGCACCAGCATATACCAGGCATACTTTTCGAACTCCGCTGCCGCGCCAACGCAGCCACAGGATTTACGCCCAGCCGTGCTTTACTTGGCTATGATCTTCCACGTCCTGCCGAACGTGAAATTCCATTAGCCACACCGACGTCAGCCCCGCATCACGAAGACAGAGATCGTCGTATTGAAAATATTAGACAGCATCAGCAACGATATGTTCAGAGATACGACCAACCTGATGTACCACCCCAGTTCTCTGTAGGACAACAGGCTGTCATCCGCAACCACCCGATCAGCGATAATCAAAACCCAGCGAGCTTTGCAATTAAATGGCTTGGGCCATATCAGGTTCGCGAAGTGGTCTCATCTTGCGTTTATCGCATTGATCGAGATGGTCACGACGTCGTTGTTCATGCAGATGACATCAGGCCAGCTCCTGCCCCCCCGGCCCAGCAAGATGTCATCGACAACGAAGATATCGATGATCCAGCAATCCCAGGTCCGTCAGGAACGTAATGAAGAGATGAGCCCGATGTTTCGAGTGCCCACCCCTAAGTGCCTAGTTTTCCGCGAGATAGACGCTTGTCTGAAAATAGAGACACTGAGTTCCCCGGCCACACCCCTATGGACGCTCACGTGCCGAGTGCTTAGGTTAAGTTTCCCCCATGGACGCTCACGTATCCGAGTGCAATTAGGTTAAGGTTAGTTAAGTTAGGTTTAATTCGGATAGTTTCGTGGCCGTAGGTGCACTCGTGTGCCTGCGAGAAAACGCGCGGATAGGATAGTGTAGTGTAAATATCGAAAAATAGTGCGAAATTGCGAATAATTCTCCCAACACTCTGCGGGAAAAGAGCGACACCAAAGATTTCCCGTACGCCGCCTCCAGCTAACGCTGAAGAAAAGAAATGATACAATTTTCCATTTCCAAAGTTGGTATGAAACTAGGAAAACCTCAAAATCAAAGGCGTGAGGATACGTCAGTACCAACTGTTCAGGAGTCCTGTCGTCGAATGATAGAAGCAGATATCATCATCAGGAATTCCGAAAAAGGAACTGTTAGGTCACTCCGGTGCGGTGATGTCAATAGAAACACCATCACGCATCTCAGTTCCTCGACTGACAATGGGCAGTCATTTTACCCATTGTGGCGCCCACATCGATTATAAACAATATAGCTAGTGCTATGTTAGTAACAATTATAGTAACGTTACTATCGTCTATTCCAATAACAGTCCGTGCCCCACTAGCAGGAAAAATTACCGATAGAGCGAGTATTGTGGATACTCGGATCCTCGGAGCACAAGATTCCAAAATGGCCAGTACCATTTTGACAATGAGATAGCGAGTGCTATCAAGCAGCCAAGTCTGCTAGATCTAAAAATGGACATCGACAAACCATACAGATCACATACCATGACGCAAGGATATTCATATTTTTGTATATGGAGGATTATCGCATATTCATGTATATTTTTGTATATATTTTAGACTTAGGATCAATGTATGGTGGTAGTACTATTGTACATAACTATCAACCGAATTTTACTCCTTTTACGGGGCCGAATTGTTACCGGCGCTTTTCCGAAAGCGCCGCCAACATGATCATTCAGCAACATTTTAGCTGCTTCATAACTCGGGCGTTATTTGTTGTTAATATTCGGAACAACGGTCCCGCGTAACTTCACATTATTTTCCAATACCTAAATGTTACTTCACTCTCATGCATTTTCCAAAGGAGTAAAGTTCGTACCATACATTGAATAGATTAGTGAATCGTGTTCTAATTTTATTTTAAACAGTGAAATCTCGTCACCTAGATTTAGCGCCCTCCAATATCGGACAGCTCAACCTAATCATCTCTCAGTTATCAAAAGGAAGAACACGTCCCTGTTTTGGTTCCTAACTTCGAGGAATCTCTGGAGCTCTCCACATCTGGTGCGCAGGTATACCGAAACAAAAGAGTGATGCGCGCCGAAATTTTGGACTGGCGCCAACTTGAGACTGACGCCAACTTCGGACTGGCGCCAAATGGCAATAAAAAAAAAAACGAAGAACAAAGAGCCCTTCGCTGCTCGCGATTTATCGCTAAATGGTTAACCATATTTGATACACACAGGTGTCATCGGATAGCTGAGAGAATGACCGTCAAAATGAATCCAAACACGACGGAAATCGATTAAGGATTAACTTTTAGATTTGAGCTGTCACAATAATAATAATTAACATACTAGACTATGGCGAGGTTTCACCGATCAACAATTTTGTATAAACAATTTCTCTTTATGAATGTAAATCATTTTTTCTGTAATTAAATTCATTTATACAGTAGCTATTTTGCGCGACGAGGCATAATGATTTATGACCTCACTTTGTATACCCGATTTTCGCTAATTTCTAATATTAATTGTTTATACATATTGTTGATCAGTAGGGCAAACGATGCGTATTTTCGGAATGGATGTCTGGCCCAAATTTCAAAGCAATAGTGTCAACCCTTTCCGTGCTATTCAATTAAATATGATTAACTCCTTTACCTTACCTCCGATTTACCTGGATCACATACTGACGGACGTAGAAGAAGTGATCGCTCGCCGATACTTACTTGTTACTTAAAAATATTCTAATTTAATATTTATTTTGAATATTTCTTAGTTTGGTGGTCCATCGGAGGGTAAGAAAGGAAGAGGGTTGACACCCGGGATATAAATATGGGTCGCATCCCGATAATACCTCCTTTTTATTTTTCGTATTCATTAGCGTGTCACTAGACCACGTTACTACGTTACTTTTACACGTAAGTTGTTTTCACTACGTATACTTTGATCACTTTCGCGAACCGCGTGGCCCTACTTTGTTTTGCCGATAATTTTAATTTATTTATTCTTTTATTTACTTGTAAATTTTGTTCTATATATACATTTTCTTCCTCAGTGTAAATATTGTATGTAAACGCTTAATTGGTATTAATATAAATTCACCACCGTGAAATTAAAAATCTAAAATCGAGTTTAATTTAGCCACAGTCAATTTGTTAGTACCTAAAGAAAGCAAGGTAGTTAAGTGAAAGTGTTGTGTGCATCCCGACGTCCGGCTGACCGTGCTGACCTAACCGTATGCAGTCATCAGGAGCAGGAACCGCTCCCAACGAACAACGCACACAAAACAAAGGTAAGTCTCCCGTTAATTATTCAGTGATTTTTTTCTGTGCTCCCTCTAAGTGAACCGGGTAGTTAACTAGGCAGAAACTGGTTGTCTAATTTACCTATTTTTTTTGTTCCTCGTGGAAAATATTAGATTTCCCCGTGTTCGGTTCCAACGCGAAAAGAGCCTACTTAACAAACTCTAACTAAGTTACCGATCACATATTGACAAACTTACATCTAAGCTCAGTAAATCATGCCATGGTTTAAAGATTCTTGTCAGTAATACTAACAACCATATAGTTAAAACATTCTATTATGCCAATTTCTACTCCCATATTAAATATGAAATTTTATTCTGGGGCAGCAGTGCACAAAGTAGTTCTATATTAACATCTCAGATGCGTGCAATTCAAAAAAAGGTATCGGATGAGAAAAACCGGCAACTGTAAAGGGGTGTTCAAAAAATTAGGTATTTTGACGGTTCCAGCTTTTTACATATATGAGTGTATTAAGTTTCTGTGTAAGAATAGAGAATTATTTTCCCAATATACTCTAAATAGTACCCATAATACTAGACATGGTACTACTTTCAGGTATCCAACACACAGGCTAAATAAATTTGAGCAAGGTCCACTATATAATTGCATAAAATTCATCATCTTCCAGAAAATATAGCCAATGCAGATAAGATGATTACTATTTATTCTATTGTGCACATTGGAGCCGTACGATACCAAGGATTTTTTCACTAGCACATTTTAGTATTATATACTTCAATATTGTTAATTATCTTGACGTATTTCCATGTTTGTGTTGTACTTACTATATGTCTATATATTGTTACTGTACTTACACAGGAAATAAATATTATTATTATTTGTTTGTTTTCTTTATCTTATAGCTAGCTTTATCTGAATAATAGCAAAGCAGTTCAGCTTGAGCTATTATTTAAGAATTTCCGCACTATATGACATGTTTGTAGTATTACTGCTTTTTGGATGGGGGTCAGAAGTTTCTTCGGAAGTTCACAACCCTCCAGATTTTGTTGTAATTTCTGTGAGACTACACCGTTAGAGGAAATTACAATTGGGATAGTTACTACTGTGTTTAGTTGCCATATGTTCTTTATTTCTATCGCCAGATTTTCATATTTGGTTATTTTTTCAGCCTCTGTTTTGCTGATGATTGTGACTCAGAGGTATTGCAACATCAATAATAAAGCATGACTTTTTTCCTTTACTAATTAATATGATATCTGGGCGGTTGTAGTCAACAGTCCTATCAGTTATTATTGGCCTGTCCCAGTATAAGACAACTTCAGTAGATTCAAGAACTGTCTCTGGTTCATATTTATAATGAGATGGTGGGTTCTTGATTAATTCGAACTTTTGTGCCAACTGTAGGTGTATAATTTTACAGACTTGGTTATGTCTACACAGGTATGCGCTGTTTGCTAGGTGTGTGCAGCCGCCGATTATATGGTCGGTTGTCTCGGCTGGAACATTACACTTTCTACACCTATCGTCGATATCGGCTTGGAGGATGTATTTCTCATAATTACGCGTGTGTATAACACCATCTTGAATAGCAGTTAAAAAACCCTCCGTTTCAGCGTGGAGGTATCCCCTCTGTAGATATTTAAATGTTGCATCTGTATGTACTGCTGCACATTTAAGTGAGGCGGGGTATTTTCCATGGAGGGTCTTTTCTTGCCAACTTTTCTCGGCAGCTGCCTCAAGGTTCACAATCACTTCTTCTCTGTTGGCCGGTATTTTTAAGTTTAACGGGGTGCAATTGAGGTCATGTGCTCTAACGATATTAATGTGATTGCTATTTATTCCAAGAAAGTAAGTACACAGGTTAACTTCTTGTGTACGACATGCTTGGTGGATATTAAGAAGCCCTCTACCTCCTCTAGATCTAGGTAAGTAGGTTTTGCCCATGTATTTATAGCTTTTATTCTGGCCATTATAAAAAGCAATTTACTCACAGATTATCAAATATTTAAAACTAAATAATTTGTTTCCTGACCATCACTCTGGTTCATAAACCAATGTTCGGGAAATTAACAGAAAACGTTCACTTATTTTAGTCCTGTTAGATTTTACTGAAGCTTTCGACTTAGTGAATCATAAATTGCTTTTGGCCAAACTCAAATATCTTGGATTGGATGAGGTGTCATTGAAATTTTTTGAGTGATGTTTTGATAGTCTTTGTCAGTTTAACCCACAAGGGTCAATTTTAGGCACACTATGTTTACTGTGTATACAATGAATATAAACACAATAATTAATTATTTTTCTATTTTTTGCTATACAGATGATACTCAACTTATTTTTAGTTTTAACGAAGTGAAAAATATTAATAAAGAATTACGCCAAATTACGAAATATGCTAATAATCATAACTTAAAACTGAAAGTATGAAAGCCTGTTGCAATACTTTTTTTGGGGTAGATACTCATCAAGATCAATCGTAGATATACCTTAATTGTCTTTAAATGGTGAAATTATTCGAATTGAGGCTAATTAATAGATTATAAATTAAAATTTACAATCGTACATCAAACTTAAGATTTTATATGCGAATAGACAACTTTTAAACTTTAAAACCAGACATTGTGCGAAGTCATAGTATTGTCAACATTTAATTACTGTTGGTTTATTTACTATCCATGTTTAAAGTCCATAGATAAAAATCGTATTAAATAGTTAAAAAATCTTGTTGTAAGTTTATTTGAAGTTTTAGAAAGTATACGTAAGTCAGAAAATACAAGCGCTTGGATGATTAACGGTAAGTTATCAGTGGAAATTTCAATTTCTTGTATTCATCCATAAACTGCTTGTCAACCAATCACTAATATATTTAATTTGGCGTAAAGAATGCCAGTTCATAAATGATCGATACAGTAACTATTTTCATGTATCGCAAAACCGTACTTCTTTATTTGAAAAATGATTCAGCTACGTCGCACTAAATTTGTACAACAAACTAGATAGGGCAACAACGTTATTATAGGTATACTCTTTCTAACAGCTGCTACTTTCAAAACTGACTATTTGTATATTATCTTCTGTAATTATTTTTTTTTTGGCAAACATGTTTTCATTGCATTTTAATCATTATTAATTTTAGTATTATATATTTTTTAATTAATTAAATCCTTTGCAATATTATATATGTTATGATCTTATTGTTCGAGGCGTATAAAATAATTATACGTACAAATATAAAAGCGTATCTATTTTATAAATTAAATGATAATACAGAAGGCAATACGTACCTTACTAGTGACGTTTTCTGGTGTAATGATAGCCTCCTAATGTCAAATAAACTATTATTGCACAGACAAATCGTAATACACTAACTTAGCTGCCCGTTCACTTTATTACTAATCTGCAAGTAGAAACGCATTACCCGCGTGCGTCGAGTTTTTCTTTAGGGGGAACAAAAAATGATAACGTACAGTCTAGCATATAATTATATCAGAATGGTTTGCTTATGTCTGCATGAAAATAATAATAGTTTGACGCATTCTACAAACTTTAACTGTTTCAGATACATTAATTTAATTTCAATAGTAGACAAATAGTAGGAAATGCTACAGCAAATTTAAACTATAATCACTTGGTTAAAATTTATAAATCTGTTTTCGATATAACGCTTTCAGATGTAAATCTTAAAAAAAACTCTCATAGTTTACGTGCTCTTATTATCCTCTTAATAGTAAAGATAAAACAAAGTGAATTTAATTTAATTGTTTAAATTATTGGTTTTTGAGTTACGTGAAGAGACATTTCAATTAATAAAACACGTTATAATTCACTTTTTTCACAATTTATTTTGTATTCACTAGATGTACATTTCGAGCACTAAGTGCTCATTATCAATCAGTTAGCTATTGATAATGAGCACTTAGTGCTCGAAATGTACATCTAGTGAATACAAAATAAATTGTGAAGAAAGTGAATTCTAACGTGTTTTATGAATTAATTTAATTGATTTATTTATGGCCGAATCTATAGTAAAGAGGTGATACTAAAAATGTTGCTTGTTTTACTTTACTCAACTTTCTACCCGCAGATTAGTAGCGAAGTAAATGAGAAACCGACATAGTGTATTATTAACTATTTGTGTGTGTGTAATAGGTGTTAAATTAGCATTAAGTAACTGGACTAGAATTGCTGCAGAAATGACAATAAAAAGGTACTCACGTGTATTATTATTTATATTATTATTCCAACATAATCATAACAAATAATAAATGTGTAAGTGTACGTATATTTTACTAGCAATAATACCTGCAGGATCTGAATAATTAAATAAAAAACTTAAAAATCATTAATTTACAAAATTTAAATTATTATTAGAGCACGAATATATGCAATAAAATAGCAAAACAAATCGTTTTCAAGTAAAATTTAATTTGAAAAAATATATATTATTTGCTGTTAATTGTTGAGTTAATGTCATATTTAAAAGTAACATTTTAACAATTAATTAGACACGCTGTAGCTACTTTAGATGGAGAATGGTACGTACAATGTTTATATTTAGGTTATATATATACATTTTAATTTTGATTTGGCAATTTAGTATACAGTAAGATTTCGCTTAGCGCTGTTTTGGTTTAACGCTGTTTTATTTAAATAGGCTATTCCCCGAAAATCGCACACCACGTGGGATTCCCCCATATCCAAAGCGTACGTCGGAAGAGTAGTTAGTATACCAATCGCCGCTGATAAAAGTGCATCGTACATTTACATATAATCCATTAATTATTCATTATTTAACATTTGTTTCCGTTATCGTAAGTATAAATATATGATTGATTTACTGATTAGTAAATATGTATTACAACTTTTAATTTTATTATGGGTGATAATAAAAAAAAAACACTAAAATAAAGCGTTAAGAAAGAGCATTCCTCGACACTATGCAGGACACAATAGCCGTCATCCAAGAACCATGGATTGTTAAATCCAAGGTTTGTGGATTTGGTAAGTTAAATGGGAACATATTCACACATCCCACAAATAATAAGCCTAGATCATGTATTTACATACCTAAGCACGTAACATCCTATCTTATGCCACACCTTTCCACCAGTGACATCACAGTGGTAAGGCTGTCAGCAGGAGACGACAACAAAGACACCATCCTGGCGTCAGTTTACCTCCCTCACGACGCCCCCGCACCAACCAGGGGGCTGGAGCAACTCGTGCTACACTGTGAGATGGAGAAACTTCACCTCGTCATTGGCTGCGATTACATAAATTTATCATTAGTAACAATTTAGAAATACTAAACATTACATTGGCGACTAGCGGTATCTCAAACAAAATCCACGACTGGCATGTATCACCGTCGGTTTCAATGTCAGATCATAGGTGGATCAAATATACACCAACACATACAACCGGTAAGAAAACACGTTACCTTCGCAACCCGAGACTAACGGACAGGAATGCCTACATAGACAACCTCTCGCGGAGTCTGCGAACTTGCGAAGCTACCGGCCAACTTAATACAGTGGAAGACATTGAAGCCTATGTAAATACGTTTCAACACTCCATTTTAAAAGCATATAAGGACTACTGCCCTGCGAGAAAGGTGGAAGACTCCGAGAACGCCACACCCTGGTGCTGCGGAGAACTCGACCATCTCAGAAAAGCTGCGAGAAAATCCTTTAATAAAGCAAAGAATTCTAAACAACAGTCAGACTGGATGGTCTATAAAAACATCCAACAAGACTACAAAAAACTAATAAGGCAAAAACAAAGGGCAGCCTGGAGGTCTTTTTGTGAGGAGGTTGAAACCACCTCGGCAGCTGCAAGGCTCAAAAAGATCCTCTCCAAGGATCCCTCACGACAACCAGGCTGCCTAAAACGAGAGGATGGAAGTTACTCTTCTAACCTCTCGGAAGCAGCTGAGATTCTCATCAACACCCATTTCCCAGGATGTACGAACACCTCCGATGAAGGTTGGTCAGAAACCCCTCCAAGGAGGATTGGGAGGTGGCAGATCACCTCACGGAAGAGACACGTATAACCTGGGCAATCAAAAGCTTCTCACCATTTAAAGCTCCAGGCTTGGACGGTATATTCCCGGCCCTCCTCCAATGGGGGCTGGACATATTATCAGCCCACCTAGCCAAAATCTTCAGGGCATGTATTGCATTCAGATACATCCCTCTAGCTTGGAGAGAAGTAAAAGTTATATTCATACCGAAACCTGGTCGTATAGATTATACACTAGCCAAATCACACCGCCCAATTAGTCTAACGTCATTTCTCCTGAAAACATTAGAGAAACTGTGCGAAAGATTAATTCGCCAGACGGCTTTGATTACGAATCCGATCCACGCTAACCAACATGCATACACTCAGGGGAAATCAACGGAGTCGGCTCTGCACACTGTTGTAGATCGAATCGAAAGATCTCTGGACAACAAAATGTCCACCTTGGGCGTGTTAATTGACATAAAAGGTGCTTTTGATAAAACGTCCTTCAGAAAAATGGAAACTGCTCTCTCCACGCATGGTGTGAACCCCACAGTTAGTGGATGGATCAAAAGCATGCTGGAGAATAGGGCAGTAACAGTAAATGTAGGAAATACCACTGTCAGAAAGATCGTTGCTAAAGGCTGCCCACAGGGTGGAGTACTCTCACCACTCCTGTGGAACATAGTTGTTGACAGCCTACTGCGGCGACTTAACGACAATGGCTTCCACAACATAGGATATGCAGATGACATAACCATCCTGCTAACAGGCAGATTTGAGACGGTGCTATGCAGATTGATGCAGGAAGCCCTCAAAATAATCGAACACTGGTGTAACGACCAGTCTCTGACCATAAACCCGTCACACAAAGAAAAGGAAACTAGGTAAGCTAAAGCTTCCTATGCTCCTCAACACCCAGTTGACATTGTCGTCAGAAGTCAAATACCTGGGAGTGATCCTCGACGGCAAGCTGACGTGGGAACCACATCTCAAAATGAAATGTAAAAAAGCATGCGTCTCCCTCTGGCAATGCCGGAGGGCTGTAGGGCAGACATGGGGGCTATCTCCCTGGATAGCACTTTGGCTGTACACAGCGGTAGTAAGACCAATGCTAATCTATGGAACACTGGTTTGGTGGCCCAGAGCCAGACAGAAAACCTCAGCAAAGCAGCTTACTCAGTTGCAAAGGATAGCATGCCTCAGCACGACCGGAGCAATGCGAACAACACCCACTGCAGCAATGGAAGCAATGCTCTGCCTTCCACCTCTCGACTTATACGTAGAGGAGATGGCCACGGCGGCAGCACTGCGCCTAAACTCAGTTGGACTCTGGTACAAAGGAGGCAGGGCTGGCAGACACTGTCACCCCTTCTTGGAAGGAAGACAGACAATTTGCCACCTTGCTACGTCTTCAATAGACCCTATAATGTATCGATAAAAAGAGGAACCGGGAGTGTAGAGGGTGGGGAAACCCTCCGTAAATTCGGAGTTTGGTTCTAAAACCAAAAGAGGATCCGGGGCGGGAATTTACTCGCAACAAATGGACCTCTCATTAGCTATACCCCTAGAGAAGCACACAACTACTCTGCAAGCAGAGATCGTTGGCATCATCCAAGGGGCGAAAGAAATCCTACACCAAGACATCCGTGATAGGAACATCCAAATCCTTACAGACAGTAGGGCAGCAATACTAGCAGTGAGTAGTCACAAGATCACCTCAACGCTAGTAAAAGAATGTCACAACACCCTTATACAAGCAGCACAATCAAACAGTATTGAACTGCGCTGGGTCAAGGGACACAATAATGAAGAAGGCAACAGCAAGGCAGACGAGTTGGCGCGAGCTGGATCGGTTCTCAGTGATACCACGGACGGGCCCCCGATCGCGCCAACACCGAAATGCCTCACTGATATCCTCAAACAGAATACTCTCAAGATGCTAAAACAACGTTGGGACAACATCTCAGGCTGCAGACAGGCCAAGGAAGCAATACGCTCACCCAATCTGAAAACAGCTGAATATTATTTGCGACTATCCCGGGGGAATCTGCGTCTTATCACAGGTATCCTTACGGGTCACTGTCAGCTAAGGAAATACTTGTTTACTATGGGACTGGTGGAAACCCCCATATGTAGAGCATGTGAAGAAGAGGACGAGACAGTGGAACATGTGTTAACCACCTGCCCGGCTCTCGCCTACCTTAGAGAGTCCATGCTAGGGGAGCTCTGGCCGAACATGGCCAACATAAGGGATAACCCTCCAAGCGTTGTGCTGTCCTTTGCTCGCCACCTTGGGTGGCTAAATGAGTGATAGAACAACGCAGGGCTGTCCCAGTCAGGGGGGCACAATGGGCCTAGTGTGGCCTAAGTGCTCTGGTCAATGATTTGATCACCCTTGGCAAACTCAATCCAGATCCAGATCCAGAGAACTTTTCGCTGGACACTAAAATTAGAAGATTAAATACTGGTGAACGTCAGTCTCAAATTGGTGCTGAATTGAATTTGTCAAGCTAAACAAAAGGATAATTCGTAAGAATAAAGGAAAACTAGTATCGTCGGCAACTACAACTGCAACAACTTCTTCAACTAGAGTTTCCCATTCTAGAAATCATATAATAGAGGAAATGGAAAAACGACGAAATAGAACGCAATAAGCCATTAAGTCAAGCTATTATAATGGAGAAAGCAAAAAGTATATTTGGTCATATTCAGGGTTAAACAGGCAACACAACTGAAACATTCGTTGCAAGCCGAGGTTGGTTTAACATATTTAAACATCGTAATAACCTTCACAACATACAGATTTCAGGAGAAGCGGAAAGTGAGAAACATAAATCTTTCATAGAATGAAATATTTACATAGTTACATAACCTTGTTTAACGCTGTTTACAATAACGATCTACTTTGCTGGAACGTATCCTCCGTCTTAAATGGGTTATTTCTATATACAACAGCTTTTTTGGCATTTTAATACAGATTATAGAACAATATATGCCTTAATACTAATTTTATTCCTCTTTGTGTCTCCCCATCACACACCTTCATCCTTCTCCCTTCTTCTTTTCTATCTCCTCTCTTATATCTCTCCAATTTTTGTTCAATATACACCACTTCCACAGTAGTTCTTTGCCTCTCCTCTCAATATCTCACCGAACCCAAGTCTCCTTCCCCTTTCGTAAAGTACACCTCCTCTGATTTCCTGCTTATTCCCCTCTTCCTTCTCCTATCGTCGCATTCTTTCTTGCCTTAATCATTCTCTATATAAAATCTCCCGGTAATCCCCTCATCACTTCTTCCCATTCCTCCATCATCATCCACGTTTCCACTTATCCCATTATGACTTTCCCTTCCGTCTACTCTTGTAAATCTTTCCCCACTTTAGTTTAGTTTTGCCTTTTACTCCCGCTAAATTTAAAAGATGTAATCACCTCCTCCCTTCTGCAGCCTCCTCCTTCTCTCTGTCTCCTATTCTCTTATCTTTTTGTCTCTAATCGTTTTTTGTTACATCTCTATCTATCTTTTCTCCATCTCTTTCTTCCAGACCTTCCTTTCATGTCTAATCTCTCTAATTGTTATCTCAACTAATTCCCTCCTTCATTTTCCCGCTCTGTTTCCTCTGCGACCTCTGTGTTTGTTCTCGCGCTTCTTCTGTGTTTTCTCTTCCTTCCACTTCCTACACTTCTTTTCTTTTATTTGCTTTTATTCATCATTTTGTATTCTGTATACTATTTCCTTTTCCTTTTGCGAATTAACATAGGCGACCCGTTTTACCTCAATCGACTCGAATTTACAATACTTTTTCTCTCACCGGTGCTTGCGCTCAGAAATATGTGCCTTCGTTAAGAGGTCGTTTTTTTTTATTTGTTTATTTCCGTGCATTTTAAAGCGTTTAATTTTCGTTCGTTTCTTTTAATATGCAGAATTTGTTCTTGTTCAAACTGGTGGTGTTTTCATGTGAGATAGGAGACAAATATAGACTTTTCTCCTTTGCATTGCAAATCGTTTTTTATGTTCTTCTATCCTGTATCCTCATATATTTTCCTCATTGTCCTTAATAAGTTAATGACACATAATTTGTATTTGTTTTTGACTGTGTATTTTAATATATTTCTTTAATGGTTTGTTTTAAGGTTTAAAGTTATTTCAAATATTTTTTATCAATTATATTGAAAAATCATTATTTTAAAATTTTTACTATAATATTTAATGTTTTTATTAAAATTCACTATAAAAATGATGGATCTGTAAAATTTGCATTTCATATAATTCGTTTTATTGTCGGTCAATATAATTGTCCTTCTGAGGCCATTAAGAATTTGGTTGATAAATTTGAGTCGGTACATAATGTGCTAACAGCAACGCGTATTGGATCGGGCCGTTCAAGAGTAAACAACGCAGCCTGAGCGACAGTGTTGAAGAAGATCCCAATATATCAATTCTTCGACGTTGCCAAAAATGGGATTATACACAACAACCACACGGCGAATTTTGCATAAGGATTTAGCTTTGAAGCCTTACAAAGTGCAACTGGTGCTATCACTGACATGTGGTTTCAACAGGATAGTGGCATTAGTCACACAGCCACCGAAGCAACAAATTTATTGCAAACCAAATTTACCGATTGCATAATTTCACGTGGACGGCCTGATCGTGACCACTGGGTTATTATTGTGGGGCTCTGTTAAAGACAGAGTCCATATGGAGCCAATAGACTCGATTGCAGCCGTATGTTCACTCAGCTAGTTTTGCTTGTTACATCATTATCAAGAGTGATTATAAAAGAAAACCGTTAAATTTTATATATTCAGGTAATAAGTGCTTTAAGTATTGGGGAAGACCAAATCTCTTCATTGTCAATATTAATATGATGTAGTTATAATATAGGATCTTCTTAGATTAGATATATCCTAGGTTGCGGTAATGTTTTTAACTGACCTGGAGTTCTTCTGACCAACGAGTTATTGTTTGCCATTCGTTATTTTGAATTTGGCGTAACGACTTTGACCATTATACCTTCCGTAAAATGGGCGTAATATGTACATCATCTGTACCATCACGCAAACTGAATAATAAACAGATTTAATAATATACAGAAGATTTTATAAACGCTTTTACTTTGTTTTTAAATCAATATTATAATTGCTAACAATAAAGAAATTTGATGTTTTTTTATATATAACCAAATCTAGAAATATATCACAAAATAATATGTTTATTACAAACAATTTAAAATATTAAAACTTCTATACTTTTTGTATACTCATGTTCCAATTGATGTGATTACTTAGAAGTAATTATGTCTAACATAGTCTAGGAAGCTGAAAAACTTTTATTTTATTTTACTTCAGTTTGGAAGATTCTTGAACTCCAGACCGTTTGCGCATAGTCAAGAGCTACATCCTTCATAAGATCCCACTGGTTTTGTATAAGCAAATTTATACCTGTCCTTTTCTGCACAACGCCAGAATTGCTGAGTAGAGTTGTTGAACAGTTCTGTTTAACATGAAACAACTTGTAGATGATCTTCTATACAATGATATGCTAGCCATATTGAATTTCATGTACTACAGAAAAAAACATACAGTAATAATACAATGTAAAATTACTTCTAGGGCAAAATGCTTTTAAAGCTTAACATACAAGAATAATGGTATCAATACAAGAACAGCTGTAAAAATTAATAAGATGACCTGCCTATGATTGTGCCCTCTATCCCAATCCCAGCAATCCAATCTCCCGCAATATTGAAGTTAGCGAGCGAGAATTCCTTCGTACCCTAACAAAACTCTGTCATCCTCTTAATCCTTTACACAATCCCTCTAACCAGCTCCTCTATGATACTACATTATTTATCCACATCCTAGAACACCATCGATTCATATCAGAAAAATTCTCCAAAAATCTTTCCCACTTCCACATATTATTCTTATATTGTCTTCCTAGAAACCGTAGTATAAACTCTTAATTTAAAAATCCCAATTCAACCATATTCGATTTCATTTCATCATTTTACGCGTTAACGACTGACGCCATATGTCTGGAAAAACCAAGGCAGAAAGACCTCTAGTCGATAGCCTTTTGACAAATTAATACAATAACACCTCATTCATTATTCATCATTTTAATGTAAATATGTACAATATTTGTTGATAAATATATGTTACTACTACTACTAAGAAACAATGAAAAAGTAATGATTATTCATTAATCGGCTTTAATGATCTCACATAATAATCGTTGATGCTCTTCCTTCTTAGTATTCCTATAATTAATATAAGAACTTTCAATGTTTCCTATAAAAAATCTTTTTCTGGTACTAAAAACTTACACTTGCTATAAAATACATATACCATCTTCTTAGGGAACTTTCGGATAGCTTCTTTATTCTAATTGTAATGTAATTATTTATATATTAATCTATTATCTTCTAGACTTGTAGAATATTTATTATCTTAGAATATCTAGCATTTATATAAATCTTTACGTTTATACAAATTTAATTATATTTCTTTCTCCAAATCAGGTTTTTTAAATTTAAAATAATCTTTATATTGATCATATAGGAATACTAAGTTTGTAATGTTAATTTAAATTTTTTCTTGAGCTTAATATATACTCAAATTATTTATTAATTATCAAAATTATTTATTGACAACAAAGGTTTGGCGTCTCCTTGAAAAGAAATTAGACTTTTCTCTAGGGTTTAGCTTAATTATTCTCAAATGAACGAATGCTATTGTTAAGTATTTTTATATGCGATAATATCTAAATATTGATGTTCATATAAGATATTTCACACATTAAATTAATAAGACAATAATTTCTGTTCAATCAATCATGGTATAATATTTATGTAATTATAGTTATATAAACGTTTAAAGAGAGAACAACATTTTTATTTGGACAAACATAGAAACCATTAAAAAAATAGAAATATGTGTTTCAAATATGGGTTAGTCAGTCCGTTGGTTTATCGACCAAACGTCTCTCTTTTCCATGTATTTATTAATCGTTATACATAATTATATAATAAGGAATTTTTTAAGTAAAAAAACATGATACTAAATACTGCATTCTTAAAATTATACTCGTATTTATGTTTACTTCCTTCATATAATCCAAACACTAACATATTTAAAAATGGCAAATGCAAAACATTTTGCTTTATTACGATAATATGTGTAATGTTATGTATAACATTTCATGATGTTTTTGTTGCCGTCAATGGACAGTGGAATATTTTTTGGGTACTATGTCTCCTATGCTCAATCATACAATTCATAAACATATTTTTACATGTTATCCGAACACACACTGAAAGGAAAACTTTTTCAGACCTATTCAAAGCTTTTAATAATATGGATCACATTATTAAACAATTTATGTATTACAA
This sequence comes from Ontholestes murinus, assembly GCA_963969525.1. Lineage (NCBI taxonomy): Eukaryota > Metazoa > Arthropoda > Insecta > Coleoptera > Staphylinidae > Ontholestes > Ontholestes murinus. Next base: position 57,163,575 of record OZ018387.1, read on the forward strand.
AATTCCGCCAACCTACCATTTAAAATTATTTACAATTTTTATTGTAATATGGACAATAATAATATTTTTTTGGACAGAAATAATATGGATAAAATCGGCATACAGTAATCTCTATATATATATTTTTCTATATAATATTAACACTTATTATTTGGGATTACCTGTGGCTTTAGAATATTTTCTATTAAAAAGTATAAATAGTAGACAAAGTTACGTAAACTTCATTCTGCAAACTAAGATAGAGTATGGTATAGAAAATAAGATTATACTCCTTATGGGAATGTATGAGAATATTTTCAATGCAACTAAACAATTCAATAAGATATTTGGTTGGCATATTTTTTGTTTATTTGTATATCAAATAATTAATGTATTATTGGCCGTGGAAATTTTATTGGTATCGGCATTCGAATCATCCTCTTTAAATATCCTTTTAAGTATAAATTATATTTTTTACCATGGGGTAAGTTTTTTTATTATGTCATTCCGTACCTAATAGAAACTTCAGTTTCAGATCGTTTCGCTGTGTTCAATAAGTGAAAATATTTTATTCGAACACCGTAGATCCATAGGATTATGTTTTAGAATTCAATCTAAACTCAGATGCAGCAATAATGTTCATAAATTATTTATGATGTTACATTTGCAAGTTTTAGCAAACAAACCAAACATCAGCGCGGCAGGATTTTTTAATGTAAATTTTCGAGTTTTCTTCGACTTTGTAAATTATAGTATTAACTATACAATTGTACTAGTTCAATTAACGTTAAAAAGCTTACGTGCATAAAAAGACAGGAATATAATACGTTAAAAAAAGTTTATTATCACGAATTTTTAATTTATAAAAAATTGCTCCATTTCACCTCTTGATTTTTATTGTCTATGTTTTTTGTTTCTTTACTAGGTTCTTTATAATATAAACACAGTCGACATTCCAAAATACCTTACTTTAGATTACCTTACAAATTTGATATTATGGTTTCAATGATTTTTGTTTTGTTTACGACCGGATACAGCTGCCTGCATACATATGTTGCTTTATATGTTATCATCTTATTAGCATATTAAAATGTGTGCCAGATTTTCTAAGATGCCGCTGTATAGAATTATTGCACAATTTAAAAGCAATAGTGTCTATATCTAAATATTTCTGGACATACTCCACCATTTTAACTGTATGTAAACATTAGCTCTACAAGATGTATCAATTGTTCCATTAAAAAAAATAAGCAGGGACAGGAAAGGATGATGTTACAGATTATTTATATTATTTTATTACTGAATCATTATAAGTGTTACTTCGAATTAACAAAACGATAATTATTTAAAAGTTCCAGAAGAAAATATAGTTTTCGTTATATTATATGTGATGAAATATCAAACGCACACTTTTGCTGAGAGGTTAATTCATCTTATTTAAATGTGCACTGTAATCAACATATATCTAATTAAAAATTCTCTCATTCTAATCAATCAAGTCAGCAAACTTAATAGTACGTTTGTCGTTCTAGGCCTATTATATTTGGTTTGATAAAATTACGTAATTATATAAAATATATACTAGACGTGTTTTGCGTGGGTCTCAGTTTAGCGAATTATTTCTGAATCTAATATAATTTATAGACTAAAGTATTATTACTATCTAATAGTGCATTGTGCGAGTAGTGTTGAGGTGATAAGAAGATTGTTAATCGTTTTTGGGTTTTATTCATAGTTGCAGTCACTGAGTTCATTCACCGTCAAATTGGAATGTGTTTAAAGTCATCCTAATTGGCCCCTGGGTGCAATATTACCTATCCCTGTTTCATCCTATGCTACGAATTTACTTGTTAAAATGTTGCTAATTAGTTAATCATGGTAATTTTCGGAATTTGTAATAAAAAAAATTGAACCAAGAGCGAACGCTACGCGCTATTAGATGCACTGGTAGCTGCGACAATTGGCATCATGCTAAATGTGGTAAGCTACCAAATGATAACCTTACTTATTATTTAGCTGAAGAAAAAAAGCATAATGGTGACCATTGGGTATGTCCTAATTGTACTGATAGTATTAATTTAAATTTAACTTTAATGGGAAAATTATCAGAGACGACTAATCATTTAATGAAAGATTTACTAAAAAATATTTTACAAAGTCAATTTGAATCATTTAAATGGGATATGTTGTCTCATTTTAATTTATTTACCGAAGAACCTACTGGAATAAAGAAAAGATTATAAACACTAGAAACCGAAAATAAGGAGTTGGAAAATTGTCAAAATAAAATAACTAGCTGTTCAGATGGCTTGTTGAACTTCGAAGTTATTAATGAAATAAATGGCAGGCTCCTGCATAGTAAAAATGTTATGGTTTATAATCTACCAGAATCATCAGATCCATCAATCGAAAAACGCATTGAAGCCGATAAGTTATCCTTTGTTGAATTGCTGATGTCGTCTGACTTAAACATACAGATACATCGAATTATTAGAGTTAGTAAAAAATCTAATGATAAATCGAAACATAGATCTTTAAAAGTTATTTGCTCGGATTCCACTGAGGCCATTAAGTTTATTCGAGCTACTAAGAAAATGAGTATTGGAGATGTGAAAATTAGAGAAGACGCAACTCTTTTGGAAAGGAAATATTTTAATGACTTAAGGAAAACGATATTAATATTTTCTATCAAACGTAGGCAAAATTAAAACTTAATTAAAAGATTTTTCCTAATAGGCTCAAACATCTCTATATGACATAATAATAATTAATGAATCTTGGTTGAATAAAAATGTAAATACTGGAGATATTTTATTGAAGGATTTTGATAAGATATGATCGATCTTCGGCTACAAGTTATAAAAAGATGGAGGTAATATTATGATTGCATACAGAAAATATTTGGATGCATCGTGGTGTATATTTAGACCTTTAGTTCTTTTAATAATTTAAGAGTTAGTGAATCGCTTGATCCCTTTATAACAGCGATAAATAAACCATAAGGGCTGCGGTGTGTGTTTATCCTTAGGTAATTGATAATTTAAATAGTGTTAATAGTATGTATGATTTTAAGTCTACTGATTATGAAGGGTATGTAATAGTGTGGATGCATGTGTATTATGTTTTTACATTATACTGCACAATATGATGAATGAATACATTCCAGTTAGATGAGTAAAGTCGAATAATAATCCAGGACTTAGTTAAACTTATTAATAAAAAGAAAGAGGCCTGCACAAGATTCAAAAGGTCAGGATTATGGTCAGACTATGTAATTTTTCCTAATTTAAGAACTGATTGTAAAAAAATTAAAAATATGTTATACACATCGTATATAAATAAGACTAAATCAGATATAAATATAAATCCTAATTTATTTTGAAATTTCGTAAGGTAAATTAAATAAGAAGGGAACTTGCCACTACGTGATGATATATAACGATAAGTTTAGTTGTAATGGTAATGAATCTGTTAACTTATCTGCGGAATGTTTTAACGAAAGTTTTGAGTTGCATGAAACTTTTTTCACTGGTCCAGACGGAATCCCAAATTATTTTCTAAAACACTGTATATTTATTCAATTAAAGTGTTAGTTAACACCGATTGGGACAAATTCCGGAGTAGAAAAATATTATTACATAATTTTCTGGCCAGTATGTCACTATTCGGACTCCATGTCATTAATGGGTCAAGATGAACCCCCAAAAATTTTGCAGACATTGGATTGTTTAAATTATGTTTTTTTTAACGTGAAGAGCATCTGAATTGTTTTGTCTTTATTTAGTAATAGCTTATTGCTACTAAGACACTGTTCGCATTTATCATTTGATGAATAGCTTAGATGAACTGCCTCTTCCGCAGTACTTGCTATGTCAACAATGGTGGTGTCATCGGCATATATAACTTTAAAACTTTGATCACAGTATGTTGAGAAATCGTTAGTGTAAATAATAAAAAGCAGATGCCCTAGAATGGAGCTTGAGAAATACCGCAATCAACCGACAGTATACTCGAACGAGTACCATCATAGTTAACACATTGGGTCCTATTGGAAAGATAAGACAATTATTTTACAGCTAGCTTCATCAAAACCATAGCACTTTAGTTTTGCAATTAATATATCATGATTCACACAATCAAATGCTCTGCTCTGGTCCATAAAAAAAGTCATGCAGAATTTTCCACTTTCATACCCAGATAGGATCATATTTAAAAGTGATATTATGGCATCAGTTGTGGATTTTCCACTACGAAAACCAAATTGAGTCTTATTGAATAGGTCGTATTTTTCGAAGTAATTTGTAATTTGAATTAATAGAACTTTTTCTACCACGCCATATTGTGTGTTATTTTTAATGCATTTTTGTGGATAGGTATGACAAAACCAATTTTTATAGCATCGGGCACCGTTGAAGACTCAATACATTTATTAATTATAGAGGTAAGTACTAATAAAATTGGCTCCTTGCAGCATTTCAATAAATCAGAAGTTAATCCGTATATATCTTTGCTTTTACTAATTTTATACCGTAGATAACATCCCTCACAGTAGAGCTAGATACCGTTTCAAAGGAGAAATTAAGATTTGGAAATATAGGCATAGGTATTATAGGGTTAAAACTAGGATCCTTAATGGAATTAATAATATGTTTTATATTGGATGTAAACTCTTGGTTAAATTGTTCAGCATTAATATCACAAGGTTTATCACAGCAATGTTTTGATTTTCGACTGTAATTTATAATTTGCCACAAGGACCTGGCTTTGTTGTTAGAATTAAGAATAAAATGATCGTGGGCCTTAATTTTAGCCAATTTTTTTGCCTGGTTATATTTTTTGCGATACGATTTTAAGATCACGATAAGATTAGGATCGGAACTGTTTTGTACATAAAGTTTAAATTTTCACCCATACTACGCAGATCTTCAGTAAACCAATGCACCTTGTTAATTAATATCTTATGAAACAAATTATATTTCCTACAGTAGTCAGCCTCGGCAACAACTTCACTCTAGTCAGTAGACTCTAATATATTAAAAAGGGTTAGTTTTCCCCATTGTGTTATTGGTCTAATTAACTTACGAGTCATAGTAATTCGAGGAACCTCATCTTTGAATTGAAGTTGAATGCCTTTATGATCTGACAACATCACAAGTTGAAAAATTTCAAATTCCAGTGGTACCTGGTTTACAAATATATTATCAAGTGTGTGTATGCCTCTAGTTGGAAAATCAGCAGTTTGTGTGAGACCGTAGGATCTAAAAATATCCCATACATCTCTTACTCTTTGGTTTTCGCAATTAAAATGTACATTTAAATCTCCTCCAATCAGAACATGTTGATTTACTACATCTAACATATCTAAAACAAAGCATAATGTCTAAAAATATTTTAAAATTCCCTGTAGGCGGACGATAAACCACAATAAAAGTTTTATTTTCAGTAGATAAATTATTTATGTGTCCTAGTACTTTAAACTTTGTGTTACGTTTGATTAATATCAGGACACCTCCGTGGCTTGAGTCTCTCCTCGTGAAATGTGATGCCATTTCCATGTTGTTTATATAATAATGTTCACACTCATTTTGTTTGAGCCAGTGTTCTGTGAGGCACACTATATTAAATTGTTGACATTCGATAACACTATCTAGTTCATTATATTTATTTCGCAATTACTGCACGTTCGCGAAAAGCGCTTTAATATCGATTGTTGAGGCTTGGCAGTGTTGTTAAAATGGCTGCTGATGCGGTGTGTTCCTCATGTCGATTCTGGCTTTTTAGAAGCCTTCTTAAAAATATATCTGCTAATTTCTATACCAGTTGGCCAGTTCGATGGATTAGTTTGCAGGCCGTGTTCGGATAAATTCGCACTTAGTTTGAAACTTATAAGTTTCAGATTTAGTTAAAAATTTTCATATGAAAAAGGCTTGTCTCCAAGAATTGATTTAATGTGCGCTTCCAAATTCGAGTTACATCATGTCGGACTCTGTTAATAAATAACCATGTTTTTCAAGGCTCCGCAGATATTATTCCTGACGTCTTGCTGCCAGTGCTTATCACTTTACTCCTTTTATTAGGTCGTTTTCCTTTATAGAGAGTATATCCTTCTTTATTTTTATCAGTAGATTTGTCTGACGAATGATAAGGCTGGGGGGCAACTGCCGGCTCGGGCCCAGGACGCGGCGGATGCATTTTTCCGTTGGCGCTTGGATTAACCGAGGTGTTGATTTTTGGTCGCGAACCACTTTTTGTTGAGATATTATTTTTCGATCTTTTAATACTGCATCTGACACCTGTTGGTTATTGATGGCATTCGCAGTTTTATTTGTGGGTTTAACACCTTGCTTATTTTGAAGAAAATTAATTTTTTCTTTAAGGAGGCTATTATTTTCCAAAAGAACTAAGTTCTTACTCTCTAGTTCTTCAATAATCTTGCGTAATAATTTATTCTCTTTGGTGAGAAAATTAAATTGCAAAATACCTGTATTAGTATGGCCTGGTGACTTAACCTCTATGTCGTTTTCGCCCGTCGACTTAAGTAGGATTCTTTCACATGCTTTATTGTGAATCTTAAGGCATAACGGATGAAAGTAATTACCACAGTTTTCACATATCACCACATTCATCGATTTATTTTTACATTTATTTCACTTTTTTTCGATTATATTGACGGATTCACCGAAGACACAACTTGGTTCGTCCGCCATCATAAACTATTTAGTATAGCTATACCGATATATTTGCTCTTTAAAAGATCATTGTTTAAATGTGTTTTTTCCTGATTATAGAGGTGTCTTTCTCCAATCAGTCATTCCAAAATTGTTAGATAAAATAATATCAAAACAACTTTCTCAACTAATTAAACCATTAATAATTAAAGAGCAGCATGGATTTTATACAGGCAGATCTACAGTTACCAATTTGTTACTATTTTCAAGAAGGCCACCAAGCTGATGCAGTGACTTCTCGAAGGCATTCGGTAGAGTAGATCATGCCGTACTTATTGAGAAACTAAACTCTTTTGATCTCAATGACCGAACGATTTTAAGGCTTTATAGTTTTATAAATGGTAGAGTTCAACGTATAAGGATAAATAAGTATGTGTCTAATTCAATATCAGTCACATCTTGTGTTCCGCAAGGGTCACTACTTGCTCCAATTTTATTTCTAATATTTGTAAATGATATTGATAAATATGTATGCAAAAGATTTAAAATTGTACTATACTGTTGGATGTGATCAAGATGCTGCTATTATTCAAAATTATATAGATTATATTTCAGAATGGTGTGACGAAATTGTTTCCAATTAAATATATCTAACTGTTTTAAAATAATCTACTCTAAGAAATTAAATCCTCTTTTATTTCAGTACACAATGAAATCGGAACTGCTGCAGACCAAAAACGAAATTAATGATTTAGGAGTTTTGTTTGATGAAAAATTATTATTTGCTAAGCACATTTCTAACTCTGCTCTAAAGGTCTTAGGTTTTATACAAATATTCAGTTGGTAGTTCAATATAAATTTATTAAAAATACTATATACAGGGTGTTCAATTTAAGTGAAGAAATTGAAATATTTTGAGAACTACACATCGAATTAAAAAAAAATATAATTAAAATTTATTCGCCTCGGAGAGGGACATCTAATGATATGAAACTCGACCCACTACCCTCAACCCCCTAGGGGGTAGGGGGTGAGAAATAAAAAAGTTGAATAGGAACCCCCATTTTTTGTACGGATTTGAGTACTCAGGAAAAAAATGAGAAAGTTTTATCTGAAAAATAATCGTCAAAATTCAAAATTGGCAAAAATCGTTGGTCTAATCTAGGATAACTTTACTTCTTGAATCCTTAAACTGTTATTTTGAGTGCCATACATTGTTTATGTACAGTCTCTATTTTGAATAACGTATGTATTTATTTAATATTCAAACTGCCCTCCCAAACTTCTTTCTGAAGAAAGCAGCCATTCATCAAAATATTATATTAAAGATAAGACTACAGAGTGTACCAGACAATTCCCGAAAAATACTTTTAACTTGCCCCGTCGTTTCTTGAATTATACCATATCAAACATGAATTCCACAAAATATTATCTACTTATCTTATTATAACGAATAACTGTTAGTTTACGTCGGAGTAGCTTTTAAGCCCGTTAAATATTTGTCATGAATTTGTCTTATGTTGTGTCTATACATAAATCCAGATCTAAGCATAATGTGGAAAACTACAGACCTTTTTCAATACTGTCACAATTATCCAAATTATTTAAAAAGCTATTATACAGTGAGTTTTTTTCGATGTTCTCTATGGGGATCTCGGAAACTATAAGAGATAGAAAAACGGTTAAATGGGGAAAGAAGTGTAGATTTACGAGACGAATAAAATTCCACTTTCAAAGTTTTCAAAAAAATCAAGGATAACTAGATATTTTGAAAAAAAAAGTGTCAATTTTTCAAATCAATATATCTCGGTTATTATAATAGATAGAAAAAACTGTAAAGGACAAAGTTTTAGATAATTTTATGTAGACTATTTCACTCCTATTGCATGTAGCCAATGAAAATGATGCATGTGATATTTTTTAGCCAATCAGGTCAATTTATAAGTGAATAAACACCAAGTTGCTATTTATTCACCTGAATAACCTGAAGTTAGCTATTTCCCGACAAATGAATTGAATTAGCCTTGATAAAAAAGCGAAAAGCGTTGTTTCTACGTATGTCAGTTGCAAGTAGGTTATAAAATCAAAAGGTTTGGTAACACTTCATCATCCATAATAAATGCGACGGTGACAAGTTCTGCACCAAAAAATCAAACTTAAACGAGATCGTGTGTTTGGAAACGATTTGAAGAAATCTGCGCCGATAAAAACTACCAGTTGTTAGCAAAACTTTAATGGAAACTCTTGCCGCGATTATGATGACTGGGCGTATAATATAAAGAAGGTAAATGCAAATGATTATAAGGGAGGTGTTATTTAATCAATGTCGAATTTTTCGACCAAAATACTGCAGGAGATATATCATAAAAATTTTAATATAAATATTGAACCATTCACCGATATTCGTTCCAAGTCGTGGAATAGTCTTTCCAAATACCATTCGTGATGACAATTAAATCGGAATAAATTTTGTTTTTAGCGCATTCAAGTTTGTTGCTTAATCGCGATTTTTATTCGAGCAACTGATAGAAAAAATCACTCGCCTGGCGGCTCGTGATTTTTTCGTGACAGTTGCTCTCATTAAAATCGCTAAGCAACAAACTTTCATGCAAAAACAAAATTTATTCGAGTAAATTGCCATCACTTATGGTATTACTTGTGATTAATAAAAAATAATCAGAATATTTTTATCGCCATTATTTTCCGAGATATGACGCAAACTTACATTTTTTTAAATGGAAACCATAGTTGGCTATGGCCTTATTCAAAAGGTAATTTGTTTCTCATTAATCCAATATGACATACGACATAGTTATTTCTAAAAATAAATGAGTTAGAGTCATTTTAAATTTTATTATAAATAAAAAATGGGTAGCCATGAAAAAGATGACAGTAAAACAATTGCAGTTGTTTATCATAATATCAATATTGTAATTATTAGTTCTACAAAGTTAAACAAAAATGAAAAACCAGCATAAGAATAATAATTTTGTAATTATCAAATGGCCTTCTGTATATGGTAAAAACCCATTTGTCAAGAGGATAATACGTTTCTTACAAAAATATTATGAACAGATGAATCGCGATTCACTAATTGTGGTGTTTTTAATCGCCACAATGAACATAGATGAATTCAAGAGAATCCACGAGAAGTTTCACAGAGAAAAGTACAAATTAAATTTGGGTTTAATCCATGGTGTTTTTGGATTAATAATTCTCGGTCTATATATTTTTGAAAGCTCACTAAGTGAAACTGATTCCTTTCATTTTTTTCAGTAAACATTTGAAGATACGCTCAAATGTTTAAATTTATCATTACAAGCAAGATTAAAATGGTTCCAATATGACGGTGCTCCACCTCATAACATGTTGGCTTTACGAATTATTTAAATGATGCTTTCCCTAACTCATAAGTGGGAAGAAATAACACAATCCCAGGGCCACATAGATCTCCCGATCTGCGCGTTTTAGAATTGTTTCTGTGGGGTTATGTAAAAAACAAAGTATATGAAAAATCATATCAATCTGTGGAGGATCATAAACTAGTTGTTATTGAAACATTTAATTCAAATTACATGAGAATAGTCAAAAAGCCATAAATTCAATTTTAAAAAGATATAATTTATGTCATAATAGTATTAATAGTGGACTCTTTGACCATATTTTTTAATATTAAAATTTCTCTCCCATTGATATATTGATAATTACAGAATTACTTTATGCAGTTGTTTCATTTTGGTTTATCTCTGTAAAACTAATAATTACAATATTACTAATATTATAAACAACTGCAATTGTTTTACTTTCATCTTTTTCATGGCTACCCATTTTTTATTTATAATGAAATTTAAAATGACTATAACTCACTCATTTTTAGAAATAACTATGTCGTATGCCATATTGGAATAAACAGAAAAAAATTACCTTTTGAATGAGGTCACAGCCAACTATGGTTTCCATTTAAAAAAATGTAAGTTTGCGTCATATCTCGGAAAATAATGGCGATAAAAATTCTGATTATCTTTTATTAATCTGCATAAAATTATCTAAAATTTTGTCCTTTACAGTTTTTTTTTCTATCTGTTATAATAACCGAGATATATTGATTTGAAAAAATTGACACTTTTTACTTTTTTCAAAATATCTAGTTACCCTTGACTTTTTTGAAAACTTTGAAAGTGGAATTTTATTCGTCTCGTAAATCTACACTTCTTTCCCCATTTAACCGTTTCTCTATCTCTTATAGTTTCCGAGATCCCCATAGAGAACATCGAAAAAAACTCACCCTGTATAACCAATTGTTTTTCAGTTTCCGTAACATCATCTCAGAATACCAACACGGCTTTTATGCAACTAGGTCTACACAAACAAATTTATTCATATATCCAGACTTTAGCCCTAGAAGAAAGTACTGAAGTCCACTCTATTTACATGGACTTCAGAAAGGCGTTCAATAGTGTCAATCATTCCATTCTCATACATAAATTAAAATCATATGGAGTTCGTGAACCTCTTTTGAAATGGTTTTCTTCTTACCTGACAGACAGAAAACAATATGTTAAAATTAAATCCAATATATCAGAACCTTCTGCAGCCACCTCTGGGGTACCACAGGGCTCACATATCGGTCCTTTGTTGTTCTCCATATTTATCACCGACCTTTCCGATATTCTAAAGTGCCCTCATCTACTCTAAAATTAAGACCGCCACTGATTGCCAGCAAATACAGGAGGATATCAATGCGCTACACGACTGGTGTCTGTTGAACGACATGCAATTAAATATAAGTAAATGCGAATTCATTTTATTCTCCAGAAGTACGAATCCTGTTACTTTCCAGTACATGTTAGATAGACACATCCTAGGCAGAGTGACATCGGTGCGTAATCTAGGGGTTATATTTGATTCTAAATTGTTATTCAACTTGCATATTTATCACGTTATCAATAAGGCAAGTAAAGCCTTAGGCTTTATAAAACGTTGCTCCACTGATATGAGTAATGTACGCACACTAGTCGTTCTTTATAATTCACTTGTACGATCGCACTTAGAATATTGTCGATTTATCTGGTCTCCTTCATATTCTACACACATAAGAAGATTGGAATCAGTACAGAATAAGTTTTTTAAATTCATGTCGTATAAATTGAATCGTATTGGTATTCATTTATCAATGGAGCAAATTGGTTTATATCTCGGTTTACCTTCCCTCAAATAACGCAGCAGAATAATGGAAATGTGTTTCTTATTTAAAATTATAAATAATTTAATTGATTCCATTCCAGTACTTGGTCTTATAGATTTCCTTGTCCCTTTAAAAACAATGAGAAATACATAATTTTTACATAATGTATTCTGTAGGACTACGCATAGATTGCATAGCGCCCTTTCACGAATGATACGGTCATGGAATGAAATTTGGAATGACATTGATTTTATTGGTGTATCATACAAATCGTTTAGGCTTCAGCTCAAAAAACTGTTACTTAAACCTAATTGCGCTTAGTTAATTTTTAGTTGTAGTGTTTGAATATTATGTATGATTTTATATTATCGCAAATTGTAGCGTTTGTAATTATTAATGTATTTGTGTTTATATTTGTAAAATACTGTTAAATGGCTTGTCCGTTAATTATAATAAAATTAAAATAAACTACATCTCAGATTACTCACATAATCTTTCCCTGCTATTTCTTTTCCTGGTGGATAACCAACCTCAAATTACAAGTACCTGTAATAATACCCATAATAATGCTTCCTAGAGTCTGTCGGGCTATTGATGTAATTCTGAATTGTAGGCAAGAAAAAATAGATAAGTATATCAGTCATAGCCTCTTTAACGGTCAGATACTTATACTCATACTTATATTCGATAAATAGCTAGAGATAACTTAGAATAAAAACACTAACACTTTCTTCATAAATAATTTTTATTTGATTTTCATGTACATTTCGATCATAATGTGAATTTGGGTAAGTGTTTTTAATCCAAGTTTATTGATTAAATCTTCACGAAATACAAGAACGAGTTTCCTATAGATAGTTTTATTTAATTGCTCTACCATATTATCGAATTAAGGATGTAAATTAGCAGTCCATTGTTTAATAAAGAAAATCACACTATTTCTTATATATTGGAGTTTTAAGATGAAATTATTCTCCTGATATTTCTGAATCTCTTCTTTACTTCAGTGGCTCTATATTGTTGTTGCCTGCATTTAGCTCTCTTCTCTTCTACATTGCTACAGTGTTTAAAATCTTTTGGGTATGGACTCTAAGATAAAGCACCTGCATTCCTGTAAATCGCCATAGTTCGGTGTTTAGTATGAGAACCTCTTCTGAAGCGTTTCTAACCATTTGTCAACTTAGCCTTCTGGATTCTTAAATTGCAGAAGTCATATAAGAGCAGCATGATCAGATGCCAATAAAAAAAAAATCCATAGAGATCATTATAAAAAAAGCCTTCACCAATTTTATTACTTTTGACAAAGTTTTAACTCTGAATTTGTAATAAGACGATATTACAATTAATGATTGAGTATTAAGAATAGCTTTAGTGATATTGCTTATATGAGGAACATATATGATCAAAATTATTTACTGAACATACTTTTATGAAAATAATTCTTAATTATGTTACAGTGAGTTGTAATTAATAAATCTGTTTTCTGTTTGGGTGTACGACATTAACCTATAAAAATAATTCTTAGATATTCTAAATTGCCAAAAAAATACAAATTGCGATGTATAAGTTTTAGAGTAGATTTATCTTTAAGTATTAACTTAACTAGAAGAGGAAATCAAGTTCATTGTTTGTATCCATTGCGAAATCATTTATTTTTGCTCTGAATAACTGCTAACTTTCTTCATAATATTATCCAACGCAAGTTTCTGTTTTTTGCACCTCACGTCATCCATATCATTCTTACAAATTTAGTGTAATTCAAACTGGCTTCCTGTAATTAATTTAAAACTGCAAATCTGAAACCATTTTCTTAAGTGAATTAATGTGCTCTACAAAGTCAAAATTTGAACAAACAGTACATGTCCACTTAAAATTCTTCATTGACCTCGAGTATTTAATCTAGTTAGATCTAATACGTGCAACTGATGCTAAATCCTTTAATTTATAAACAATATATTGTGGTTTTAATTTCATGGATGTAAAGTGATATTCCAACTAGTTTAATCAAGACCTTAGTTAAATATTAATATTTCTATTTCTAATCTGCATTAAAATCGTAATATACATAATTACTCAGGAGGTGATTTTATTTATAATGCCAAATATACTTCCCATTCGAAACTGGGTGAAGAAGTTTGAAGAGACCGGTACAACATTGGAAAAGCCGAAAATGGGTCGAACAAGATCATCAAAAATAGCAGAGAACGTGAATAGTGTTAACCACTTGTTCGTGTCTATCCAAAACTTCAATTAGTATTGTATTATCTAAACCCAAGAAACAGTTTAATGTATAGATATCTCACCTTATTTTGACATATTAGTGTGTGATTAATTGAAAATACTTCTTTAAGAAACACAATTAATAAAAAAAAACCCAATCCAAAATAAATATGATTTAATTGACTGCATTCGTTATGCCATTGAAAATATAGCAACCTAGTCAACTACACACTGTTTCTCAACTTTAATCAAAGACTGGAGGAAATTTGAGCAATTATTTTAAGTGAAACCGTATTTTATTAATTAATTATTTTTAATACATCTATATTTTTACTTTAAAGTTAAAGTTCATCTATATGTACTCACTGTATATAATTTTAGAAAAGAATTTTATATTTAAAATATATCTAGAATCTTTGAAAGAAGATTTTGTTTAATTGCTATAAAACCTCTTCTATAAATAACAAAAGTGAAAACGGCATTTCAAACATACTATTACAATTAATTTTAAAAGACCATAATATGCGCTTATTATTAATTCTATAAAACAATACATTTTCTAAATATAGTTCCTCATTTGAATAATTACTGAAACATTAATTTCTGCCTCACTTATAATACTGTTTTTATTACTTTTATGTATACACATTTTTCCATTAAGTAAAAACATTTAGCTAATAGTTTACAAAATGATTATCATTAACTTAAATTAAATTAACGTAGGAAGCAGAAACTCCACTTACTCATAATTAAACTGCGTATTATTCAATTACTACGGTTAAAAAATGATACTAAGCCACTCATTTTGAAATTCTGCTCATTAATTTACTTAACACCTTTCTATAATCGACAGACTGAAATATTTAAAAACCGAAAATTCACCTCATTGTTTAGGTGTAATAATAATTGCTTTATACGTTATTGCATTTTATGATATAAGAAATTTTATTGATGGCCAATTGAACACTTTCTGGTTGATAACTGGTTTTTGTATGTATATGTTTGTTAATGTTATTAAAACACAACGACGGAGTAAAATATTTTCAGAATTATTCGACGCTCTTGATGAAATAGATAGATGCATTAAATTCTTGTCAGATTTCGACATTCCAAGAACACGACACCTAACATTGCTAACTCTGATTGTAAGTATATGGGCTGCATTAATGCTAATTTGGACACTGACAATATGGATATATTCGAGCTATTGGGTTCTTTCCGGCTATATTGTTTTATTCAACCTTACTATTTATTATTTAGCTATACCTGTGGCTCTAGAATACATCTTATTAGATGGTATAAGGAGTAGATTTAAATACCTTAATATTATTATAAGCAATGAGTTATACTATAGTTATGGTAGTATTTACAATATTTGGCTGGCATATTTTCTGTCTACTTGTATATCAAATATTAAACTTATTAATGGGTATAAATGTTTTGCTACCATCAATGTTTAACATCTCTTCCTCCAATATGATTTTAACTGTAATTTATATCTCAGATTATGGGGTAAGTTATTTTTCATATGTTCTTCGAAAATAAGAACAGCTTATTCTAGTTTCAGACTGTTATCCTGTGTTCAATAAGTGAAGATATTTTGAACGAACATCGTAATTTGATAGATATATGTTGTAAAGTTAAACAAAAATTTAGATATAACGATAATTTTCGAGAACTGCTTATGATATTCTATTTCCAAATATTATCAAATATTCCGATTATTAGTGCCGCTGGATTTTTTAATGTTAATTTAAAGTGCTTTTTGATTTTATTAATTATAGCATTCATTATGGAATTGTACTTATTCAGCTGTTAATTAAACAGATGAGCGGCGATTTAAACGTTCCAGATAATTTGAATTTCAAGAATTTGTAGCAATAATTACAAATATTAATTAAATTAATATTAATCTGTCACGTAATGTACTTATACAAAACATTTTAGTTGTATGTCCTAATATATGTGTTAAATGAATTTTATGAGCTTCTACTATAATTTAATATTGTTATATGTGTTTGGTTCAATTTAACAATTTGTGTAGTTTTTAAATTATTGTTATTTGTTTGGACCGCGCGGAACTTAGTACGGCTCTGTTTTCTAAGAAGGGGAAGAGGGCGCTTTGGACGACCAGGGGACTCGGCGTAGGAATGCGAACCAGAAAAGACATAATAATAGTCGCGTAAACACTACACTTAAAAAGAGTTTCTTTTTCGCCGTTATCGAATGCAGATGTAAATACGTGTAATTAACATCTTGTAAATAATATTAGTGTTAGTAAAACACAAACGTTTTTTCGTCAAACACCTATCAACCCAAAACAGGGGTAAATCCTTTGAACCAGGAGGAAATACAAATTTGCCCCAAACAATATGCTAATGTTAAAAAGGCGTTTTTTTAATAAATGATATCTTAGTGAATACATGTTGTTTACATTTAAGCTATTTATTTCATTTTATTATATAAGGATTTTACGTGGTTAGTGGATAAATCAATAATGCAGTTAATAAGTTAATGTATCCATATCATGATATTTATGTCTAATATATTTATTTATAACACAATTGTACAGTTATAATTTTATTTACAATCAAATTTCTAAGTACTAGAGCTATACATTTAAAAAATATACATACCTTTAATCAAGGGTTTACGTAAATTCATTTTATATTTTTTAATACATTTAATACAAATACAGGAAATATCTAATTGACGAGGCACTTAGTTAAAAATCGATATTGTATCTCATTAACAATAAGTGGTTGACTTTAATTAATTCACTACAATTCAATACTTGCTACGCCAAACTCTTGATGGAACGTATGTATATTAGGTAAATTTAAACCCTTGTTCTGCTCCATTTTTTTATTTTTCAGTTACATGGAGCAGAACAAGAGTTTAAATTCACTACAATTGTTTAGCTAAACTTGCGCTTCTTCAGGTGAAGAATATATATTAAATTACGTATTTATTTCCAAAATAGTATGGTGGTTTTTGTTGGTAATAGTGGAGAGGGCATGAGGCTTCCACTCGTAGGGAATTAAATAAAATTTTTGAAAATCAACCACTTATTGATAATTGGATAAATACAGTTAACATGTTTTATAAGTGTATTTTTGAATTTAAAACGTTTTCACTGAAAAATCAGAATTTAGAGCTCCTTATAAAGAACGAAATATGAGCTAATGGCAATTTAAATTTATAGATTGAACCTCTTTCTTTCTTGTTTTGTTTTTAAGCATTAGGTTTTCAATGTTCATTAAAAAAATAATTATATGAAATAAGCCCATTTAATATTTTCTAACCAAAGACACTATAAAGTATTTTAGATAGAGCAATTATTTCTCTTAGAAAGATCTACGAAGTATATATCATATTATCGCACGATAATTATACTTAACCGGAGTTGGTTAAATTAATTCACATAACCGTTTTACTGTAATACTTGAAATTTATTTTTATTTATATAATTTTCAGCTTATATCTTTAATATATTGATTCGATTTCAATTTATATATGAAACTACTTACCTTTTAAATATAAAGAGATATACATTTGATAATCATTATTATCCGCATACGTTTTTTATATTATATTGAAAAATAAATTTATAGAATTGACTAATATATAAAATAAATTATAGAGGTCATAAGAGAAACCTCGGGGGGATACATATTTTCAGTATTCATTTCAAATATGTCGATCATTTCATCGAATATGCCATTTGTCCTTTCTTTCTAATAACTTAACAAAATACAATCTCACAAATATATAATAATATGATATGTCATGCTTAATTGTGTCAATAATATGATTATAATTTAATAATATTATTACTGTTACTTTTCCATAATTTATGGCTTCAAATATGTCGACAGTAATACAGTAATAATGATGACACCCAATCATGCCTTTTTCTGTATTAAATATGGAATATAATATTATTTTCATTTAAATACAAAAAGATGTTGACTAAATAATCATTTCTAATACTAATTATATGAGCAAAAGCATCAGCATGGTAGTACTAATATCATATCGAGAAAAACCATTATATGCTTTTGAATTACTTTTAATTTTGATCAATAAAGACAAAATTTCTATTCTGGCAATGGAAGTTATCGTTGCTATAACTTTACTTCTACACGTATACTCAGTGATAAGTTCAGTACAGAGTATTTGTAGGTTTTGGTAGGTATTTACTTTGTAGTTAATATAATTATTATAATTTATTTTATGAAGAGGCAAGTTCTGTAAGTCATTATTAAATTTCCATATTTAAGATCATAAAACTTTAGCAAAATTGGAGATGATATACAGAGTTTATTAAAACAATAGAACTGTAATCTGAAATAAAATTGCTGTTGAATATTATCTTTTAGGATTCTGGGACAGAAATACAGGGGTCTAGTTATAGTGAAAAAATTGCCTATGATATAAAATATAGTATGAAGTTGTTTTACTTCGATTAAAAGAGACAGATTTTTATTTGTTAATATTTAAACATTTTTTTTATTTTCCAATCGTATAGATAGTCCAAATCCTTCTGAATATTTTTGCATCTGATATAAATGTACAATGTTCAAATTATACAGCTGAATATCATAGAGACTCACAGTGTCAATGAAAACAAAAATTGAAAAAACTAACATGGGATCCCTGAGACACATTGGAAATGGCTTTGAATGTTTCTGATACACAATTGACCAATTCTACCATTAGTTTTAAATGCAATTTACTACATTATCAGGGAAACCAAGACCGTGCAATTTGTATTTGAGTAAATTGTAACCAATCTTAGCAAACGCCTTGCAGAAATCAGAATCAGTATATGCAGCACTTATCTAACATCAATTTTTCAAAGCCTCTATAAGATAATTTTGGTAAGCCAGTAAATTGGCAACACTCATGGTGCTCATGAATGATTGTATTTCTTAACCACCAATATAATTGCTCACCTACAGTAAAATTAAGTAATTTTAGAATTAATATTAGGTAATTTCAAATTAAAACACTTGTTTAGTTTCATATTGTAATATTCAGTTTCCTGACACGTGTTTAGGTTAATGACGACCATTCTCAAAGGAATTACAAAAATAACTAATTTTAAAAATTTTAGAATTGTGTATTGAATGCATACCCCAAGATAATCATTTATATTAGAGCGGACGCCCCGTTTAAATGTTGATTAATATAACTTCTTTTTCAGACGGATAGAACACATTTTTGATCTAGTGAAATATTATATTGCAAACTGAATGCAAAGCAGTTAGTGTACGCACATTTTGTTCAATTGTTCGAAATGTTGTGAATGTTTGTTTCATAACTTACCCATCTTTTAACTATTATGATATAAGAAACTCTATTTTTTTAAGTAAGTTGAGTAAAAAAAATAATTATTACATTATAACTATTTCAAATTTAGGCCTTCCACCCATCCTACATTTACATATTACTTTCAAAATAGTAACTACTTTAGTTTAAAACTATAATTATAGCAAGAGTGTTTTTCTATTTCTTTTCTTGCGTAAATATGAGAAAGTATAATTTTAGTGGAATTTGTTCGCAACCAAAATTTTATGGAAAATATATATTTTCAAATTTCATCTGACAATACAAACATTTTTCTTAATAAATTTGTATGTGTGTTTTTAATGCGAAGAGTAAAAGTATTTTGATAAACTTTACTTAACCAGAGGATTTTCATGTTTTTATTGATTTTTACAAATCTAAATATTTTATAATCCTTATTTTTTTGGGATGTATTGTAAGTAATATACACGGTGGAAACTCTAACTGGAATACAATTCATAACTTCGATATAGGCGATTTTTGCAAAAAATCCTAAAACATTACACATTGCTTTTCTTGTCATCATTTCTATGTATATATTATCATTAAGGTCGTCAATATCCTTCAGTTTTTACTTTCCCTATATACAAACTATACAGGGTTATTCACGCTATACGGCACGGAATATTGTGGCCAAAATACGTGACTTTCAAAAAGTTTCACTTTGGGGATATATGGAGGTCTATTAGGGCTTCTTTTTAAAATTATTTTCATAATATACAGGGTGTCCCAAAAACCCTAAAAGTATCAAAGTTGTGTTTTTTTTAAAGAAACACCCTGTATTTTATTGCATTTTTGGATCCGTCTATAAAAATAAGTATGTGTTTTAATAAGGTTTTTATTACATAAACCTTAAGGTTTTGAATTAATTCGAATTTTGTAAAAATGTAACCTAATTTTCATGTTTCAAATACTTAAAAAAATAAGTAAGTTATGCATACCAAATTTACACTGAAGTGTAACAATAGATCATATTTTATTTTCCAAGTATAATAAACTTGTCATCTTATGCCGGGTGTAAAAAAATTGGAATTAAACAAATGAGAACTTTAAATGACTATAACTTCATTTATTTAAATGGAACGCTATATTTATTAATTTATCAGCAAATGCACGTTTTAATTACCTATCGAATGGTATTTAAATCTTAAGTGTTAAGTCTTCTCGTTTTTACAGAAAACGCCAAAATATTGTTTATTGCAACGTTTTAGTACTTTTAAAGTAAAAATTTTAATGTATCTAGTTTTCTATCGTATTTAAAAACGTCAGATAATTAATTTAGTCTGTTACTTTAGTTTAAAAAGGATGTCTTTTGTTATAGTTGTGTTATTTTGCGTTTTTGTATTAGATCGTTAGTAATCGTTATTGTTTGAACATGGTTGTTGTATGTCATTGTAAAAAATGAAAATTTACACAGATTTTCTTATTCTGAGGTTTTTATAACTGACACTTCCAATTTCTTTAAACTGGTTTAATAGTCTATCAAAAATAGCTGGCTTAGGGTGATTTCTTCGGGAAACCTTTAAGTATAAACTCGACAAGCCAATAAACAATTTTGATGACATTCTCCAAGCATAAAAATAATGCCAATAACCCCTTCTTTTGAGTAAATCTTCATTTTTTACCAAAAAATACAACAGCGATGTTCAAACAATAACGATTACTAACGATCTAACACAAAAATGCAAAATAAGACAACTATAACAAAAGACAGGCTTTTTAAACTAAAATGACAGACTAAATTAATTATCTGACGTTTTTAAATACCATAGAAAACTAGATACATACAAATTTTTACTTAAAAAGTACTATAACGGTGCAATAAACAATATTTTGGCGTTTTCTTAAGATTTAAATACCATTCGAAAGGTAATTAAAACGTGCATTTGCTGATAAATTAATAAATATAGCGTTCCATTTAAATAAATGAAGTTATAGCCATTTAAAGTTCTCATTTGTTTAATTCCAATTTTTTTACACCCGGCATAAGATGACAAGTTTATTATACTTGGAAAATAAAATATGATCTATTTTTACATTTCAGTGTAAATTTGGTATGCATAACTTAATTATTTTTTAAGTATTTGAAACATGAAAATTAGGTTACATTTTTACAAAATTCAAATTATTTCAAAAACCTTAAGGTTTATGTAATAAAAACCTTATTAAAACACACACTTATTTTTATCGAAGGATCCAAAAATGCAATAAAATACAGGGTGTTTCATTAAAAAAAACACAACTTTGATACTTTTAGGGTTTTTGGGACACCCTGTATATTATGAAAGTAATTTTAAAAAGTAGCCCTAATAGACCCCCATATATCCCCAAAGTGAAACTTTTTGAAAGTCACGTATTTTGGCCACAATATTCCGTGCCGTATAGCGTGAATAACCCTGTATATAGTGATTTTTTTTGAAAATTTTTTTTTGCGGAAATATCCGTTTTGAGTCCATTAAACTAATTTCTGGATTTTTTTTTGTGTTTGTGTGTGTGTCTGTCTGTCGTGAATGCTGTATCTCAAAAACGACTGATCCGATTGAGATGAAACTTTAAACGTAAGGTTTTATCGTTAAAAACTGGAACTGAAAAGCTTTTGGTAAACATTCATAAACCTGAAGTGGGTGTTTACTCGAGGCGTTTTTTTTGTTTTTTCCGATATTTTTTTAATATGAGAAATATTACAAAACTTTTCAAACAAAAGTTAAAGAGAATGAGAAATTGAATAAATTTTGTTAAAATATTTTTTTCATAAAATTCTTAAAAAATAAAAACTGAAATGTTTGATATTTTTTGCCAATTGCTAATAAACTATTGAAGCAACATGAAAGTTATATAACAAATAATTGTAGAGAATTCAAAATTGAATAAATTATTAAGAATAACCTTTTTGCATAAACCGCATAGTTTTCGAGTAAAATATAGGGAAAATACTATGATGGCCACATCACCATTTTGTTATATAGATCTTACTCTTGAGATATTCCCATACAAAAGTCAAGGGTACTAAGATCCGGAGATCTCGCCGGTCATTTCATATGACCTTGTTTTCCAATCTAAATACAGCATTTTAGAAACTACTTTCACAACTTGAGGAACATCTGCAAGCATTTAAACGCATGTCAAAGATATACAATTTTACGCCGAAACGTGTTGAACGTAAAACTAGTTTTCATTTTTATCACGTGGGTTTTGAAAACATTCAAGAAATAAATAGTCTGTAATTAAGCAAATAAACAAACAGAATATAAATAGAAATAAGGGCAAGAAAAAACAATACGTAATGTGTTTTTTGATTTTTTGCAAAAATCGCCTATATTAAAGATATGAATTTTATTCCAGGTAAAGTTTCCACCCTGTATATCTAATTTTAAGATATCAAGTCAACAAAATTAATAATATGTTTGACGTTTTAGGCCTATTATATTTGGTTTGGTAAAATTACGTAAGTGATATTTTTCATTAAAATGTTGATAAAGAAAAGTATATTATATATTATATGTACACACATATATTAAAAAAAGCATTAAGTTTTGACGTTTGAATATTACTATCAAAAATTATACCGAGTGACATGAAAACACTAGGAAGAGGTATGAATTTTTTTATCAAACTTGGGACAATCATTTAACTATTAAATTGATTGATTAAAATTTCATGTATTACTGCATTGAGTGGGAAATACTTATTTAACAGATATTTTAGCTTTTTATAACAATTTTATTAGATGTAAATTGCAGTTGGCTTTTGCTCTTTTCATTTGATTTTGTAACTATTATTATGCGCCAACGTAAAAATTATCGTTAATTAAGCAAATTCGACAAAAGTCTCGAAAACGAATCCAGGCCATGCGTGGCAATCAGGCATGGACCGGAGGGAGTCAGTAACTTTGCAGAAGAGGAAAGGGAAGCAAAGAACAACCGAGTTCCAGAACGTTCATCTTAGACTTATGGCAATAAGAGACCGATTTTTCAGTACCAGATCAATTGGTATAAAGTGGTGGTAATGGTGAATCGCGATTCTGTTTGGATATGTATGTTGGCTCAAACAAATACGAAGAACGTTGGAACATGAAATTTTCTGTTGAGAGGCCTTCAAACTGTAGGGATTATGGTATGAGATGCTATAACCTATGGAAATAGGACTCGTTTATTATTCGTCCGAAGCAAAAAAAACGTTCAGCAATATGTAGATTAGATGATAGAACCCCGTATTCTTCCGTTTCTTCAGCAGTTAGAAGATACACTTTTCCAGCACAACAATACATGTATGGCCATTATGGGAAGAAAACTAAAGAACTTCTTGCATCGTTTGCAGACGTTGCAAGCTCTTCAGCACGAATTACAGAATGCTCGGAATTCAACACCTCAAGAGATTATTAGCTATTTACAAGAATCGATACTAAGAAAAGTAGAGAAGTGTGTCCCTAATAAAGGCAGACCAACACATTATTAATAAAAAAATATTTTTAATTTTGTTGTTTTTAGAAAATGATGGTAGCGACCGTTACTATGTGGTAGTTCATTTTAAAAAAGGTTAAATGAAAATAATTTTTAAGTTTTTATACCACTATTTATTGTATAAAATACACAAACAAAGTTTACAATATATTTATATATTATATTCAACACTTGATAATGACCTGCAAAGGTCGAAACTATAGTTGTGTCAAAATTGATAATATATTGTAAACTTTGTTTGTGTATATTATACAATAAATAGTGGTATAAAAACTTAAAAATTATTTTCATTTAACCTTTCTTTTGTTGTTTTTTCTCTAAAATTTAATTTAATTGCAATATTTCAATAGTTAAACGTTTGTGCCAAATTTGGTCAAAAACATTTTACCCCTTCTTGGTGTACCGATTTCCATGTCACTGAGTATATATTGTTTAACTAATCATGTATTATTATTGATTAATTAAATTATTGATTATTATTAAAAATCTTAATTTGTCTCTGAAATTCTATCTAATGGTAATTAATTTATATTTATTAACTGTTATCAATATTACAACAGATAATATTTTATTAATTAGCATTTCATGTGAATTTTTTATCTAGAGCCATATTTTAAAGGAATAAATAGTTAAATAAAAAACGCATGTAAATGTAAATACTTACGTTAAAGAATGTTTCTTAAATATTTGACCAAGTAATTTCTAAAAGTGATATAATATTTGCTTTCCTTAATCGTATTTTTACCTGCTATTTCTTTTCCTGGTGAACAGCCGAACTTAAATTACAAATGCCTATAATACGACCCATAGTAATGCTTCCTAGAGTCTGTCCGGCTGTTTCATATAATTATTATTAGTAGGAAATAAAAAATAGGTCAGTATATCTGTCACATACTTTTATTCGATAAATAACTAGGGATAGCTTACAATAAAAATACTAACACTTATTTCACAAATAATTTATATTTGAGCTAGATGTACATTTCGATCACAAAGTGACTTTGTGTTAGTGTTTTTATTCCAAGTTTATTAATTAAATCTTTACGTAACATAAGAACGAATTTCAACTATGGATAGTTTTATTCATTCGTTCTACCGTATTATCGAATTAAGAATGTAAATGTTATAGTAGTCAATAAAATCCCCCTATTTCTTCCATTATTAATATAAAATCCCATTTCTTCCATTTTGTTAGTAGTTTTACGATGGAATTATTCTCCAGATCTTTTCGAATCGTCTCTCTACTTCAATCGTTTTGTATTGTCGTTTCCTCTACTTTTAATCTATTTTATAGTCTCTAAGATAAAGCATATGTTGCAAAACTGTTCTAATCGTTTTTTTTATTACTTATGAGGCTTACAAATAGAATAGTCAGGAGGTAAACAGCAACATTTTCGACACCTACTCTTCTTCGGTTTTCATCGAGGCCAAAAAGCTGCTGAAGCAACCCAGGACATTTGCAACGTATACTCAGAAGGTCTCATGCTGTACATCGCCCCACGACATTGTTTACCAATGGAAGACTTTCTGAATTCGACGAAGAGCTTAGGTACTTTTGGAGGGTGGTCACCAAACAAGTCGTGAATTAGCCGAAAATTTTAAGTGCAATCATAAAACGATTCTCAATTATTTATTCAATAGGTTTTGTCAGCAACACGCGGACATAAACCGTACCGAATCGTCACGCAAGATGAGAAGTGGTGCTTATACATAAATATGAAGTAAGGAAAGTTGTAGGTGGCTCCGGGAGATACGCCAAAGCCAAGAGTCTAACTTCACCTCCATACAATATTTTAAAGATTGGAATAGGAGTCATCCCGATAGTTGCAGACTAAAATAAAGTATTAGCCTTACTAAATATTAATGTTAATACTTTTAGTATTTCATTTAAACAAATTACATGAAAGTTTAAGTCCAGGATGACGACGATCCTTAGCTACCAGATTCAACAAATCAAGTAGTTTATTTAATTTATTAAGAGTAGTATAAAGAACATATATGATCAAAAATTATTTACTGTTACCTACTTTGATGAAAAGAATTCTTAATTATGTTACACTGAGTTGTTGTAATTAATAAATTCGCTTTCTATTTGAGTGTACGATCTTAACCTATAAAAACAATCCTTAGATATTCTAAATTGCGAAAAAAATTGCAAATTGCGATGTATGGTTTTCACAGTAGATTTATGAACTTTACTAGACGAGAAAATCATGTAAACTTTTTCGCTCTAAATAACTGGTAACGTAATTCATAATATTATCCATTGGTCTTTCAACGTCGACGCGAATATTTGATTTACGCAAGTTTCTGACAATAATATAAAATTTTCATTTCTCTTATGTCATCCTTACAAATTTAGTATAATTTGAACTGGCCTCCTGTAACTGATTTGAAACAAATCAGAAACCAATTTCTCAATTTCTTAAGTAAATTAATGCGCTCTACAAAAATCCACATAAAATTCTTCATTGTATTTAATCTAGTTAGATGTAATACTTGCGCAACTAATGCTAAATACTTTAATTTATAGACAATATATTACGGATTTTAATAATAGATGTAAAGAGATATTAAAACTAGTTTAATCAAGACATGAGTTAAATTTTAATATGCGAATTAAATATTAAAATTCGTAGTGCAGTTATTAATAATGAAAATTAATAGTGAGATAAATTAAATATCTATGAGCATTTCTGCACTTATGTTTTACAATAAATGTAAAAACTCCAGTTAACAGTTAAAACAACTACTCCCCGTACTAAAGCACCGCCAGGCATTGAATGACATAACTGTTAACTGTCGTTACATGTTTGAAAATTATTCAGCACGATGTAACTATTTTGTGGTGTTATCATTTTTTAACCGCTTCTTGAAAAGTATTATGTAATGACTATCTGCAGACACGTGTTTCGCTGTATCACAGCTCATCAGTGCAACTATGTCATAACTACGCGCGTCCTTTCTGGTGAAAGACCGTCGCGAGAATGAATCAATTCCTAATAGAATTGAACCATTGCCGATGTTCGATTTTCGAGACGCGTTTAAAAAACGATACCACCACAGATAAAAAGCCCGCTCTCGGCGTTTAAAAATGATAACACCACAAAATAGTTACATCGTGCTGAATAATTTTCAGACATGTAACGACAGTTAACAGTTATGTCATTCAATGCCTGGCGGTGCTTTAGTACAAGGAGTAGTTGTTTTAACTGTTAACTGGAGTTTTTACATTTATTGTAAAACATAAGTGCAGAAATGCTCATAGATATTTAATTT
Organism: Ontholestes murinus; assembly: GCA_963969525.1. Classification (NCBI taxonomy): domain Eukaryota; kingdom Metazoa; phylum Arthropoda; class Insecta; order Coleoptera; family Staphylinidae; genus Ontholestes; species Ontholestes murinus. The sequence goes on from OZ018387.1 coordinate 57,190,718, forward strand.
ATCTCACTATTAATTTTCATTAAATTTTAATATTTTTATCTACGATCGTACAGAAAGTAGACGTTTTTTGCATCATTTTTCATTGTAAAAGTGGCTTTTTAAAGCACTAGTGCTTTTTTACGTTTTTATTGCACGGTAATGTCAAACTGTTTTTATTGCACAGAAATGTCAAATTTGACAGATGAATGAATAGCATAATTTTTCGACGAAAAACTTAATTTTTTATTAATTGATACAAATAACTAATAAACTATAAATAAAATATATAATACAAACGAAATAGCAGATGTAGAAACTCCGAAGATTTCATTTAATGCAAGTCGAAGCGATTACAATAAAGCAAACATTTTTTTCATAAATAATAATGGCGGCCGACATTTGTGCAACTTGTTTACTGGTTGCTAGGTAACGCTTTCATTAGTGCACTGCGGGTAAAATATGTGTTCATTAATTGAATTATTGAAATGACATTAAAATATTACTCATAAGAATATATTCTTTGAAATCCTTTACGATCGAAGATAAAATTTTGTAAAGCACACGTGTAAAAAGTTTCTTTATTGCACTCCTGGCTTTAAAAAAACTCGCTCGTTCCTCGCTCGTGTTTTTAAACGCCAGTTCGTGCAATAAAGCATCACTTTTTACACTTGTACCTTAAATAACTATTATCTACGATCGTACAGAAAGTAGACGCTTTTTGCATCTTTTTTCATTGTAAAAGTGGCTTTTTAAAGCACTAGTGCTTTTTTACGTTTTTATTGCACGGTAATGTCAAACTGTTTTTATTGCACAGAATTGTCAAATTTGACAGATGAATATATTTCGACGAAAAACTTAATGTTTTATTAATTGATACAAATAACTAATAAACTATAAATAAAATATATAATACAAACCAAATGGCAAATTTAAGAACTCTGAAGATTTCATTTAATGCAAGTCGAAGCGATTACAATAAAGCGAACATTTTTTCCATAAATAATAATGGCGGCCTACATTTGTGCAACTTGTTTACTGGTTGCTAAGTAACGCTTTCATTAGTGCACTGCGGGTAAAATATGTTTTTCTACTCCCATAGTAGTAAGTAAGCAATAACGCAATCGTTTGTTGATTAGTAACCATGGCATTATGATACATGCACGTAATGAAGAAAAAACTAGCATGTAATATATTACGTAACCATTATTATTACGAAACTCAAATCAAGTAGCCTAGACAAATGAATTTGACAGTTATCGTTGTTGAATACATATTACATTGACGTTATTTTGGTTTAATTATTATTAATAATTAATTTATTCATTGTTAAAATGAGTGAAAGTGACTCCACAGAAGAAATTATTGGAACTCCACCAGAAAGTAGGCAACTAGCAGAACATACCGCAGCGGATCTTCTCCCGGAAAAATCCAAAGATCGTTATAAAGTGGTTTACGGTAAATTCATGGATTAGCGTATGAATAGTGTTTAGTCTTTTTCGGAAAATGTATTATTAGCCTCTTTTGAGGAAATCAGTAAGAAATACAAAACCTTCATCTCTTTGGGCCATGTATTCGATGCTGCGAAGTGTTTAATAGTAAACATAACCTCAATATTGCAAAGTATTCCAAATTATAATGAATGGGAGTAGAAAAAGTATAGTACACAACTCGAGTTGTAAGTCACTTACGTACTCGTGGAATTACTGCACTCGCCTAACGGCTCGTGCGCAACTTTTTCCACTCGTACGTAATATATGACTTACAACTCTCGTTATGTAATATACTATTTCATTAATTGAATTATTGGAATGACATTAAAATATTACTCATATCAATATACTCTTTGAAATACTTTACGATCGAAGATAACACGTGTAAAAAGTTTCTTTATTGCACTCCTGACTTTTAAAAAACTCGCTCGTTCCTTGCTCGTATTTTTAAACGCCAGTTCGTGCAATAAAGCATTACTTTTTACACTTTTACCTTAAATAACTATTATTTCTGATCTTCATTAAAATCGTATTATAAATAATTGCTCAGGACAGGTTTTTACCTATAAAATAATGCCAAATTTACCTCGCATTCGAAAATGGGTGAAGAAGTTTGAAGAGAGTGGCACAACATTGGAATAGCCAAAAATGGGTCGATTATCAATAATGGCAGAGAACGTGAATATCAGACTGGTTAACAAGTCGGTTGTAAACCTCCAATTTCAATTAAAACTACTTCTTTTGGAAATATATAAACTATATTAATGCACGTGTAATTGATACTAGTATCTCTGATCATAAAGGGCAATTATTGGAATTCGGCTCCAGGTCGGAGATAAATATGAAAATAATCAGAAATAGACAAATAAACATAGTTAACCTGAACAAACTAAATGAAATACTTCATTCGTTAACTTGGGATGGAACTCATGAGACAAAGAATGCAGAAACATCTTTTAAAGAATTTTACACAAAACTTTTATGTGCTTTTAATGAATGTTGTCCATTTAGAACAGCAATACGAAACAATATCAAGCCAATAATACCCTGGTACACAAATCATTTAAAGTAATTACATAAATTTAATGGTAGCGAACTAGGATATACTATGTATAAGAAACTAAAAAAGAATACAAAGTTGCAATTCAGACAGAAAAAAGAAATTATAATACTAATAAAATTAAAAATGTACCTAGCACATCCAAAGAATTGTGGAGAATACTTAAACAAAAAAAGAATACGAATATTTCCAAAAATAAATGTGTAAAATTTATCAGGGATGAACATAATACACAAATTGATGATCCGCAAAAAATTGCCAATACTATGAACAACTATTTTAGCACTATTGGCGATAAAATAGTGACATCAAGATCAAGTGAATACACTAATACGCACAATAACTTGAGATCAATTTTTCTCTATCCTGCGACTGAAGTGGAAATTAATACAATCATACATAAAACGAAATGCACCACCTCGGAAGACCATGACGGCTTATCAATGTATGTTATCAAGTACATAAAATCTGCTATTGTAAAACAACTTGTAGTGTTAATTAATCAGTCATTAACGCAGGGAGTTTATCCGTCTTCACTCAAAATGGGAAAAATAGTTCCAATCCCCAAAAAAGATCTATTACTATCTTGCCAATAGTTTCCAAAATATATGAACGTTGTATTTACGACCGAATAATTAAATATTTAGAACATCACAATACCTTATGGCATCAACAATATGGTTTTAGAAAGGGGTTAACAACAACACATGCCATACATAACTTCATCCGTTTTATATTCAATAATCTTGACAACAACAAACAAGTTTTTTCGGTTTTTATTGATCTAACAAAAGCGTTTGATAGTGTTCCGCACGATATGTTACTAAATAAACTACTAGCTTATGGAATAAGAGTAAATAGAGTATATAGAATATTTTGATAAGATTTCGCTACATCGACAGTTACCTCTAGAAAGGCCGGTGGACCACAGGGAAGCGTATTAGGCCCTTTACTCTTCCTCTTTTTCGTTAATGATATGCCACTTAAGATCAATGCGCACATTACAATATTTGCGGACGATACAACGATTAACATGCAAAACTGCTCCCTAGAAGACCTTAATATTGCAACGAACAACATGCTTGGAGAACTGGACACTTGGCTAACCATCAATAACTTATCAGCTAACGTATCAAAAACTCACATCCTCCACTACAGAGCACCACTAGGACTAACAAACGTACATATGAAATGTGAACTTATACAGGAAACCAGTCAAGTAAAATTCCTCGGAGTCACCATACAAAATGACTTAGGATGGGACACCCACATACAACATGTATGTTCAAAAATAGCCAAATACTCCTATTTAATCTATGCAACGCGCGAGGACATACATGAAGAAGCAGCAAGAATTGTTTACATGTCATATTGCCAGCCACTAATGTCATATGGCATAATTTTCTGGGGATGCACAACGTCTAACAATTTCCAAAAACTATTTGTAGTCCAAAAAAGATTAATAAGAGCCATTGGGAATGTTAATCCTAATACTAGTTGCCAGAATATATTCAAAAGGCTACACATAATGCCTTTGGCCAGTCTATTTATATATGAGACAGTAAAATTTGTTAAAAACAACCTAACACTCTTTGAAGGTAACCAAGAGCAGCATGAACACAATATACGTTCAAAGACCGTAAGACTCCATAAACATAGTCACAGTTTTTATCACAAGTCTTGTATCATTTGTACATTACTTTAAATAATGTATGTTTATTTTTAATTAATTGTGTTTTACTATTATATAACTACTTTATTTGTGTTTACTATTTTTAATTATGTTTAATCGTCAAACTATTTTTAGCCATTTAGACATAAGTTAATTGTGACGGGTATTTTAAAGTGTTTAGATTCTAAGTTTTAAAGTTTTTATTCTAATTTCTTTTATACTAAATTAATAAGCATGAATTGGTTGTTACTATGTACTAAATTCATAAAAATGTTTGTATTTGGCCCACCCATGAATGTATATATTCTCTACTGGAAATAAAGCATATTATTAATAAACACAATGTTTAAAAAACAAGATCCAAAATAAATATTGCAACCTAATCAACTACACACTATTTCTGAACTTTAATCAAAAACTGGAGGAATTTTGAGAAATTATTGTAAGTATCGAAAAGGAAGTAGGTAAATAGTATTTTATTAATTAATTATTTTTTGAAAATCTATACTTTTAATTTAAATTTAAAGTTCATCTATATGTACCTAAGCTGTATATAATTATATAAATAATTTAGGAAGGAACATATGACCTCCTAAATACCCGCAAAAAAGTCACAAGACGTGAGATCTCATGATCTGACAGGGCATTCCTGGTTGCCACGCAGAGATAATTTTTTGGGGAATCTTTTTATTCAGAGCAATCGCTTCATGGGATTTGTGGCGCCAAATTAAAATTCGTCCGTACTTTCTGAACACCCTATATTACAAATTTAAGCATCGTTAGAAATAACGTGTTCAGACTAACTCATTATAGAATCTTAAGATAATTAATTTTAAAATGCCATAATATTCGCTCGTTAATTATTCTATAACACAATACATTTTCTAAACATAGTTCTTCACCTGAATAATTACATTAATTTCTGCCTCACCTATAATACTGTTTTTATTGCTGTTATGTATACACATTTGTCCATTAAGTAAAAACATTTAGCTAATAGTTTACAAAATGATTATCATTAACTTAAATTAATTTAACGTATGAAGCAGAAACTCCTCTTACTCATAATTATAATGCTCATTGTTCAATTATAACGATTAAAAAATGATACTAGGCCACTCATTTTTGAAATTCTGCTCTTTAATTTACGTAACACCTTCATATAATCGGCAAACTGAAATATTTAAAAACCGAAAATACACCTCATATTGTTTATGTGTAATAATAATTGCTTTACACGTTATTGCATTTTATGATATTAGAAATTTTATTGATGGCCAGTGGAATACTTTCTGGTTGATAAGTGGTTTTTGTACAACCTTGCAGTTTATGTATATGTCTGTTAATATTATTAAAACACAAAGACAGAGTAGAATATTTTCAGAATTATTCGACGCTCTTGATGAAATAGATAGCTACATTAAATTATTGTCAGATTACGACATTCCAAGAGCACAACACTTAACATTATTAACTCTGATTATAAATATCTGGTCTGCATTAATACTAATTTGGACCCTGATAATCTGGATGTATTCAAGCTATTGGGTTCTTTCCGGTTATATTGTTTTATTCGACGTTACTATTTATTATTTAGCTATACCTGTTGCTCTAGAATATAGCTTATTAGATGGTATAAGGAGTAGAATTAAATACCTTAATATTATTATAAGCAATGAGTTATACAATAGTTTGGAAAATAAAATCTTACTCTACATGAAAATCTATGGTAGTATTTACAATACTATTGAATATTTTAATAAAATATTTGGCTGGCATATTTTCTGTTTACTTGTATATCAAATATTAAACTTATTATTGGGCATAGATTTTTTGCTAGAATCAATGTTTAACATCTCTTCCTCCAATATGCTTTTACTTGTAACTTTTATCTTATATTATGGGGTAAGTTATTTTTCATATGTTTTTCGAAAATAAGTACAGCTTATTCTAGTTTCAGGCTGTTATCCTGTGTTCAATAAGTGAAGATATTTTGAACGAACATCGTAGGTTGATAGCGATATGTTGTAAAGTCAAACAAAAATTTAGATATAACGATAATTTTCAAGAATTGCTTATGATATTCTATTTCCAAATTTTATCAAATATTCCGATTATTAGTGCTGCTGGATTTTTTAATGTTAATTTTAAAGTGCTATTTGATTTTATTAATTATAACATTAATTATGGAATTGTTCTTGTTCAGCTGTTAATTAAACAGAATAGCGGTGATTTAAAGGTTCCAAATAATGTGAATTTCAAGAAATTGTAGCAATAATTACAAATATTAATTAAATTAATATTAATCTGTCATGAAATGTACTTATACAAAACATTTTAGTTGTAGGTCCTGATATATATGTTAAATGAACGCGCTTATGCTATAATTTAATATTCTTATATGCTAATGTTAAAAAAGCGTTGTTTTATAAATGATATCGTAGTGAATACATGTTGTTTACATTTAAGCTATTTAATAATAAATTTAAAAATACGAAAACATTTCGTGAAGCTACAACAATGAGTCTTACTAAGACTACAAAACAAATCAATTTTGAAACAACAACTTCTCTGGCTAATACATCGACAGACATTGAATAAAACAAAATTAATTTACGGTTTACAAATAGTACAACTATCAAAGCAACACTAATTTGAATGAAATTATTTCTGTTGAATAAACTAATAAATGATAAAATGAACTTTAGATCGTTGAAATTTGACTATAACATGAAAAATTATAAACAAAGATCGAATCAAAATATTTAAAATATAATGCTACAGAGTATGCCAGACAATTCCCGAAAAATTAAACGAACGAATAACTTCTAGTTTACATCGGAATGGCTTTTAAGCCCGTTGAATATCTGTCATGGCCTACATCTCAGAGTACTTATACAATATATCCCTACTACATTGTATCCAAGCTCAAATTACAAATACCAATAATAAGACCCATAAAAATGCTTCCTGGAGTCTCACTGGCTATTTCATGTAATTCTGATTAGTAGGCAAGAAAAAGTAGATATATCAGGTATATCAACCTCTTTAATGATCAGATACTTATATTCGACAAGTAGCTAAGGATAACATGGAAACGTTCCGAGAATAATTCAAAAAAAGTCGAAATTCATGTAAATCAGCTTATATTGTACTGTCTAAAACTTTTGTGCATCGAATGTTACACCTAGAGCATATGTCCTTTCTTTCCCTTGGAATAAGTTTCAATCCAAAATCTCTGAATTGTTAGAACATCTCTTCTAAATCTTTCATAATCCTCGAAAATTATCATATGAATATTGTAAATATATACTAAAAAGGTTTTCCAATAGTCCATTTAATATTGTCTTCATAAGTAAGTAACCAAATAGCATGATACTTCCAGGCATTTTGTCTAAAGTGCCATCCAGTCGAGTAGCAGACAATTGGTGAAATGAAATCGATGAAAAAGTTCATACTCTACGTACTGCTAGTACTATGATAAATTACAACATTAAAACAGCGAGTGAAGCAAAATCTCTATTATCTAAACATCTGCAAAACGATTCAAAATATTTATTTTTCTTCTAAGGCCATCTAAAATAACTCACAGAATACGTAAATTTGATTCTGAAACTATTAATGTATGTCTAACTATGTTATATTCTTGATGTGTAATACTAAATATTGTGAATGTTTAATTATGGAGGCGTTCACTTGAAGCGATTGAAATTTTTAAAGGCCATATCAATCATGGAAGATTGAAGACCAGTTTGATTTAATTGTTTTGTATAAATATATTAGATTTCGTAATTATAAAACACTTTTATGTTATTGAAATAAAACAACACATTAGGGAGGGTTTACTGTGTGGCAATATGTTTCCCACTGTGTGCAACATGTTTCCCACTGTGTGGCGAAACATGTTGCAGTGTTCAACAATAAATGTGAAACCCTCACAAATGTGTTGTTTTATTTTAATTTGTTATGGAGTTTCATCATGTATCCGCCTCGCCAATAATTTGAGTGAAATATGTGCAGGGAAATGTGGAAAACCAGTGGGTAACAAGACAACCTGTGAGAAGTGCCATCGGTTATGTCACCCAAAGTGTGTACGACAGCATAGTTGCAGGGTTACCAAAAATACGGAAAGTGAGAGCTACTAAACTCAGTATGAAGGGGCCTCAAAGACATCATAACAGCAAAAAAACAATTACTACAAACAAAAGATGAATTCATTATTGCACTGAGGAAAAATATATATTAGTAGTATTTAGAAGAAGGGAAAAATAAATCTACAAAACAAATAGTAGACAACCAATAGAACAAAAGTGCGAAATACAACGAAAATAATGAAAATAATGCCGTGATTAAAAATGTCCATATCGCAGAAAAGAGATATGCAAACAAGTCAAAAAAACGGCAAACACAAATGCTATAAAAGATAGTGATGAGGTGAATAATGCAATGCTAACTGCCAACGAGTTCGAGTGGAAAAGAGTCGAACGAAGAAAGCAGAAAAGCAAAATCGCAATTGAAGGTAAAGTAACCGCTGGCTTTAAATCTGGTGAGAAACCGGCTTACATAACCGATGAGATAATCACAGATTATTTAAAAGAAAATCTACCAACTATCGCGATTAAATCAGTCGAGAAGCTTGAGACTAAAGGAGTGTATAAAGCCTTTAAACTAGGTGCAGATTATAATGTTTTAAACATATTGAAGGATCCGGCGACGTAGCCCATAGGAGTAGAAGTGCGTAGATTTAATTTCGTACGAAAAAAGTGCCAATTGTAAGATCAACCACTGAATGACTAGAATATAGCATAATTAATCAAAATGTGCATTCTATAGGTAACTGTATTGATAAAATTAATGAAGGCATTGAACAAATCCATCGTGTAACATAATTTGCGTAACGGAGCTCTGGAAATCAGCAGTAGTATCCGTTTTCTGCAGAAATACTGGCGAACATGGAGGAGCAGCTGTCGAAATGGAGAATTTTTTAAGACGCGAAAGAAACTAAACAACTTCTTAATCAGCAATCAATTTGAATGTGCGGCAGGTGAATTTAATATCGGTACATACGTCGCAATTGTGGTATCAATTTATCGACCTCCAGGTAGAAATAAAAACAATATCAACAGTTTGAGCGTTTATTATTGCGTATATCAGGAACAAAAAATAATTTTTATTTGCGGAGATTTCAATATTGATTTTATGAATAATAATGTTGAGAATAAATATTTCTTTTCTATTTCAAAATCTGTTGGTCTTAAATTAACAATAAATGAACAAACTAGGATTGTGAACAATTGTAAAAGCTACTTAGACAATATTATTACTAACTATACTGGAGAGTATGCATCGGAAGTATTCAATATGCACATATATGACCACTTACGACAGAAGTGTGTAATTAACGTATCTATGGTAACCCGAGTTAACATCTAACTACGAAGAATTGTTATTGAAAAAATAGAAAGATTTTAAAGACAAATTAGCCATTTGTAAATGGGAACCGGTATTTAGGGCGAAGTTAAATGGAATTATTTCTTTAATGAGTTTAAAAGAAAATTTAATAGTAGTTTTCCCATTGTGTAAATAAGAACAGGAAATTACGCGAGTCACTATATACAAATTCGCCAGAGCTTAAAAAATGTAAACACGAATTAGACATTTTATCTGTTTTAAAAACAAACAAAAACAAATCACGAATAAAACAAATTTAAATCAATTAATAAATGAAAAGCTATAAATAACTGCTAGGACACGCCGGTGGTGGCGCATCGGTTACGGCCCCGAACTGACGTGCAGCAACGTTGATTCGGGTCAGTAGTCGGATGGGTGACCGGTACCATTCACCATTAGGATACAATTAATGGTGCTTTAGAGTGATGGGGGCGATCCTTTAAAGTAAAAAGCTCATTTACACACACACAAATACACAAATGACACATGGCGGAAGGACCACGTGGTCGATAGCCTAACACTACTACTACTACTACTACTAACTGCTAGGAAATGTAATGACTTTGTTATAAATAATGCTAAAAAATTAGAAGTACAAAATCAAAATGACAAGAATAATAATGTAAACAATATTTCAAACAACCAAAAATCTATGTTCCTATACCCGACAACATCATCGGAAATCATAAATATTTGTAGAAGAATGAAAAGTAAAAATAGTAGTGGTGATGACGGAGTTTCTAATAAGATTATTAACCAAAGATGTAATTACTGAAATTTTGAGTTTTATCATTAATAACTCTTTTAGGCTGAATGTCGATAGCCGATAGCAGAAATAATAAACCAATGTCATATATCAGAATGTATTTTTCCATTACATGTACTATACTTTATTTTTTCTGTAAATAAAGATGTTTAGTAGTAGTAACTCTTTTAAGAATGATGATTTCCCAGACAATTTAAAATTAGCGTTGGTCTTTTGCCGTCTTTTTCAAAAATTTTCTTGTAATTTGCGACTGATTGCTTTTTTCAATAGCTCAAATATTTTATCTAAATCTCAGCAGGCGTATGTTAAAGGGAAGTCTATTAATACTGCAGTGTTTCAGTTCACCAACTACATCAATCAGGCACTAGAAAGAAATGGCACTTGGAGTGTTCCTAGACCTTTCAAACGCATACGATACCGTCGGCCATTCTCTTTTACTAAGTAAACTGGAACGGTACGGTGTCAGAGCAAACTTACTAGAATGGTTTAATTCATACTTAGCGAACAGAGAACAAAGAGTAAGTGTAGAAAAAGATGGGAGACGATTTAAATTGGAAATTCGGCGCTGCGGAGGTGTAGGTATACCCCAAGATAGTATTGTTGGGCCAATTATCTTCATTACATATACACATGAACGTGAATAGTGTTCGCCAGTCTGTTCGTGTCCATCCGAAACTTCCAATTCTTATGTTAAACGCATTTCGACATTACTCCGTACACAAATACCACTATAAAATTTATTTGGTGCAGAATTAAAGCCCCAAGATGCCGGTCCAAGTGAAATTTTCCTTGCCAAATTGAACCACAAGAGAGGTGACCAATCGGCCTCCAACTACTCCTTATTTAACTCCTATGGACTTTTTGCTGCGAGGAAGTGGAAGATCCTTCGAGGAAGAGAACTCCGCCCGTCATCCCTTCGGCCAAAATTTTAAGTATCTTATTATTTTGTAATATATTTTTTGTGATATTTATTTTATAAGAAATGAGTGCAAAAATATAATAAAGATATAAAGACATCTAAAGAAAATATCCATCACGAAATAGAAACCATCGCAGAGTCTACATCTTAAGCCGCTATAGGAAATATTAGGATTCTAATAAATTAGTGCCGTGGCATGAAGGTTTACATTTGGACGATATTATTTTTAAAAAATCCCAAATAATCATCACAGATGTCTCACCTCATTTGAAGTATTTGTATGCGATTAATTATTAAAATATGTACTTCTTTTGGAAAGACAATGACTAAAAAAAACCATCCGAAATAAATATGGTTTAATTGACCGCACTCGTTATGCCACTGAAAATATTTATTGCAATCTAATCAACTAGACACTGTTTCTCAACTTTAATCAAAGACTGGAGAAATTTTGAGCAATTAATTTATCTGTTGAAAAGGAAGTAAACAGTATTTAATTAATTAATTATTTTCCATAGATCTATATTTTCACTGAAAAGTTAAAGTTCATCTATATGTAGTCACTCTGTATATAATTTTATATAATTAATTTAGGAAGAAATTTTATATTTAAAATATTCTAGAATCTTTGAAAGAAGATTCTACTTAATTTCTATGGAACCTCTTTCATAAATTACAAAAGTGTAAACGGTATTTCAATCATAATATTACAAATTTAAGCACCATTAGAAATAACCTGTTGACACTATCGCATTATAGAATCTTATAATAATTAATTTTAAAATGCGCTCGGGTCTCATTCTATAACACAAAATATTTTCTAAATATTGTTCATCATTTGAATAATTACAGAAACATTAATTTCTGTCTAACGTATAATGCTGTTTTATTATTGTTATGTATACACATTTTTCCAATAAGTAAAAACATTTAGCTAATAGTTTGTTATTGATAATGTTCACCTTGTGAACGAAATGTACATCTAACGCTTAAATAAACAAGTGAAGTAAGGAATAAACTGTGTGTTATTTTTATTTAGCTAATAGTTTAGAAAATGATTATCATTAATTTAAATTAATTTATCATAAGAAGCAGAAACTCCACTTACTCATAATTAAAATGCTTATTGTTTAATTATAACGATTAAAAAATGATACTAAGCCACTCATTTTTAAAATTCTGCTCGTCAATTTACTTAACACCTTCATATAATCAGCAGACTGGAATATTTAAAAACCGAAAATACACCTCATATTGTTTAGGTGTAATAATAATTGTTTTACACGTTATTGCATTTTATGATATTAGAAATTTTATTGATGGCCAGTGGAACACTTTCTGGTTGATAAGTGGATTTTGTACTGTCTTGCAGTTTATGTATATGTTTGTTAATGTTATTAAAACACAAAGACAGAGTAAAATATTTTCAGAATTATTCGTCGCTCTTGATGAAATAGATAGCTGCATTAAATTCTTGTCAGATTACGACATTCCAAGAGCACAACACTTAACATTATTAACTCTGATTATAAGTATCTGGGCTGCATTAATTCTAATTTGGACCTTGACAATGTGGATATATTCGAGCTATTGGGTTCTTTCCGGTTATATTGTTTTATTCAACCTTACTATTTATTATTTAGCTATACCCGTTGCTCTAGAATACAGCTTATTAGATGGTATAAGGAGTAGATTTAAATACCTTAATATTATTATAAGCACTGAGGTATACTATAGTTTGGAAGATAAAATCTTACTCTACATGAAAATTTATGGTAGCATTTACAATACTATTGAATATTTTAATAAAATATTTGGCTGGCATATTTTCTGTCTACTTGTATATCAAATATTAAGCTTATTAATGGGCATAAATTTTTTGCTAGAATCAATGTTTAACATCTCTTCATCCAATATGCTTTTATTTGTAAATTATATTTTATATTATACGGTAAGTTATTTTTCATATATTTTTCGAAAATAAGAACAGCTTATTCTAGTTTCAGACTGTTATCCTGTGTTCAATAAGTGAAGATATTTTGAACGAACATCGTAGGTTGATAGCGATATGTTGTAAAGTCAAACAAAAATTTAGATATAACGATAATTTTCGAGAATTGCTTATGATATTCTATTTCCAAATATTAACAAATGTTCCGATTATTAGTGCTGCTGGATTTTTTAATGTTAATTTTCAAATGCTTTTTGATTTTATTAATTATAACATAAATTATGGAATTCTACTTATTCAGATGTTAATTAAACGGATGAGCGGTGATTTAAACGTTCCAGATAATTTGAATTTCAAGAATTTATAGCAATAATTACAAATATTAATTAAATTAACTAATAAAAAATATTTTATTTGTAGGTCTTCATATATATGTGAAATGAATTTTATGAGCTTATGCTATAATTTAATATTGTTATATGCTAATGTTAAGAAGGCGTTTTTTTTATAAATGATATCTTAGTGAATACATGTTATATATATTTAAGCTATTTATTTATTTTTATAATATTAAGATTTTATGTGGTTAGTGGATAAATCAATGATGCCTTTAATAAGTTACATTATGTATCCATATCATGATAGTTATGTAAGTCTAATATATTTTTGTATAGCACAATTATATAGTTATAATTTATATACAATAAAATTTCCAGATACTAGAGCTATACATTTAAAAAATATACATACTTTTAATATTGAGATAACGCAATTGTTTGATTTTCAAATATTGGTTTATTAAACACTACATATGTTTCGCCACACTGTGGCTTCTTCAGGTGAAGTAAATATAATATTTACTTCACCTGAAGAAGCCACAGTGTGGCGAAACATATGTAGTGTTTAATAAACCAATATTTGAAAATCAAACAATTGCGTTATCTCAATATTAAGTATGGATTTTCAACACCTAAGTGCCTCATCAATCAATCAATACATACTTTTAATTCACGTAAATTCATGGTATATTTTAATAAATTTCATAAAAATACAGTAAAGAACTAAATGACGAAACACTTAGTTAAAAATCCATATTATATCTAATTAATAGTAAGTGGTTGAAATTCAAAAATTTTATTTGATTTACTACAATTGTTTTTAAACTGTGGCCTTTTCAGGTGAAGAATATACATTAAATAAGGTTTTTATTTCCTAAATAAATGGTGGTTTTTGTTGGTGAAAGTGCATGGAGAAAGGGGCTTGCACTCATCAAATTAAATTAAATAGTTAAAAATGAACCACCTATTAATAATTAGATAAATACAGTAAACATGTTTTATAAATGTATTTTTGAATATGAAATATGAACTAATGGCAATTCAAATTTACAGATTGAACCTCTTTCTTTCTTCTTGTATTTTTTAAATTATTTTTTTTTTGAAATATAAATAATGTGAAGCTCGTTACATTTCAAACATTAGGTTTTAAATGTTCATTTAAAAAATTATCTATGGAATGAGGCCATCACCAACTATGGTTTCCATTTAAAAAATGTAATTTTACGTCATTTCGCGGAAAATAATGGCGATAAAAATTTTCTTAATATACTTTATTAATTTGCGTAAAATTATCTACAACTTTGTTTTTTACAGTTTGTTTCTATCTGTTATATTAACCAAGATATATTGATATTGATAAAATTGATACTGTTTTTCAAAATATCTAGTTAGGTTTTTGAAAACCTTGAAAGTGGAATTTGATTCGTCTCGTAAGTCTACATTTTTTCCCATTTAACCGTTTTTCTCTCTTATAGTTTCCGAGATCCCTATAGAGAACATCTAAAAAAACTCACCCTGTATTTTCAAATTCCATCTCACGATACAAACATGCTTCTTAATAAACATATTTTGCGTGATAACTTAAGGATTTTAAGGTTTTTATTGATTTTTACAAATCTAAATATTTTACAATCTTTAATTTTCTGGATATATTGTTAACTAATATATAATATTTTATTATGGAGGCGTCCACTTTGTATTACATCTTGAGTATAATAAAGGTGGCTATAGTTTCGACTAATACTTTGTCCTTATCAAACATATAGTGTTTTAAAATTACGGAGTCTAACCTATTTATACAAAAAAATGCTCATTTAATCTGATTTTGAAATTACGCCCAGATTGGCCGATTTACACGCTTTTACATTGCAAATAAGTAAGTCTATAAATTCCAGATTTATTCGTTATGTCTATTTCCGTTTTACAGTTAAAAATCGTCGAACTTAAATTACTTACTTAAGTGACAATTGTTCTCATTTATAGGTCACCTAGTGCAGATATAAATATTTTTTTTTTTAAATTAGAACCACTGTTTTCAATTTTAACATCAAATAGTAACAAATATTTTATTTTAAGTGTATCCCGTGACTTTAAATCACTAGTTAATTCATATGGTAGCGTATTTCTAGTTAGCATATACACGTATATTTAACGGTAGCAACTCGTGTAAAGATAATATAATAACAAACTGTACATACGCCATCAAATGCCAAATATTTTTAATAAAGAAAACACTTAACCTTTTTATACCACGTATATTTTATTTTCTCGTGACTAGTTTCAATTACATTTCTGACAATTTTGCACAAATAATAAGCTTTTCTGCCGTATTAAAACAAAATATGCATTTCGTGAAAACACGTTTTCACAAAGAAAAATATTGTTGCGTTTAAAGAATGATTAAGGAACGAACATCTATGGACTTACATATATAAGTTACACTTATGTTTTATATTATAATGTAAAAACGCCAGCTAACAGTTAAAACAACTACTCCCCTCTAAGTTTGTGCCTTTATTTAAGAACGGAGGCCCAGAAAATGAAATTAATTATAGAAGAATCAGTCTAATATCAATAAAACAATTAAGATCATTTCTATTTAAACATAAAATATTATCGGAATACCAACATGGGTTTTCAAGCAACAAACATTGTAACACGGCTCAATATGACTTCACAACATTCATATATTCATCAATCGAAGAAGGTTACTTTACTTGTGGTGTCCTTCTTGATATGTCTAAGGCCTTTGACTGTATCGATCATAATATTCTTCTAACAAAGTTACAACAAATTGGAATTTTTCCCCTAATTCCAATTGGCCTATGAATGGCTAAAATCCTATATAACTAGAAGAAAACAAATTATTCAGGTTAGACGTGAAACCGGCATTACACAGTCTAACGCTTTAGACATTGTTAGCAGGATCTCACAAGTGAGTATTTTAGGTCCACGTTTATTCAATATTTATATCAATGATCTATTTCAATTAAACACAAATCCCACTTTCAAAATCATAAACTATGCCAATGACATAAATGTCATAACAAATGTTATGATATGCCGGAATTGTGTCAAAACGGCGAAGAAACTTTAAGATGGATATTTGGTTAGTTCGAAAGTAACGGTTTAATTGTAAATAAAAACAAAATACATTGTATACTATTTAAAAAGAGTAAAAACAGTGTTACACCATCTATAATAAATCTTGGCCAATTCAAATTACAATTGACAAACATAAGCGGCATAATTTTCACCTTCTTAAACAGCATACGACAACTAGTATTTGGCTTTTGGTTACAGATAGCTCGCACAAGACGTTTTTACATAACACAGGGCTTTTGTATGTTATTAGTTGTACAGGCCCAGAATATTATACCATATGTCAACTGTGGCTGGTAATATGACATGTACATTAAATAAGCTGCTTTTTCGTGTGCTTGAAAGGTTATAATGCGTGTTTTTGTTGTATTCGCCAACTGGTTATTATATTTAAGCCATTTTCCAAGTTCCAATAGAGTTCCATTTGCCACCTTGGTCAACTGTGTTAGGCATCCATCTGCTATGCTAATCGTAGTATCGTCTGCAAATATGGTTATGTGCGATTTTATTAACAACAGCTAGTCATTAATAAATAGTAGGAATCATTCGGGCCCCAATATACTTCCTTGTGGTACCCCCGCCGTTGGGTAGGCGGCTTTAGATTTGTAGAAGTTATTGTCCGTCTAACCAGTAATAATAGTTTTCCCTTCGACCGCATAGGGTTATTTTGTGGAGTAATGTGGTACACAATCAAATGTTTTTGTGAGGTCAACAAATATTGAAACAACTTTAATGTTGTTATCCAAATTATTTAGAATGAAGTAAATTGTTTATTACTTAGTGTATTCTTACTATCTAATTAATCTACTATTCTATTCTTTAACACGGCTTCGAATATTTTAGATAACCCTGGTAATATAGATCGGCCTTTAATTTCCAATTTCGTGTTTAGGACATTTTTTGTAGATCGGGACGATTCTACCATTGACATATTAATAGCAACTGTTAACGGTTCTATTATGTAGTCCATTGTATGTTTTACTACTGCGGGTGTTAGGTCATGTAAGTCTTTGGTATTTGATAATTTCATGTCGCAATTTCGTATTTCTGCTTGTGTTGCAGGATGAAGAAAAATTGAATCTGTACTTGTATGTTTTAAACTATAACTGTTTGATTTAGGAGCACTTGCTTTATTTCCAATTTTGCTGAAGGAATTATTCATACCGTCTAGTATATTTTGTGCACTACATATTTTTTCATTTCGAGTTTATTATTTGAGTTCTCTATTTTTCTTGGTGAACTTCGCACTGTAGTAAGATTTTGTATTCATTCTATATAGTCTTATAAAGTGTATGAATATCCACACTATTTGTATGGTGGTATAGTTGGTAGTTAAATTCCATTTCTTTTCGCAGTTGCTTTACTCTATCTGTGTTCCAAGGATTTCGACTTTTAAAATTATTTATCTACTTTTAATATTATTTAAAATTAAAATTATTATTATTTATTGATTTAACTGGGCAGCACTTATTAAAAGTAGTCAAGAACATATTATAAAATTTTGTAAAGTATGTCTCACAATCTATATCAATTTATCAATCAATTTATTTTGCTCAATTCAATGTTGACAGTGTTAAGGGTGTTTTGATTAATGTCTTTTATGTTAATAGTTTTTCTAAACTTTTCAGTCTTGCATTCAAATTTTAATAATTGGCTGCAGTGATCAGATAAGTTAGTATCGATTACAGAAGCAATTTTGAACGAGTATTTAGCTTCTTCTTTTAACCATGTCCCACAAAAACAAGATCCAACATGGCTAAAAGAAGAAGCCAAATATGAAGAAGAAGAATGAAGAAATCTTCTATAGTAGATTAGTGAACAAAAAAAATGTTCATTTTACCCATAGAGAAACATTTATCCTCAAGTCAGGCCCCAAATACTCCCCGCATATTGACGTTACATCTTTCAAAGGAATACTAAGGGAGGTAAAGGCAACTCAATAGTAATTTTGAAAAACAAAAAACACTTTACATGCAAAAAATCAATGACTTTATTAACATCATCAAACATCACAGAAATTAAAAAAGATTCCACGGCGGCTCAGTTCACAAAACAATTAAAATTCATAATTAAAGAAAAAAATTCTTTATTTATTAACAGTAAAAAAACTAATCCCAATGAATCCCATACCTTCTAGACTGTACGATTTTGTAAAACAAAACCAGAAAGAGCAAAGGCAAGAAATTAATTCTATTTTCAAATCCATCACCGAATTCAATGATCCACATTCTATAAAAAAAATCAGTAGAATTAATTAACAGAAATTATCAGAAGTGACGATAAATAATAATTGTAAAATACTTTCATTTGATGTGTCTAATATGATTTCTAAAATCCCAACACAAGATTGCATAAAACTTATTATAAATCATTTCGATAAAAATAATATTAATCCGGTAATTAAGCCAGAATGTTTAGCAATCGTTTCACTTGGCCATAATTATTTCACTTTTAAAAATGCATGTTATTCACAAAACGAAGGACTAGCAATGTGCTTGCCGCTTAGCCCCTTATTTGCCGAAAATTTAAAAAAGTATCTTACATATATATAAATATATCTCGAAACCAAAACTAAATCAAGGGTTAAGTAATAAAAGATATTTTATATTATAACAAATAAAATAAATGTTCTTTGCTTCACTTATTATTTTTATTAGTACCGTGTGTATATTTTGTACTAAAAAAATACATGTAATGGATAAAATAAAATAAATTCTGATATAGTTGTTCTTCTGCTCCATGGCTATCGACCGGTGGTCTTTCAGCCCGTCATCATAATATTTATCCTAGTTTAAATGGTTTATACACATTATTTATAACATATATTAAAAAATAAAAATAATGATCTAACTATATTAAAAAATAATGGTCTTGAATATTATTTCTACAATTTTGTCATTACATTATAGAATATAGAAAAAAGTATATTAGTAACCCAATTAAACATCACTCTATTTAATTTCGTCGATAATAAAAGAAACCCCACCACAAACAATACAAATTGATACTCATTACTTCTAATATACCCTTACAAAGAACAATATTATTAATTTGAAAACTGAAAGTTTACAATTATTTCCATCCAATTTTAAAATATTATTTTATTCCAACCTTTAAATCTTACAAACTCAAATGTGTTTATATTGAGTGTATCAATATAGACTAAGGCAATTACATCTACAAATGTCCTAGTAAAAGCGATTATTGAAGAAATTTCTTCGCCTGAAGAAGCCACAGTGTGGAAAATCGATTGTGCTAGCAATTTAATAAAAATGTTTTTACTTTAACATCGTAAAAAGTGAATATGCATCTTCAACAAAAAAACAGCCTCTTAAATTAATATATAACCTTTTTACTTGCAAATGTATTTTAACATGTTCAATAGCACTTATATAGAGAGAAAACATCTTTATTAATAGAAGTATTTATACATTTTTTTTATGAAGTGAACAGAGTACAGACTTGAGGTTTCTTCTAATCATCGGCTATCGACCCGCGGTCTTTCAGCCAGCACTTATATATTTCTCTCAAAAAGTCAATAAGTGGTGTCGTATCGTATCGATCACCTCAATTTTAGGACCAATGTTATAAAGATTGGAGTATGAATGAATCTGAAAATATATTACTATTGTTAATTTTCAAATCTATAATAAGAAATCCATTCTACAAGAAAGAGGGCTTATAATACTTCGAACATGTACTACTATTATTCTCTTAGGAAAAAATAAATCCGAGTCTTAATTCCAATTGATTTCTTCTAATATAATTACAAATATACGCGCAAAATCAATGTCTTAATTTATATAACCACAAGCAAATCGGACAGTAGGTGTAGGTTAATAATATAGTACGATGTACGGAACCTTGCATTTAGGAGCTAACTTAAAAAAAACAGTCCGCTAGTCTCAATAGTTGTGGCATAATCTCGAAAGAGAAAGTGCGGAACTTAATCATAACCTCGTATAGAGTCCTAAGGTTCCTGCCAGACGTTAGGTATGCCGAAGAGTGTCCGGTATCTTGGCAGGTGGCGCTATTGATGGCGAACCTAATGACTGACAGTGAGTGATCGACTTGAGTTTAGTTTTTAATTCGTGGAAAGCCGTCTGTTTAATCTCTGTCCATCGCCAGGGTCGCGCTTCCTTTGTTAGCTGACTTAGAAGATGTGCGATATCGTAAAATTTCTCGATAAACTTCCGCTACCAGCTACACACCTGTAGGATAGATTACACCTGGTATGCTAATTTGTTGTATTACTTTCTCAGGATCGGTGCTGATGCCTTCGATTGTGAGAATGTATCCTAGTTATTTAATTTTGTGGGCATGCGAAGTGGAAATTATGCCAGTTAAGTCGTAGGCCGCTTATTCGCAGCTTCTCCAAGACCAGCGCCAGATCGTTTAAGAATGATATCGTCCGAGTAGGCGAAAATTGATACTCCGAATTCATGACGAATGCGGTCCATCAGCCGCTGCAATATACCGGGAGCGTTCCGTAGTCCAAATGAAAGCCACCGTAAGCGATATGTTCCAAATGGTGTGACTAAGCTAAACTTATCGCGGTCACTGTCGTAGATTTGGTAATATCCGGCGTTTAAATCCATAGTGGCTATGTACTTGGTGGTTTTAGCAGCATGTAATTGCTAATATGATGGCGGTGCATCGGATATACGTATACTTTGTTGATGGCGTCCAATTTCCGGTAGTTAACACACATCTTCATCGTCACGTTTAGGTACCAACACCAGGGGGGGAGACCAAGCGCACTCACATTCCTTAATGGTGCTTCGGTGCGGCCTGGCGTCAGGCGGAGTATAGCGGAAAGGCAATTGGTAAGCTGTCGATAGTGTCGATGTGGTATTCTCAGAGTATTGTAAGTCCTACTTCTAGGAGCTCCTTCGCGTATTTTGTAAGAACAGCATCGACTTTTCTACTCTGTGTGTTTAGTAATCAAGGCCTTAATGAGTTGACGATGCTGAAATTAATCGATTCCTATCGATTTGGTACGCTCCGTCTTCCCACCGAAATTTAGATCTTTGATCCCAGGTTTACTAAAAAAGCTCCTCTCTGGGCTCTGGAAGCATATTTTGGTCCAGCATTGGTTGAATTCGATTCTAATCGATTAATGGCCGATTTTCTTTCCTCGGGGTCACAGCCGTCTTTATATTCGAAACGGTTGGGAGCTCCGTCTAAGTAGCACGGAAGTTTTAATAATAATAATAATAGTATGTCTTTATTCACAAAATAATATACACGAAATAACCGTACATTATAAAGAATAACGTCAGAAATAGAAACATAATAACATTTTGTTTTTACATACTATAAAACTAATGTGAGAAATTAAACATGTTTTTGTAATTACAAATCAGAAATTTTATATAACTCTTTATCAATTAAAAATTAATACAGTTTGCGTTTAAATAATTTTTTTGTTTCTTGCAAATTACTAGGCAACTTATTAAAGAGCTTTAAGCCGTTGTAAGCAGGAGATTTTTCCGATAAAGTCAGTCGATGGGGAGGATAGGCGTATCGCTTAATATTACAGGTGTTATAACTGTGATCGTGACCATATTGAGTGAATTTTGATTTGTGTTTAAAGTTAAATAAAAGTATCTCATAAACGTAGAGGTTATAGAAAGTTAAGATGCCTGTATTTTTAAAGTGGCCTCTGCACGATTCATTGTAATTAAATCCAAGCATAATTCTTAGAGCTTTTTGTAAAATAAATAGCATTTGTGTTGCTATACTGTTCCCATAAAAAATCATACCATACCTAAGCAAGGATTCAAAGTTGGCATAATAAGGGACTTGTGGTTAATTAGCGGTTTTAAAATCCTTAAAGCATAACAAACAGAATTTAATTTCAAGCTCAATTCTTTGCAGTGACGTTTCCAATTTAATTTATTGTCCATGAAGACTCCTAATATTCTACATTCTGATTCTAATTGTACATTATCATTTCTCAATATTATATTAGATATTTTAGGAAACTTTGTAAGAAATTGCATGATTTCGGTTTTGTTGTTATTTAAAATTAATATGTTATCTGACATCCATTTTTGAGTAACTGAGTAAATATAATTTGCCTTTATTAATACATTCTCAACATTAGTGCTTACAACTAATAGGTTTGAATCATCTGCATACATTTGAATGAGGCCTGTATTTTTGAAAATTAGTTTTGGAAAGTCATTCACATATACAATAAATAACAAAGGGCCCAGGATACTTCCCTGCGGCACACCAATGTTTGTTTTTTCTGTAGACGAGTACTTATTATTTATAAACAATTTTTGACAACGATCACGAAGAAAAGACCGGATTAAGATCAAGCTGGTACCTCTTACACCATATAGTTCTAATTTACTTAATAAGATATTATGGTTCATTATGTCAAATGCCTTGGAGAGATCCAGAAATATTAGTAAGGGAATTTCAGCTCTCTCCAAGGCATCTACAAAACATTCCAAATACTCATAGATAGCCGTTTGAGTCGATTTCTTTTTAAGAAAGCCGTGCTGAGCGGTATCAAAAAGATTATTTGCATTAAAAAAGTCTACAATTCTACTTGCAATTACTTTTTCCAAAACTTTTGAGAAAACACTAAGTCATGTGATTGGCTTATAATTATCTGGATTCGTTGGATCGCCTTTTTATGTATTTGAATTATTAGTCCCAATTTTAGGCAGTTAGGAAAAATACCTGTTTCTAGAGATTTATTTACTAGATGTGTTAAGGGAAGTACAAGTTTATTGCACTTTTTAAAAGTTTTGAATTTAATTCATCATATCCACAACTGTTTTTATTCGCCATGGCAATAATAATATTAAATATTTTATTTGGTGATGTTGGTTTAAGAAATAGCGTTTTGGGGTTTCTGGCAATATTAATATTTGGTTGGTTGTTGGCCATGTTTTTGGTAAGGTTAATTGAAACGTTAGTAAAATGTTTGTTAAACATTTTCTAATTGGCCTTCCACTATCCCATCAAGAGACCGTCCAGATTTACCAAGGACTTTATTTATAATAGACCAGCTGGTCTTCATTTTGTTATCACTCCTTAATAAAGTCTGTTCGATCTTGTCACGTTTCGCTTGTTGTAATAGCATGTTATATTTTTTATTTAATTTATTATATTCATATTTTGCCCCATCGTTAAAATGTTTCAAGAATTGTAAACAGTCAAGCATTTCTTTGCACGATGATAACTCTGGAGTTCTTAATGCATTATGGTCTCGTTTACGCTTATAATTTATGGTTACTTTAGGGCAGCTATTATTTAAACTATTGCCAATAATTTGCATGAATGTATCCCAACTGCTCTCTACATTGGCCTTTGTATACGTATCTTCCCAAATAGTATCATCTTTCAATAATCCTCGAAAAGTAGTTATATTATTTAAATTAAATATTCTCCTTGTGACACTAGTCGACTTAGATAAATTTGTATTTACAGAAAATGTTAATTTTTGGGCGAGATGATCCGACAAGTGTGTCTCAAAAACAGATGTTTCATAATCTGTTTCCAGATAGTTATAATATTGTCTATTACTGATGCGTTTATATGTGTAATTCGCGTAGGAATTGCAATTGTAGCTGTGGCATTAAAAGATTTTAGGATATTTGTGAATTCATCAGATTCAGGTGATGATCCGCTGACATCTATATTAAAATCCCCGCTTATAAAATAAGTTGATTTAGCGATAGTTAATATATTTAACAATTTGTCTAGCTTTACAAAAAAATTATTATAGTTAATATTTGGCGCTCTATAAATAACTACGCACACGCACTTCAAATTACCATTTTTCACTTCTACTGCAGCACATTCAAAGTTATCCCACTCCGGTAGATTGTTGATATCATTTCTCGTGATGAATGTGACGCTGTCATGCGCATATATGGCCGCTCCTCCGTATGCTGTTTCACGGCTGCGATGCGGTGGCCTGCAGTAATGGGTAGCTAGTTTGAAGTTTTTAATGTTGAGATTTTTTAAGTAATTTTCGTTCTGCCAGTGTTCTGTTATAGCTAATAGTTTACAATTTTCATGATTTGTTGTTTTGATATTACAGGTGATGCTGTAAGGATCTCGTTGTTTATGTTGGTTGGATAGTTATCTTCTTCTGACGAAAAAAATTAAAACGTCTGACGGAAATTCCCGATGGCCATAAATCAGGCTTAATTAATTTGTCTAATAGATCAAAGTCAGCTCCCACCTGAAATGCTGACGTTGAGCTGTTTTCAACAGCAACAAAGTTCTCTAGAAGCTGATTGGTTCTAATTCGTCTGTGTTTCGGCACGGTGCCTTTGGCGGGATATAGTCAACAGTAGCTAATTTCTTAACTTGAAATTTACGAGAAGGAAATATTTTCTCCAAAATGCCTCTACTTGTTCAGAGGTGGCGTTAATTTTGGCGCGTCCTACATGAAGCCAAGCTTTTTGAGTTGTTGCGCTAAAATTGTCAATATCCTATGAGGATGTACCTCTTATAGTTTTCTTTATATAACTATTTTGGGCTTTGCAGCAGTGTCATTATTCAACGAAATTGGTTCTTCAGGTCGCTGGTTTGCGAACAGCATCAGACCATTTAACCGTCGGAGCAGCAGAAATGGGGTCCGCGCTGGCGGTCGGCTGGGCAACGTTTTGTGCCTCCTCGGTTTCAAGTACGTCATTATTTATTGTTGGGACATCGATGTTGGTTTTGTTGCCTACGACTGATTTGTAAGTCACACTGACGTTGACTGTTAATTCGCTATTATTGGTGTCACCTATTTTAGCAGTTTTATTATACACACTTTTTGGATCAAAGTACATTTTTAATTCACTATTCTCCTTTTCGAGATTCCTTACTTTTTCAATTAGCAATTGGTTTGATAGTTTAAGCTCAGTTATTAAGTCGGTATTGGCAATGAATAAGTGGTTCGCATACTCACAGTTTTGTCGAGTATGCGCAACTGCATTGTTTACATCCATGCTCGGGACTGTTGCTTGTAGGTTAGGTTCCGTTAACGGCAGGTTACAGCAGGCTTTTACAATAATTAACTACTATTCCAGTTTCCTCGATGAAGTGATTCCTAAGGAAGATGCGAGCTGTTCCTTTTGTCACCTCCTGTATTCTGGTGTTTCATAACCTCTCGTGTTTCAAGATATTGCCCCTCTTTGGGAGAGCCCGAGCTTCTATAGTGGCACGGGTTCCCATTCCTGAGCTTGGTGTTGAAGATTGGACATCTGGTACGAATTACGTCAGGTTTCCTACAGCCGTAGCATTTAATTGGTTCTCTTAGCTGCTCGCTGTATCGTATTACTTATTTGGGCGCGTGTACTTCTACTTTTGTCCACTTTTTGCACTCGGTTGTTGTATGGCCGAAGTCCAGGTAGAAATCGCATCTTACTCTCTTCTTTTGGAGAATGGGTTTCAGTATATCAGTGGGTTGGTCCAACGTCGTTGCTTGGTCCTTGACTCCATCCCACCATTTATAAGTATCTGCTTTAAGAAGAAGTTGAAGAGCGGCGAGGGCTTCGGCGTCAGTGATTTCCGCGACATTTTTATAAATTTTTGTTTGGTTGATGAATAGTGTTACCGCGTTGTGGTTTCGTTCGGCACTGATCTCGACGGTGATTTAAAATGGAGTCATTTTGCATTGCTTCTAGTCTGCATCCGCGCATTCGATCACGCGTTAGAAAGCCAGTTATTGTGGGGTTTTGAAAACCGAAAATGCATATAAACGTTATATTACACTTTATTCTTATCGTTTACAAACAGTATATACACAATGCATTAATATTTCGTTGTGTTATTAAATGAATGCATTCATCAATATAATAAAATAAACTAAATGGTTTTCTTAATATTGATTCCAACTTTGTATTCAATACGCGAACAATGATGATCCTACAAATAAGGTAAACAGTTAAATATGATAAAATAAATAATAATCTCAATTCACTACTGAAATTTCGGCAATTAGAACATATGCAGATATAATTATTCCAATGAACCAAATTAACTAATTGACGCACTTAATTAAATAAAAAAAATTTAAATTTTTCTTTAACTCACTATAATTGTTTCGCCACACTGTGTAGTGAATTAAATAATAATTTGAAAATCAACCACTTATTATTAATTACATATTAAGCAAAATTATTTTTTTTGGTTTTAAATATGTTAGTTATAGTTTGGAATGAAATTGATATATTAGTAATATTTTAAAATAGGTTGCACATAATGTTTTTATGCTGCTCATGTTTGCAGGCACATTAATTTATAGTTGAATATTATTGACATCATAATTAAAGAAATTTAAATCAATATTATCTAGTTTTGTTGTGATAAAAAATTTAATTGTAGACGAATACAATTCACATTATTTAATTATTTCCTGTACTAAATTACAATTAGAAAATCAAAATAGATAAACCTACCGATAAACTCTATAAACGCGACGACGCCCAACGACTACTCCCCACATCATAATCCGCACCACCCATTTTAATACCCATAAGTAACACCAACGAAATCCCTGTTAAACCGTCCGGCATATTTACGAGAAGGCACACATGAGCCACCAAATGTCAACCGCCAAGGTATAAATAGAACATTTCAACAAACACGATCGCAGTTTTCCAAAAATCCCGCGTGAAGAAGACCAATGCAACTATTTAACGGATTACCTTTTTACATAGAAATACATATGTAAAAAATTTATTTAAGTGAAAGAGACAATATTAGAAATAACTATTTATAAAATATTAACTTAAATATAACTAGATAATGATAACCTAAAAAGGAGATTACTTCTCGTATCAACTGACACGAGATTAACATTAAAACTTAAGAAACTAAGAATATCATTACAGCTTATATAAACTGAAATTATTTTATGTGCAAAAATGAGATCAGTTTGAACTCTTCGTATTTTTAAAGTATCAATACCTAGTAATTGATATTTAATATAATAATGCATATTACACTGAATTGAAAAATTCACTATGTTTTAACGACATACAAAACCTAATGAATATTTTAATTCAGTGTGTGTAAGTATGGATTACGACGTAGTAACGATCGCAACCATTCTCTTTAATAATGCATATTATTACTATTTTTTAACCTGGATGCAGAAATTGTAACAAATTTACGTTGCACACTTTTAATCAGTTTCATGTAGGACTCCATACTGTAGAGGTAGATTTGAAAGTGGATCTAAGGAATGAAAAATATAAGAGTTTCAGTGAGTATAAAACTAAAATTGCTACAACTTCTTATTATAAATCCTAGGTATTTTGAACCTGTATTACAAATATATTGAATATGGTTAAAGAAATTTAACTCCGAGTGTAAGAATACTCCCAAGTCTTTTATAACTAAGACTCTAGCCAACACTAAATTATTGAGAGTAAATATACACGAGGGGATTTTCGCTTGTGAAAGTAAGTAACATTACATTTCCCAACATTTAAATGAAAGTCATTATTATTACACTAATTCTGAAGATTGTCAAGATCCGATTGAAGTTTATAACAATCATTAATATGATTAATTAATTAATATTGACAGTTGTAAATCTCATCCACAAACAATTAAAAATTAATTGGGCCAATATGAGACCCCTGTAACACACTGGAATAGACAAAAATTGATTCAGACATAAAGCTCTAAAACTTCACTATTTGCTTCCTGCTATAAAGTTATGATTTTAGCCATTCAATAATCTACGTCTACGGCCTTATGGAAATCTCTATAAATCGCATCAACTTGTTTTTGTGTTTCTAAGGCATTTAACAAATAATTTTCAATATAAAATATAATCATATAATATTTATCAATTATTAAAACAAAAATAGGTCAACTAAAATCATATGTCATGTAAGCAAACATCAGAATTAAGTGATCAAATTGGATTAATATTTTTATTTGCACCCTAACTACTTAAATTAATGCCGTTCAATATAATGGGGAGTAATAATGAAGTACGAAAATAAATATTGATTGTTATTGTCACTGCTATTACTATCCAGATAACATCTAAATTTTAAGACAGTGTGTGTTTATATATAGTTAAATAAGAATGACAGTGGAGAATATTCTAAAACCAATTTTAAAATATTATTCATTTATTAACTTCATTCCAACTTACGATGAAATAACTAACACCTTCAGATCTTATAAATTGAAATCATATTTAATGTGCATATTTTTGTGGATTGCAATAATTATTTCAGCGTATACCATTCTATTAAATGTTATTAATGAATGGAAAATATTTTTCCTACTCACAGGTATAGCTCAAATTATTATCGGTAGTTTCATTACTCTTCATGTACTACATATAAATCGCTTAGAATTAACTTTGCGGAAGTTATTCAATGCGTTTAAAGGTATTGATAAATGTATTAATTTAATAATACACAAAAAAGTTACAACCATTAAGAATATTAAAATTCTTTTAATCTTGTCTACACTTTGGTCAATAATGACAATCATTTGGAATGCATTGATGTGGAAATATTCAGAACTTGAAAAATTTGTATTTCCTAACGTAATATTTTGTTCCAGTATTTATTTCATTGTAGTGCCTGTAGCACTAGAACACAATATCTTACGATGCGTACTAATCAGATTCAAATATTTTAATATAGTATTATTAACATGTTTAGATGCAAATAATGAAAACAATTTTTCTTTACTTATAAAGATATATGGATATTTAATTAACACAATACATTTATTTAATAAAATCTTTGGTTGGCACATTTTAGTATTGCAAATTTATGTAATTATTACTATATTAATAGGAGTTGAAGCTTTAATTATAGTTGCATCAGAAATAGAAATGTTAATGCTGACTCTTAATCATACAGTTTATTTTATAGTAAGTTGATTAGTATAATACTTATAGAATGTTTTAATTGTTAATATTTTAGTTACAGGTTATTATTTTAAGCAAGACTGCAGAAGATATATTGCAAGAATATCGAATAACATTAGCAATATGTTGTAAAAATCGAATTAAATATAACCTAGACAAAAATGCAAATAGCTTACTAATAATACTACTGCATCAAATTAAATCACAAATGCCAATTGTTAATGCTGCTGGATTTTTTAATATTGATTATAAAATGATTTTTGATTTTATCAATATTATTATTAACTATACTATATTTCTAATTCAATTAGAAATTAGTTCCAAATAGGCCTAAATTATGATTATCATAAATTTTAAATTAGTTCGAATTCACTTTGGAAGGTGTATTTTGTTCAGATTTTGTAAACTATGTTTTAGTAAATTAAAACTCATGTTCGTTCTTTGCGATTAAAACAAACAAAATCAGGACGTATCCTCACAGCCAATAAGAAACTACTCGCCTCAAGATATATGGACGGTATATCAAAGATTAAACCCTGAAGTGATTCACCGCAATGTATTAATGTGTTCGCTATTTTACATATATATCAAATAAGAAGTCTTGAAAAAATGTGTTAATTCTAATAAAGTAAGATATGGCTGTATCCATTTGTATTGATACGATATGTATAGGTCATAGACAAAAGAAAGTTATTTTATACCCTTTTAGAGTTCTACAATTTTTTTAGAATTTATTGGTGACCATATAGTGTTCGCCACCAATTGTCCAATTGTAGACGTACCTGCCAAATGAATAAAAGATTTTGAATGGCAATAGAGAAGTTATCCGTAACCGTTTAAAATCCTAGAGTTTGCAAATATATGTTTTACAACCTTGGTTCTAAAAGCGTGTTATGCGATGCACTTTCAAGTGTTCCGCGAAAAAAAAAATCAAAAGTACAATTCAATTGTTTGAAAATAAAAATCAATTCAATGTAAAATCTAGACGTATTTTTCAGCTTTGTATGAATAACAATATCTTTCGATTTAAAATAACTTCTTGGAAACATAAAACATTATTGGAGTTATCAAATTATCTGCTTAAGCCGATTGTAGATTAATTGTAGATTGCACAATTAAACTCTCTCTTTCGCTAGGGGAATCACCTTCGGTGAATTAGTTGAGGAATGCGGCCGATATCCGTAACTACACTAATTGTAGAATAGGCTTTAGACAAAAATCTCTCTACATATATCTTAATTAAAGCTATCAATATATTCGTGATAATGAGACTCATGCGCACTTCAAATTTTAATTTTCTTAATTTGCATTTAGGTAATTTTTCACCATACTATTTATTGATAAACATTGCATTTTTTAAAATTTATTGTATTGAATAATTTTGTCGTAAAGAAACCTCGTCTTGATTACGATAATGACAATGCTACTGCTAGTAGAACTGAAGAGAATGAAGAAAATAAAAAAAAATTGTGACATCAACTCAAAATGTCAATCGTTTGTATGATGAAGAATACTTATAATTTGGATTTACCTGGACCGGAAATACAGATTGTCCAACACCTCTCTGCATTGTATGCGGAATTCTGAAGCCAATAGCGCGATGGGGCCCGGTAAATTAAGGCGTCATTTGACAACTGAACATAGAAATATTTTAACGAAAAACAAAGAATATTTTAAAAGGTCTTTAGAAATTAAAGGCAAACAAAGAAAACAATTTGAAAAATCAATTAAAGTAAGTGATAAAGTTTAAGTTGCGTCGTATAAAATTGCTGAGTTAGTAGCATTAAAATTAAAGCCACACACGATAGCACAATCTCTCATTTTACCTGCCTCCTGTGAAATAGTGACAATTATGTTTAGGGAAAAAAGCAATGAAGGAAATTTTGAAGATTCTGGTATCTAATGATACGATTAGTAGAAGAATTAATAACATACACTGCAACATTGAAAGAACAGCCGCAGGTAAACTTGTTAAAATGCCTTTTGCATTACAAGTATACGTATCAACTGATATAACTACCAAAACGCAGCTCTTAGGCTTTGTACGATTTAATTATGAACAAAAGATAATGAATCAATTTTTATGCTGCAAAGAACTTTTGGGTTATACAACTGGTCAGGACTTGTTTGATGCAACAAAATTGAATTTGAATGCTTTAAAATAATCATGATCATTGTGTCGGTATTTGTACCGATGGAGCAGCTGTGGCTTTAGTTAAAACCATAAATTCAAATATAATATTTCATCATTGTTTCTTGCACCGAGAAGTTCTTGTCATGAAGACAATGCCCAAGAAATTAAAAGAAGTATTTGAACAAGTAGTTACTATGGTCAATTTTACTAAAATGTAACCGATAAGACCGTTTTTCACATACTGAATAGAAATACCTTACATTTTCGGATCCAAAACTGTTGAGAAAAGTGGAATTTTGTTGCATAGTAGGACTTTTCC
This sequence comes from Ontholestes murinus, assembly GCA_963969525.1. Lineage (NCBI taxonomy): Eukaryota > Metazoa > Arthropoda > Insecta > Coleoptera > Staphylinidae > Ontholestes > Ontholestes murinus. The sequence continues at coordinate 57,222,767 of OZ018387.1, forward strand.
GTATGGATACACTTTTCCGCATAGATACACTTTTCCGCACTACTTTTATTTACTATTAATCAATGTCAATGTCAGTTATATACATTCTGTAATATATATAACACACATACTATCAGTAATTCTAGCCTAATTTTTATATGTATCATCATACATAATTTATGTTATATGCAGTATGTGAAAAAATAATGCGTACAACGCGTAGGAAATGCGCTTTTCTACACTTGATGTACAAATAACTATTTCTTTAGTGCTTTTTTCTTGTTTTTAATGTTTTTTTTCTCTAAATTTAGTGCCTTTTTAAGTGCTTGTTTTCACATTTTTAAGCTTTTTTATCCGCTTTCTAGTAATCAGTCTTAGCACATGGTAACCTATAAAGATTACTTCTCGTGTCAACTAACAACTAAAATTGCTACAACTTCTTATTATAAATCCTAGGTATTTTGAAGCTGTATTACAAATATATTGAATATGGTCAGATAAATATAACTATGAGTGAAAGAATATTCCTAACTCTTTTATAACTAAGATTTTAACCAACAGTAAAAACAGTAAAATATTGAGAGAATAATCAAATATACATGAGTAAATTTTTCTTGTATAAGTAACATTACATTTCCCAACATTTAAATGAAAGTCATTAATATTACGTCACTCCCCCGTGTATGCTCACCTTGACGTGGTGGGGGAGCTTGCGTATCCAGATGATCCTAAGTGCTACAACAGCGGGAGCGTCAGCTCCCGATAGGGGTACCCATGCTGGAAAGGACTTAGATGATGAATCTAACTAAGCAGCATGCACACCATGCTCAGCTGTCGTGTCATGGCTTAGAGCTTGCACGAAAGGGTACGATGCCCTGCTCTGACTGGCTGTAAAGCCACCAGGCAGGTTATATCTGTAACTCACCGCTGTACGTGGTCAAGTCTCGCTGGCAGTGAGCGAAAGAGGGTCTGGGCTTAACTGCATGGACCAAGTGAAAGGAGAGCCACAATAAAAAACTCCTCAAGCCAAGGTGGAACAGCATATGCCTAAGGCTGCATGGCTAAGGGGAAGCTTAGTCTTAGTATGCGAACTCCGGATACCAGGCGACCTCCGGTTTCAAATAGCCTTCCTGTGGCATGCGGGGCTCTGCTGCAGGTGACCGCTTATTTCCCTAGCTGCTCATGGGATCAATAATGAACCAAGAATTAACAAATAAGGGCTCGTCCCCCTCAAAGGACGAAACTACGGCGATGGAGTGTGAAATCCTTGCCACGGGACAGGACTTAGCGCCTGAGACCGACAGGGAGGCACTACTCCTAGCCAGCAGTGGAGATGAGGCTGGGCAAAAGCCCAAGGACCTCCAGCCACACAAGCCGCGCCTAAGCGGTGCTGGGAAGAAGAGGTTTAAATACCTCATCAGCAAGGGCATGTCGCGGGAAGAGGCAGCACAAAAGGCCTTACAGCCCTTCGCTCCAGCGCGAAAGCAAAAGACCGAAAAACGTACCCGTTCGGACGGCAGTACGCCGAAGGGTACGCCAGCCAAACATGCGAAAGGGACTGTACAGCCCTCCACGAGCGGCATATCACCACTCAAGCGGGTGCAGGGGCAAACCAAGGCTCTCACAAGCACAAGCCCGAGTGGCGACACAGAGGGGAAGCAAAATCCCCAAAAAATGGCATCATACGGTCAGGCCGTAAAAGGACTGAAGGTTGGTGTTATGGCCAAGGACTACCCTGCTACTCTCCTGTCAGTGGAACAAATAGAGTCCACACTAGAGTATATCATGGATATAGTCCCAAAAAAGGGGAATGAAGAAGACTCTAGATTCCTTGGGATTCACAAGCGACCTGGGTGGATCGGGATCACCTGCCGCAACGAAGCTACGGTAACGTGGCTGAAATCGCATCAGAATGAGATCGTCCCCTGGGAAGGTGCAGCCCTAAAAGTCGTTGGAGCGGAGGAAATGCCGCACAACGATATCCTAGTGGGATATTTTCCGGGCAGTCAGGAGTACAGGGACGAACGTATACTGCAACTGATTTCAGTCCAGAATGGATGCGATGCCTCTAAATAGAGGGTCTTAAGAAGGGTGACCGCTGGGCCCACTCAAGAGGTTACCTTCTCCGTGGATGCTCTGTCCATGGAGAAGTTAAAAAAACGCAATACCCACCACCAGAGGCAGTAAAGAACCTCACGGACTGGTGCCGCAGGAATGGGAAACATCTTATCATGGGCTGCGACGCTAATGCGCACCACACAGTATGGGGCAGCTTAGATATCAACAACAGGGGTAAGTACCTTCTTGATTTTGTATGCGCTAGCAATCTAGACATCTTAAACAGGGGGAATAAACCCACGTTTATAAACGCAATAAGGCAAGAGGTACTTGACTTGACCTTAGCCACAGCGTACGGCGCGCAATTGATAAAAAATTGGCGTGTACTCTCTCAGCCCTCCATGTCGGACCATCAAGCGATCGCGTTCGATATGGAAGCTGGGAGTACAGAAATAGCAAAGTGCAGAGTGCCATGAAAAACGGACTGGACATTATATAACGAATGTCTATTGTCCGAACTTCAAGGCCTCCAATACAATATCGCTACCGTAGAGGAATTAGAACAAGCCTCACTACACCTAAGCGATACCATTGTAGCAGCCTATGAGAAAAGCTGCCCGGTAAAAAAGGTAAACTTCTCGGGAAACGTTCCTTGGTGGAACAAGGAATTGGATCGACTCAGGACTTCCGCCCGGATATCCTTCAACAGAGCCAAGAAAACAGGCAACTGGTCAGCCTACAGACAGGCTCTGACTGAATTCAATAAGCAACTGAGGGAGTCTAAACGGAAGGCCTGGAAGGCCTACTGCGAGGGGATCGACAATCTGACCCCAGCAAATAGACTCCGGAAGGACCTATCAAAGGACGAACTGACGGCAATCACACCAAAGATCAACAGGAAAGTTTAGAGCTACTCCTAGGTACTCACTTTCCGGGATCAAAAGTAGTGACTAAAAACACAATTGCGGCTAGTACCGGCTCAGTGGCTCACTGTTCCAACCGCGACAGCCGCTGCTTAGCGGAGAAAATATTCACGCTCAGCAAAATGACTTGGGCCATAAACAGCTTCAAGCCATATAAATCCCCAGGAATGGACGGTATCTTCCCCGCGCTACTACAACGCGGCTTGGATACAATTGCTCCAGGACTTAGGGAGTTATATAAAGCAAGTTATGCACTAGGGTATATACCCCGGTTGTGAGGGAGGCAAAAGTGGTATTTATATCTAAAGTGGGCAATAGGCCTCTAGATGAACCTAAATCATATCGACCCATCAGCCTAACCTCTTTTGTCCTAAAGGCTATGGAGAAAATAATCGACGAGCACATAAAGGGTGACTCACTCATAAGAATACCCTTAAATGCCAAGCAATTCGCATTTCAAGCTGGAAAATCCACCGTCGATGCTCTACATCACCCCGTCAAAGAGGCAGAACGAGCCATCCTATACAAGGAAATAGCAATCGGAATATTTGTAGACATAGAGGGGGCCTTTGACAACACCTCATTTTCTGCAATAAAACGAGCGGCTATAAATAAAGGACTATATCCTTCCCCGATAAGATGGGTGGAGGCAATGCTTCAAAGCCGATTAGTAACGGCTTCTCTAGCAGGATTCACAGTATCTATGACTGTAACAAAGAAGTGTCCTCAGGGGGGAGTTTTGTCTCCCACACTATGGTCAATAGTGGTGGATGGACTCCTGGATAAACTGCATGGAAAGGGCTTTATAACCCAAGGCTATGCAGATGACATCGCCGTAATAATCAGGGGCAAGCATGAAGGCATTCTTACAATCCTAATGCAAAAAGCACTGAATAGCATCAATAGCTGGTGTGTTCGGGAAGGACTAAGTATCAACCCGAATAAAGCGATCATATTTCCATTCACGCGTAGAAGGAAGCTGCACATAAAGGCTCCCTCGCTGAATGGAATAGAGATAAATCTCTCCAACGAAGTAAAGTACCTGGGTATAATTCTGGATACCAAACTGACTTGGAATCAGCATGTCGACAAAATCATGACAAAGGCAACGATGTCGCTTTGGGCCTGTCGGCGGCTTATGGAAAAAACCTGGGGATTAAAGCCCAAAATCACGTATTGGCTGTATAGAACGGCGGTGATACCCATTGTCACCTATGCTGCCCTCGTGTGGTGGCCGAAGACCCAAAAACTAGACACGCAAAAGAAGCTGAGTAGGCTTCAACGTTTAGCATGTCTAAGCATCACAGGGGCCATGCAAACGACCCCAACCGCGGGAATGGAGGCAATCATTGGTCTCACACCGCTCCATCTAGTGGTACAAAAAGATGGACTTGTGGCAGCCCTCCGACTACACCAGAGGCAGAAAACACTGCCGGGGGACTGGACAGGACACTTAGAAATACTGCAGCAAATCGACCCGGCCCTTCTGTCCAAACCGATGGACATTATGTCCAGGAAGCTCGAATTCGAATTACCGTTTAAGGTGTCGATCGAGGACCCCAAAACGGCTTTGATGAGAGTCAAGGAGTTTGGACGAGGGATATCAGCCTGGTACATTGATGGTGCAAAGAATACCAGAGGTACTGGAATAGGCATTTATGGGCCTAACCAAAACCACAGGAGCTTCATGGCTCTAGGCACAACGCCCACGATTTTGTAAGCGGAAACGATTGCAATTGATATGTGCGCCAGAGAATGTTTGGATAGGCACCTAAATGGCGCGCATATATACATCTGCTCAGACAGCCAAGCCGCATTAAAGGCCGTTCGAGCCTATAGTCACGGCTCACGGACTGTCTGGGAATGTCGAAGATCCCTCTCGCAACTGGCGAAGAACAACTTGTTGACCCTCATGTGGGTCCCAGGGCACGGGGATATTAAAGGCAACGAAGTGGCCGATGAACTCGCAAAAAGAGGTGCAAATGCCACTCCTATAGGACCAGAGCCGTTTTGTGGACTCCCCATGGCGCATAGAAGAGAGGTGGTGCAAAAATAGGAAAAGGACACAAGACGTAAGTATTGGAACAATGTACCAGGTCTACGTCAATCAAAACGACACAGCCACAATGTGCTTGAACTCACAAGGAACGAGCTAAGAACTTTCACCGGACTCATGACAGGGCATTGTGCCCTCCGATACCATTTGCGGAAAATGGGAAAAGAGGAAAGTGGAAAGTGCAGATTGTGTGATTCGGCAGATTAAACTACCGAGCACATACTATGCACTTGTGTCGCGATTGCTCACAAGCGTCTTTCACACTTTGGCAGGGACCGATTATCCCCCGAAGAAGTGAGCATTATCACCCCCAAGATAGTTACCAGGTTCGTGGTGGACGTGGGACTGCTTGTGACGTGATTGGTTAAGGGTAGAACAATAGATCTGTTAGGTCGCAGTTCACGAGAGGCTAACACACCTCACTAAGACCCTTCTTAACCTATAACCTATAACCTATTATTACGTTAATTCTGAAGATTGTCAAGGTCCGATTAAAGTTCATAACAATTATTAATAATACTTGTATCGACTATACGGTAATATGTAATTTCATCCAAAAATAATAAACAGTTGGAATATCTTAAGCAATCAACAATATCATCCACAAACATTAAAAAAATAATATGCCAATATGAGCCACTATGCTTCACTGTAATAGACAAGAATTGGTTCACACCTAAACCTTTTAAATTTCACAATCCATGCCGACTAACTCAAAAGAAGTTTAACGATCCACAATAGTTGTCCAGCAACCAATATATCTAATATTTTCGGAATAGATGACTGAATTTATATACCTCTATAGTGTTCAATATTTTCACGTTTTTTTTTTTAATTGGTGTTTGGTAATTTGCGTGTTACAAAATAGCAAGGCTATCAAAGCAACACTAGTTTGAACGTATTTCTTTCTGTAAAATGAACTAAAAATGATTGAATGTACGTTACTTAGTTTGTGAGTGATTATACTATGGTAATTTGGAACAAGAAATGAATTTAGGTTGATGTAATTAAAAATAAATTAGCAAAAGCAATTAAATAATTCAATACTCAATTTTACAACCATTAGCTTTTGCTAATTTATTTTTAATTACATCAACCTAAATTCATTTCTTGTTCCAAATTACCATAGTATAAAAACTATGTAACGCACATTCAATCATTTTTAGTTCATTTTACAGAAAGAAATACGTTCAAACTAGTGTTGCTGATAGCCTTGCTATTTTGTAACACGCAAATTACTTTTGTATCATTCAATGTCTGTCGAAGTATTAGCTAGAGAAGTAGTTGTTTCAAAAGTGATTTGTTCGTGTAGTCTGAATAAGACTCATTTGTTGTAGATTTTACGAAAATATTTTCGTGTTTTTTTCTAATTGTAAGTGAATTTTCTACAACGTAAAGGACTTATATATTTTTACTCTTAAATGAATTAGAATTACCAAAATATGCCATATAATTATCAGCTTATGCGACATTAGATCCATTTACTTTCTTATTATTAATTATTATTAAAATGTATAACGAACAAAATTAGAAGAACTTACCCAATATAAAATATAATTATACAGCGTTATTCACGCTATACGGCACGGAATATTGTGGCCAAAATACGTGACTTTCAAAAAGTTTCACTTTGGGGATATATGGGGGGCTATTAGGGCTACTTTTTAAAATTTCTTTCATAATATACAGGGTGTCCCAAAAACCCTAAAAGTATCAAAGTTGTGTTTTTTTTAATGAAACGCCCTGTATTTTATTGCATTTTTGGATCCTTCGATAAAAATAAGTGTGTGTTTTAATAAGGTTTTATTACATAAACCTTAAGGTTTTTGAAATAATTTGAATTTTGTAAAAATTTAACCTAATTTTCATGTTTCAAATACTTAAAAAATAATTAAATTATGCATACCAAATTAACACTGAAATGTAACAATAGATCATATTTTATTTTCCAAGTATAATAAACTTGACATCTTATGCCGCGTGTAAAAAAAATGGAATTAAACAAATGAGAACTTTAAATGGCTATAACTTCATTTATTTAAATGGAACGCTATATTTATTAATTTATCAGCAAATGATCGTTTTAATTACCTATCGAATGGTATTTATATCTTAAGTGTTAAGTCGTTTCGTTTTTACAGAAAACGCCAAAATATTGTTTATTGCACCGTTTTAGTACTTTTTAAGTAAAATTTTTAATGTATCTAGTTTTCTATGGTATTTAAAAACGTCATAATAATTAATTTAGTCTGTCACTTTAGTTTAAAAAGCCTGTCTTTTATTATAGTTGTCTTATGTCAAGATTTACTCAAAAGAAGGGGGTATTGGCATTATTTTTATGCTTGAGAGACTATTAAACCAGTTTAAAGAAATTGGAAGTGTCAGTTATAAAAACCCCAGTATAAGAAAATCTGTGTAAATTTTCATTTTTTACTATTAAATGCAACAACGATGTTCAAACAATAACGATTACTAACGATCTAACACAAAAACGCAAAATAACACAACTATAACAAAAGACAGGCTTTTTAAACTAAAGTAACAGACTAAATTAATTATCTGACGTTTTTAAATACGATGGAAAACTAGATACATTAAAATTTTTACTTAAAAAGTACTAAAACGGCGCAATAAACAATATTTTGGCGTTTTCTGTAAAAACGAGAAGACTTAAGACTTAAGACATAAATACCATAAGATAGGTAATTAAAAAGTGCATTTGCTGACAAATTAAAAATATGGCGTTCCATTTAAACAATTAAAGTTATAGCCATTTAAAGTTCTCATTTGTTTAATTCCAATTTATTTACACCTTGTATAAGATGTCAAGTTTATTATACTTGGAAAATAAAATATGATCTATTGTTACATTTCAGTGTAAATTTGGTATGCATAACTTAATTACTTTTTAAGTATTTGAAACATGAAAATTAGGTTAAATTTTTACAAAATTCAAATTATTTAAAAAACCTAAAGGTTTAGGTAATAAGAACCTTATTAAAACACACGCTTATTTTGATCGAGGAGAAATGCAATAAAATACAGGGTGTTTTATTTAAAAAAACACAACGTTGATACTTTTAGGGTTTTTGGGACACACTGTATATTATGAAAGTAATTTTAAAAAGTAGCTCTAATAGACCCCCATATATCCCCAAAGTGAAACTTTTTGAAAGTCACTTATTTTGGCCAAAATATTCCGTGCCGTATAGCGTGAATAACCATGTATAATGTTTCTTAATTACTAAAACAAAAAAATGTAAATTAAAGTGGCCGTTTCACATGTTACGTACTAAACAAGCATCATAATTAAGTGATCAAATTAGGTTAATATATTTATTTGTACCTAATTAATGCTGTTCAATATAAAGGGGAGTTATAATGAAGTAAGAAAATAAATATTGATTGTTAGTGTCACTACTATTACTATTCACTTTACATCAAAACTTTAAGAATGACAGTGCAGAAGATTCTAAAACCAATCTTAAAATATTATTCATTTATTAACTTCATTCCAACTTACGATGAAATAAATCACACCTTCAGAACTCATAAATTGAAATCATATATAATGTGCATATTTCTGTGGATTGGAATAATTATTTCAGCGAATACCATTCTATTAAATATTATTAATGAATTGAAAATATTTTTCCTACTCGCAGGTATATCCCAAAATATTATCGGTAGTTTCATTACTGTTCATGTACTACATATAAACCGCTTGGAATTAACTTTGCGGAAGTTATTCAATGCGTTTAAAGGTATTGATAAATGTATTAATTTAATAATACATAAAAAAGTTACAACCATCAAGAATATTAAAATTCTTTTAATCTTGTCTACACTTTGGTCAATAATGACAATTATTTGGAATGCATTGATGTGGAAACATTCAGAACTTAAAAAATTTGTATTTGCTAACGTAATATTTTGTTCAAGTATTTGTTTCATTGTTGTGCCTGTAGCATTAGAACATAATATTTTACGATGCGTACTAATCAGATTCAAATATTTTAATATGATATTATTAACATGTATAGATGTTAATAATGAAAGCAATTTTTCTTTACTTATAAAGATGTATGGATATTTAATTAACACAATATATTTATTTAATAAGATATTTGGTTGGCACATGTTAGTGTTACAAATGCATGTAATTGTTAACATATTAATAGGAGTTAACGCTTTAATTTCAATTATAGTTGCATCAGAAATAGGAATGTTAATGCTGGCTCTTAATCATACGGTTTATATTATTGTAAGTTGATAGGTATAATATATACAGAATGTCTTAACTTTGATTATTACAGTTACAGGTTATTATTTTATGCAAGACTGCAGAAGATATATTGCAAGAATATCGAAACACATTAGCAATATGTTATAAAAATCGAGTGAAATTTAACATAGAGAAAAATGCAAATAGCTTACTAATAATACTACAGCATCAAATTAAATCGCAAATGCCAATAGTGAATGCTGCTGGATTTTTTAACATAGATTATAAAATGATTTTTGATTTTATCAATATTATTACCAACTATACTATATTTTTAATTCAATTCGTTCCAAATAGGACTTATTATAATTATCAATTATCATAAATTTTAAATTAGTTCGAATTCACTCATGTACGTTATTTGCGATTAAAACAAACAAAATCAGGACGTATCCTCACAACCAATAAGAAATCACTCAATACAAATACAATTGAAATTGAAAATAAAAATCAATTCAATGTAAAATTTACACGTATTTTTCAGCTTTGTATGAATAAAAATATCTTTCGGGTTAAAATTACTTCTTGGAAACATAAAATATTATTGGAGTTATCAAATTATCTATTTAAGCCGATTGTAGATTAATTGTAGATTGCACAATTAAAGCCTGACGTCGTTACGGAAGTCGGGCGCATGCATGTTACTCTACTGTTTCGCTAGTGAGAATCACATTCGGCGAATTAGTTGAGAAACGCGGCCGATATCCGTAACTACTCTAATTGTGGAATAGGCTTTAGACAAAGATCTCTCTCTCTCATTTGAATTAAAGCTACCAATATATTCGTGATAATGAGACCATACTATTTATTGATTTATATTGCATTTTTTTAAATTTTAAACAAAGAAAATAATTTGAAAAAACAATGAAAGTAAGTGATAAAGTTCAACTTGCGTCGTATAAAATTGCTGAATTAGTAGCATTAAAATTAAAGCCACACACGGTAGTAGAATCTCTCATTTTACCTGCCTCCTGTGAAATAGTGACAACTATGTTTGGGGAAGAAAGCAAAGAAGGAAATTTTGAAGATCCCGGCATCTAATGATATGATTCGTAGAAGAATTAATGACAATCGCAGGTAATAAGAAGCTTGTAACAATGCCATTTGCATTACAAGTAGACGAATCAACTCATATAATTATCAAGGTGCAGCTTTTAGGCTTTGTACGATTTATTTATGAACAAAAGATAAATCAATTTTTATGCTGCAAAGAACGTTTGGGTTGTATAACTGGTCAGCACTTGTTTGATGCAATAACATTGAATTTGTATGCTTTAAATTGATCATGGGATCATTGTGTCTGTATTTGTACCGATGGAGCAGCGTCCATGACGGGATCAATCAAAGGAATTGTGGCTTTAGCTAAAACCATAAATTCAAATATAATATTTCATCATTGTTTCTTGCAACGAGAAGTACTTGTCTTTAGGACAATGTCCAAGAAATTTAACGTAAATTGAAGTATTTGAACAAGTAGTTACCATGCAGTTTTATTAACATGAGACCAATAAGACCGTTTATCGATGGAAGCAGATTATCTGTGTTTGTTCTTCATACCAAAGTGATGTGGTTGTCACGAGGAAAGGTTTTAAAAGGTGTGTTGAAATTGAAAAATGAATTAGTTGTTGTTTTTGAAGTAGAAAATCAAAAAACTTTTGTAAATTATTTAAAAAATGATGATCGGTGCAATAATTTAGAGTATTTATCTGATATTTTTGAAAACTTTAATACTGTCAATATAAGTATACAAGGAAAATATGAAAACTTTCTTAAATCGACTGAAGAAAGAGTGTTCTACTATGGGCAAGACACGTAAGAGAGAGAAACACAGAATTGTTCTCTTCTATGCAAAATGCCAACGAGGCAATCGTTTCTTTAATAATGGAAAATTTATCAACAATAAAAGAAAAAATTGAAAAATATTTTCCATTATTAAACACAGAACACTATGATAGGACAAGACAACGGTTTATTTCTTCTGAATTTTCTAGTTTTACTTTAAATGAAGAAGAAGAACACTGTCGACGGCGGGCATTATTGCCTTACTAACGCCCTTGGTAGAATAGTTATACCTTAATTACTATACTGAAACAAAATATCTTCAGGTCAGTAGAAAATAAAAGAAATAACAAAAATAAATTTTCTCTAAAATAGAAGCCTCGAGGAACTTCACATGTTACGCGTATTATTAAACGAATGTATTCATTCTAAAAAAATTGCTGTCTATTAAAAGGGAAACTTTCAATACATTTAATTATATTATCATACAAATGCATATGTTAAAATTAATTTACCAGAATAGATTTAAATAATTGGTCAAAGGCAATATATACATCATAAACTATTAAAGTAAAAGATATAAGATTGAAAATAACACTCAGGTTATTCCTTAGTTCACTTGTTTGTTAAGTGTTAAATTTTAAGTAAGGAATAAAATTATGACCATAAATGCAGATATATATTTTCTTAGTAAGTGCAAAAAGGTAAAACTTTTCTCAAAAATTTACAAAACGCGTTCCAGAAATTTAACCACAACATAACAAAGTTAGTCTTTAAATGGAAAACTACTTGGTTATTGCACGAAATTAGGAATCTACATGCCATAAGATCATCCTGTGAAAACAGTGCATACGATCTTCACCTAAAATTAGCAAAAGCTATTAGTGGAATGATATGGGATGATTTGCTAAAAAGTGGAGACAGTCACCAATGCCAAAGTTATTAAGAAATCGTGTATATTGAAGAGAAAATCGTTTACTGACATCATAAAACAAGAGAGCAATATCAGACATACAGACTAACAACAGACAGACAGATTAAGAAATATTTTAAAACGATTTAAGGAACATGCATATAATTTTAATTACAAACACCTCGAAAAATCTGCAACACCACTCCTCGCCATCAACAAGAGGACACACATTTTTGGTAAACAATATAAAACTTTTGAAATATTCAAATCACTACAAGTTAAATATGCTTAAGGCGAAACATACAAAAATAAAAATCATTTAGTATATTTTGACCTGAGTCCTTTAGATAAGCCGCTACTAGATTTTTTACCTAAAAAGGAACTTAAATAATGTAAACCCTCCGCTATAATCCCTAATTAAACTAATTACTCCCTGGTTTTTCCCAGTCATGCATTTATCGCCTAATAAACTGTGGGTTATTTTGATTTTCAAAACATTTCATGTAATCTCAAAACAATAATAGGGATATAAGATTGGATTATAAGTAAATTAGTTAATTGTTTTTTCGCTGCTATTATCATGATGTTCGCTGCAATAATGTATTTTTAATTAAAAATCTTTATTCCTATCAAAATAAATAAACTACCAAAAAATATACATACATTTAAAATAGGAAGGATCATCAATAAGGAAAGAAAACACATAAAAAACAATATGCCAATAAAAAAATATTATATAATCTTAACTAAAAAATGGTGACTTTCCCTTTATTTTTCTCGAAAACTATTAGATTTACGCAAAAAGGCTATTCTTAATAATTTATTCATTTTTTAATTCTCTGCAATTATTTGTTATATAAATTTTATGTAACTCCAACAGTTAATTAGCAATTGGCAAAAAATATCTACATTTTCAGTTTTAACTTTTTACTCGAAAGTTAAAAATTTTATGAAAAATATGTTTAAATAAAACTTGTTCAGTTTTTTATTCTATTTAACTTTTGTTTGAACCGTTAATAACCGTTAAGGAAATGATAAACTTACGTAATAACAGCTATAAGCATTTGAAACAATCAAAAAATCCGAATGACCTTTTATTGTACAAACAATTAAGAAATACTGTAAATTCGGCTGTTTCTAAGGAAAAAAAGCTTATTTTGAATTTCTTATGAAAAATTACAGGAGAAATATCTGGAAGTGTCCAAAGAGCAATGATGTCTTAATTAACAGATCGAACTGCATTCCTAACTTTCTAAAAGATGTGAACGGGTATAATAATTACTTAATAAATTCTATTAAAAGTAAATCAAACGATGACTTGATCACATTTTATAATGATAATATTTGCCCCGCAGTAACTGATAAATTAACATTTAAATTATTTACTATTCTATGATTAAACTTTGTTGTCCATTCACCGTTCCTTATACTACTCATATTATAAATTTTTGTCTGGAACAGTCAATTTTTCTAAATATATGGAAGATTGGTATAATAACACCCAACCTCAAAACAAAGAATCCTAAAGAGTTTAAAGACCTCAGGCCAATTTGTATATTTCCAACAATCTCGAAAATTTTGGAACGGGTTATGAAAACATAAATAGTGGAGTTTCTTGACGTTAATCGCCTTCTCCCTAAAGAGCAGTCGGGTTTTAGATCGAATTTTAGTTGTTGCACTTGACTACAGTAAGGCGTTCGACACTATAAATCACGACATATTAATTTCAAAACTCCATTATAAGGGTTTTCAAAGCAAGCGATGCAATATTCTTAATTTCGAGCGTTTTAACGGCAAGGTCTCAAATTGTAAAAATTGACAATAATATATCAAGTTCATTAAGTGATACCGCGTGTGTCCCCAAGGTTCTATTTTAGGACCAATTCTATTTTGCATTTACACTTCTTTCCTAACCGTTGTCTTAAATTACTGCTCACCAAATATTTATGCAGATTATAAACAGTTATTATACTCATTCAGGCTTGAATATACAGAGTTAGCTAACGACCGCATCAATTCTGATTTAACAAAACTGGTTAAAACATCAACTAAACATTCTTTAAAAATCAATGCCTCTAAATCGGCAGCTATGCTTTTTGGACCTAACAGTTAAATGTCTCTAGCAATACCTTTTTTAAAAAATCAAGATAGGTAATGATTATTTACAATTTGTTAATTCAGCAAGAAATCTTGGTCTTACAATGGACACTAGTTTGCGTTTGAAGCTTCACATCAATAAGTGTACCTCACGGGCGAATATTAATTTGAAGATGATTTATTTTAATAGGAGAGCTCTATCTATGCAAATAAAAAGATTTTTATGCGATACGTTGGTGTTAAGTCATTTTAATTTTGCTGATGTTGTTTACAATGCTTGCTTGGACTATAATACTAAAATGCGCATACAAAAGGTTCAAATGCTTGTATAAGGATCGTATTTTATAGAGGTAGGATTTCTCCACCTAAACATAGAACATCATTTTTTCAACGATAATTTTCATTTAGCATTTATAAAATTTATAATTCCATACCGAATCCACTCAAAAATCTTACAAACAATAGTTTCAAAACAGCAATGAAAAAATATTTCTTGAATCATACGTCTTCCCTATAACATCCTATATTGATTAATTATTATTTATTTTTATTTTGTTTATTTTTATCATAAGAAATAGTTTCTAAAACAATTCATATTTTTTATTTTAAATTTTTGTATTCATTATTAAGTAAGCTCTCTTCTAGAATATGTATTATTTTTTATCACACAGGTTAAGTGGAAGAGCAGAGATAATTGTTTTTTATGTTATCACTGAACTTCGCTTGTATTTTGTATTTGTATACTTTGTATTTTCTTCTTTATTAAATAAAGACAATTTATTATTATTATTAAGTAGAAATATTAGGTGGAGAGTAACACTTGTTTTGTTCCATAATGTTTTTATTCTCAGTTGCCTGACACGTGTTTCGGTCTTCACAGACCATTATCAAAGTTAAACTTTTAATATCTGTTTCCATCAAGAGTGTAGCGCAACAAGTATTAACTTTATTAAGTAGAAAATTAGCAAATTATAGAGAGACAATTTGCGAGATCAATATGTATCAAGGAATCAGAGATGGCTTAATGGTAGAAACAAAAACTAATAAGCAGTCGCCTAAAATGTTTAAACTAGAGAAGTTTTTTGAATATGCTGTAGAGGTATCTATTCATTAACCTCTAAATGACCCTAAGGGAACTATATATTATCTTAATCTAGTCAACTGTAGCGATGAAGAAATATTAGAATATCTTCCAACAGAAAACGTAACAGAAATAAGAAGAATAAAAACCAAAAAAAGACGGACAACTGGTTAAAGCACCCTATATACTTTTAACGTTTGATTCCACTTATCATGTAGAAGTACGCGAATACATACGTTTTGCGATGTTTCAGATGTCAAAAACTAGGGGACACATCTGTAAAGTGAAACCTGTTCACGAGGGAACAGAGTGTATCGAGCCTTTTCCATGTGTGAATTGTGTAGGAAATCATTCGTCCAGGTTTAAAAATTGCCCATCTCTGTTATTTGAACAATCGGCGCAAGAACTAAAAACTAAAGAGCGAATTACGTACTTTGAAGGGAAAAAAAGACTAACCATTCCGACAACACCAACAGCAAATGTATCATATTCTAAGGCAACTACAAATAAAAAATAAAATGTATTAAAGCCCTTTAATTCTCTGTAGAAAAGCACCAATTGATTTTTCAATAGATTCGGATCATAAGTACAACTGTTCATTCAGAACAGAGGAGTTTGCAAAGGTATTATATTCTAACAATCACTTCTTCTGGCCCAGATAACATTCCATATATGATGTTACAGAATCTGTAAAGTAATGATCGTAACACTATTTAATCTTATATGGGAAAAAGGTGAAAATCCGGCTATAAGGAAAAAAGTTCGCACCGGAGTTTTCGAGTATGCATAGGAGTCTCTGTCTCCTCTCTCCACGTACAAGAAAACGTTGTACCCCAGGGAACTATAATTAGCGTAACCCCTTTCTTTATTGCGGTAAATGATATTGCCACTTCCGTATGTACCCCCGCGAATACGTGCCTGTATGTCGACGACCTCGAAATCTACATGGACAGAGATACCATCCCGGCTATATGTAGACATTTGCAGAGGAGCATTGATAACACTAGTGTGGTTTTTGTTTTTCAGAGACAAAGCTGGCATGTGTCAATTTTTGTCGTCTGAGAAAGCCACAGAGGTAGCCTAACCTACAAATTACTGGTTCTGTTATTCAATGTGTCAACAGTTATCGATTTTTAGGACTAATATTCGACAAGGCTCCCTCATTCCGTCATTATATCAATGACCTCGCTACGAGGTACAAGAAGGCACTTAATCTAATTAGTTACATCTCTAACATTAATTGGTATGCGAGCAGAGAGGTTTTGCTACGACTTTATCAGGCTCTGGTTCTGTCCAGGCTTGACTACGGGTGCGCTGCTCGTAATTTGTGGTTACAAGTCCTAGATCGATACATTATGTAGGTATCCGATACGCTACTGAAGCATTTAAAACCACATCAGTGAATAATCTGCTGTGATGCTGGGTTACTGCCTCTGAAGTACAGATGCATTGGTTCGTTTTGCGATATGAAACGTCTGTACGAAATAACCTGAAACACATAAATCTCAGTCACAAGGCCGGTGTGTGTTCTAGCGCGCGAGTTCCGTAAAAGGTTTGTGTTTGCGAAGTACCACCGAGGACCATTACGTTTCCTGAAATAATTACTGAACTTTAAACCTTTGCGAAAATTGAAACACCAACTGAAAGTATTAGAGTAAGTCTATTGGAAATAATAAATCGATACACGGACTCTTATACATGGATGAATCAAAGACGCAGTCAGGAGGGGGCAGCTATTGAGGCTGATAACCATCCACAGTTATGAACATTACATCCGCTTTCATCCGTGTATACCGCCGAACTTTATGCATTTATTATATCACGCGCTCAAATACTGCGATATGTCTAGCAGTAGTTCATTCCTCATTGCTAGCGATTCACTCTCATCCCTATTCAGTTTATTCTAAAGCCAAAGTCTCGATCCGTTGGCACCGAACATTATATCATCTCTTTATCATCTGTATTTCTCTACCAAATATGTTGTCTTAATACAGGTGCTATCACATGTAGGAATTAAAGGCAACGAGATGGAAGACAGAGTAAGATTAAAGCTGTAACACTCTCTGTGACACCGTGGAAGGTACCGGCGCACTTAGTAGGAGACAGGAGATTGCTCTGACCTGTCTTCGAATGGGTCATACCAACCTAACCCATTATTATCTCTTGACCAGTGACGAAGCACCCACATGCAGCACTTGTCACAGCCCTCTAACGGCGAGGCATATAATAGAGGAATATATAGCCTACACAAATCAACGTGTACAGCTTAAGCTCCAAGGTAATGTAGCGTATGATTTAAGGAATTCTGTTTTGTCGGTAGAATATGTGGTTGCTTTTTTGCAAGCGACAGAACTTCTAAGCAGAATTTAGGAGTACTGTAAGGACCAGTTAACTGAAGTGAGCAGTTATTTTAATTTATTATGTATCGTCTATACATGTTAATTTATTATCGGTGTTAATTTATTCTGTGAACGTCCGTCTCGCCTAATTGGGCCTTTACACCAATTATATCGAGTGATTTGATAGTATTTATTTGTGTTGTTTCTGTTGTCTGGCATGGTACACCTGGTAACGGTTTTATAGTTTTTATCTAGTTTTAAGTTTTATCTCTATGTCTAGTCATAACTTTTAATCAGTGTGTCATCCCTCCACTATGTTGACACCGTCTCGCCTAGCTGGTCTAGGACGAGTGATTTTAAACTCTTTGTAAGTCTCGTCCTTTTCGTTGCTAGGCTTTTTACACCTGCCAACGGTTTTATTGTAATGTATTGTATTTAGTCGTTATTTTATTATACATGTTAATTTATTTTGTAAATGTCCATCTTGCCTAGTTGGCTTTTTAGACCAACTGGTCGATTATTTTTGTTTGGATACACCAACATGGTCTTATGATCATGATGATTTTTTATTAATTTAATTCTGATGAAATGTACTGCCATGTAGTTTGGGCTTAATATGGCAACTAAATTATTATTATAATTATAAGTTTAAAAAAAGAAAATAGTGGTTAATGGTCCTAGCAGTCGATGGCGCCAATAAAAAAATATTTATAAGTAAATTTTACATTTCTATTTCTTAAGTCAAATCCACAAACCATTTACAATAGCATTCCTTAGCATATGTTATAGAGATTAACTAAAATAACGCATAGTATTAACTCATCTGATATCATCTTTTATAAATTATAAACAAAATATATATACAATAATCTTTATTTGGACAAAATAAATATACATAATAACATTTAACATGAATATAAATAAATGGTGTTAGTCCGTCTGGGCTATGGACCTGCGGTCTTTCTGCCCTGTCTTATATTTAATGATGTAAGAAAAAAGTATCTTTGCTAGCTTAAACAAAATATTATATTGTAAAAGTAATTCTATGGAAATACATGCATTTGTGCCCGGCGCATCCACCAAATAAATAAATATTGTGTTATGTATAATCAACAATTGTTACTATTTTATGTGTATTGTTTAACAAAAAATTTTATATATTTTATTTGCAATTAATATAAATGAATACATTTTCTGATAAAATATTAGAGAAAAAAGTTTAATTTTGGTCATTTAATAAAAGTTTTAGTTTGTTAATTAAATAAGAAGGAACATCATATTATCACTATATAAATTACTTATGTGATAATTATAATAATACATCTTATAACTTATATAATTAATAATCAATATGTGCATCTGCTTATAACTGTAATTTTCACAACCATTTATTTATCGGTTTATATTTTAATTTTCATATCGAATTGTTAATATAATAAGTATTAAATTGGTGTATTAGTGTTCCACAACATTTATTTATATTGTTAAAAGTTAACAAAACGTCATATATTAAACATATATTAAGACAACTGAAAATAAAAAACATTATGGAACAAAACAACTGTTAATCTCCACCTAATACGTCATATATTATTGGAAATATTTATATAGCACCTAGATCTAGTCTTAATAAATATCAAATCCACTCTAATAACGTTGAGAATATTATGGACTCTTATAAATGTAATAATTTAATAATTTTTGGTGATTTTAATCTCCCTGGAATAAAATGGTATAATATAGACATCGAATTGAACTAGATGCAAAGTCATCTGTAATAATTAATTGTTATAACTTTATAAACGCATCTCAAATTAACAATATCCCCAATTCGCATGGCGTATATTTAGATTTATGTTTCAGCACACTTGGTAGTATAAGTGCTTCCAACTAGTGTTCATCATTTTGCATATAATAGCATGTTTTCAGCTCAAATCATAAACAACCTTTGAGAAAAAATATTTATTTAATCATGCCAATTATAATATAATCAATTCATATTTCAATTCCTTTGACTGGAATTTTATAACTTCACATTCTGACATAGAAGCGATTGTGAATAAATTTTATGACTGTCTATTTTGCTATCGATAATTTTATTTCATAAAAATATATTTATCAAAATACAAGTAGTTATCCTAAATGAATGACAAAGGAATTGATAAAATAAATTAATAGAAAGAAACGGGAACATGCCATTCAAAAACAACATGGTTCATATAATAACTATTGTGTATTTTCTCAGCTTAGAGAAGAATGTAAGAAATTATCGAAAATTTGTTATAAAAATTATTTAAATAATTATTAATTCTCTTTAAAATCTAAACCACGGTGCTTTTGGAAATATGCAAAAGAACTAAGAAATGAAAACGGATATCCTAACAAAGTGGTTTATGATAATATTAAAGCTGATAATGGGCCTGATATCGTCAATTTGTTCTCAGATTATTTCTTATCTATCTACACAACTTCTTTAAATTCTTATAATGTAAACTTTCATCATAGCTCAAGAATTCTTGATAGTAAAATAGTTATTGCCATGTAAGATGCATTGAATGAGATTATTAGTTTGAAGTCAACGCATACTTGTCACATTTGACACCATATACACAGACTTTCAAAAGCATTTGATAGAATAGACATAAATATTTTAATTGATAAATTGGGTTCCATTGGCTTCCATTTCTGCAGAATTCATTTGATTTCATTTCTAGAAAATAATTACAAGTGAACAATCTTCGAATGCTGCTAGGCCGGCATTGAGCGATGTAGCGTGGCGGGAGAGGTGGGAATAGAGAGAGGGAGATTTGACAGTATAGGACAGTGTTTTATATTTCTCCCAGCATGTGCATTATTTCGGATCAGCATAGGGAACCTTATTTTACGAAACCTCTCGTATTTCTCAGGATATCCCTATTTTTCAACGATTTTTACCAGTTTTGAATTTTGTCGATTGTGCCGTCTGTCACGAATACAAAAAATATTTTTAGATAAAACATTCTTATTTTTTCCCGGAGTATTCAAATCTGTACAAAAAATTGGGGGTTCCTATTTAACTTTTCTATTTCTCACCCCCCACCCCCTAGGGGGTTGCAGGTAGAGGGTCGAGTTTCGTATCATTAGTGTTCCCCTCCGAGGCGAACAACTGTTGTGTCACATCAGGGGCCGCTCCTAGGCAAAAGTAATTATTTTAGCTGCACTAAAACTACACAAAAATCACTGATCAAGTCGGAGCCTCAACAATACCACCTTAAACCGTTGATTGAAATATTGTATAGATACCCAACCCACATGTATTTAATCGAGTCACCTCTAAACTGATCCCTCTTTTCCCCGCCTATCCCGACCCTCACAGTAAAGTGCTGCTGCGGTGATAATTTTTTGAAATCCTATGTGTGTGGCAGTCAGTGGTGTTAAATAGAATTAAGGCTTAAACCTGAACTAGTTCAACACGCTAAAATCGTATTTTGTCGTGCATTCGGGACAACTCGAGGTTCATGCTGGTTGGATTTGATAGTGTCTAACCTGTAGACATCATATGTATCTATCCCTTTTTATATTCACCCAATCCATCTTTCAATACATACTCACGGGAACATCAATGATTCATTATTTGTGCGAGTGGAGCTATAAAAAAAACCGTCAATGAATTTCACATGTTTATTTGGAAATTAAATATATCTGCAATATTAGCATCATATGCATAGGTACAGTAACTGTTACACATTTACAAATAAATAAATTATCTTTGTCAAGATTTATAGCTGATAACTTAATAATACCTTTGATTGATATATTCAATGAATGACAATACAGTATTATTCCCAGTATGTTTTTTAAAATTTATTTTTTGATCTATGGTTATGCCCAGGTATTTTACGGAAACTGAGGGAGGGATCATAGTTTGGGAAATATGGACTTTGTAAGGTGAGTTATAGGTGCGATGATAAGGAATTAGGAGTTGTGATTTATGAGGATTTATTTTAATGCGCCATTTTGCAAACCATCATTGAAGGGAGTCAATTAGCTCTTGAAGGGATTGAAGGGCTTTTGGTAGTGTGGGAGCATGTGTAATTAGGGCAGTATCATCAGCGAATTGTAGGAGGTATTTGGATGGATTGAACAATAAACATATTATTTCAGAAAAGGCATTTATTGGCCTGCATAAATAATCAATGGTATTGTCATTACCACCATAATCTCTATTAATTATCAACAACTCATTTCTGTCGACGGGTATTTTCCCTACTTTTTTACATTCCCTCTCGCAATTGGCGCATTTATTTTTCTTCAAAAATTTAAATATTATATGTCCAGTTACATAGGTAATTACTTGTGATTCTAAATTATCAATTTTAATTTTTTTATTACGACATTCTTTTAAATAAACGTCATCAATATCGTATGCAGTTGCTCGTCTTCGTCGATTTCGCAATTTGCAGCTTCAACAGGCATCTGCAATCTGATGTGCATATTTTGTCGCAATGCCATTCGAAATTCTTTTACAGTGGTGTGTGCATTATAACCACATCTATGCCTAAGTACGGAAAAACAGTTTTCTATGGGGTCTTGATTTATTCTTGACGTTAATATATATTATATATTTAATATCTTCAAGTTGCAATGATTACCACAAAAGTAAAATAGATTTTATAGACCATATAAAACCTTGTATGCAATGTATATTTTTTCTTTCCTTACCATTTTCAAAAATTTTAAACCTTGAAAGTACGACAAAGCTTCTTCTAGTTTCTCTTCTGATAATTTACGATTAACGGAGAGGCCACACTTATAGGGGTTTGAATCATTAACGACTCTACTGTTTAATGAGTCAAATATATTATTGATTTTCTTCAAAAATATTGCCGTATTTATTGAAGATAGACTCGTTATTTTTTTTGTAGCACTTACTGTTAAAATTGCTGCAGAGACAGAATTGCTAAATATCTGAGCAGCATATTTCACACGCATTTTTTCAAACGTTGTGGGATTTATATGTTTTTCGGTAATTTTGACCATTGCTCTTGCAACTTTACTTTCCTTGTTGATTTTATAAGTGTCGATTATATCTTTCCAGGACACTTCTAAGTTATTTACCATTGTTTTTATTCTACTATTCATAAAATTATTTCTTAGACTTTTAAGTAAATGTGGGGGTCATAGCAAATGAAAATGACGTGTCTATTAATTTTTAGAATGGAGTATCTATTGTTGCGCCAAGTAACCTTATTGCATTTCTATTATTTGTTCCTTGATCACAAACGAAAACGCGAGGAACCATATCCAAAGAAAACAACTTATCTAATACCAATAAAATGAGCTTTTGTAAAATATTACCGTTCGTTGGACCAGATGAAATAAAATAACAGAATGGCATTTTCCAATTACATTGAAGTCCCCTTAAATAAAATACCAATGCATGATTACCATGTTTGTTGTTCCTACCAAGAGAACCGAAATCTTCAAATCCCTCTACAACATCCAAGACTTTGTTATAATCTAAACCTTTTTTCAAAATTATTTCGTCACACATTATTAATCTTAATTTTAAATTTTTGAATCAAATTTGTATTTAGACCAGTTTGTAAATTAAAGATTTTTAACCAAGATTGACTTGTTGATACTCCAGATAGCGCAAATTTTAAATGTTTTTGTAAGTATTTATAAGTACTTGGTGATTTATAATATAATGATAAAGATAGCTGTTTTTCCCGTGTTTTCCATTCTGTTCTATATGCATGAAAACATTGCATGTATATGAGAGTTTTTACAGATGGAGCTCGATATTTTAATAAATTTTCTAAAATATTTTTAGTTGAAAATGATCTCATTTTCTTTTTTTTTTCTTAATTCGCAAACTCTTTTTTTAGCTTCACTTTGCGGGGCGATACTTGCGGAGATTCCATATTAATAATTCTCGAACTAATTACTGATATTGGGCTACTACTACTACGTTTTTTTAATAATATGGGCTACAGACTCTTTGAATGAACTTGATCCTGCACTAATATTTTCTTTCAAAGGGTAGGTCGCAATGGGCATTCTCTTTTCGGAAACCGAAGATACTATAGCTGATGTTGAAGGTTGTGTATCCATATCCATTCATAAATGAGATATTGATACTTATATAGTGTGATTAATTTTGAGCACAATTCGTAATTCACTTATTATTATTACTTTTTAATGAGAAATGACCATAGGTTCCTAGGGCCAAAATATGATGATTTAGCACAACATATCTATATCCAAAAGTTTACGATTAAGCTCGTATCAGATTTTAAAGTTTCAATAAATATTATTTCTTTTGTTAATTAACTGCTTTATTGAATTAAATTTATTACTAATGATTATCATAATATAACACAAATAACATAAAAAATAATATATTTTTTATTGATGCATATAACAAAAAGTAAAAAAATATTACATTTTACATTGAAACTTTTTTATGATATATATTATTATCTTCTGCTAGTATCACACAAAAACATGTATTTTTGTTATCTAGTAAAAAACAAAATGTAATTTTCCATCGAATCGAAAATACAAGATTTTACACTAATTATTTCTAGTTAAATTTTAACATTGTTAAAACATTGTCAATTTTTCAAATCAGTTTATTAATTTAAGTAAATAAACACAGTTAATTTCTTTCTTCACTATTTTATTTAATCACTAAATGTACATTTCGAACACTATGTGCTGTCTATAATTGACTGTCGATTAATTATTTTAATTTATGAAACAGTTGTTCTCTTTATTCTTTGAAAAATATTAAGTATTTAATTATTGTCTAATATTAATTGAGTATAAGTGAATATAAAAAGAAAAATTTTCTACTAATAACTTTCATATGTTGTAATAATTACAAGCAGAAAACGATGTGTTTTTAAATTGTTGAAATGTATTAATTTTTATTCCTTCATTTAAATACAATACAATACAATTGCAGTTATTTAAAATAAATATCTATATTAAAAATAAGTCAAAATGAATATATTGTTATATTATTGTTATTAAAAATATAAATTTCATCTTAGTCGGGTTTATTTGATTAAAATATATATATTCTTTTTAATAAAAAAAAGTGCTGATGAGTGTTTATTTACTCTAGACCCGGCACGCATTTATGAGTAAGCGTCCTGTCGCATCGTTCTCGGTTCCCGTGAAATTTTAGGCGGTCGGAATTTCACCGCCCGCAAATTCCCGAGCACGATCGTCTCAACGTTGATTACAATACGTATAATTCAATACCATAGAAAACTACCCAAAGCTAAAGTAAACTGCAGTACGCAGAACTACATATGCGCCGTCTGTTGGTCAATATTTTCACTACTCATGCGTAATCTGTTGCTCGGCATCTTTTAGTGACTCGCATTTCCCCATAAGGTTAGGCATCTATACAATATTTCAATCAACGCTTAAACGTTCACGTTCGAGTACTTCTTTTTCGAAGATAAAGTCGAATAATTCTCACTCGAGCCTTGGAGTAGGAAAAACTGTTTGTAATTGTTGATATATCTTCACTGGTGAGGTAACATACATCGAAAAATGAATCTATGTTGGTTGTTCACCAGGGTCATGTTGGATTATGGAACTGTCGACTACGATCAGTAATGACCGTAGTCGGAATTCCAAAATCTGCAACCCAACAATTTGAAACCCTTTTGAAAACGAAATCGGCAATAATTTTGACAAGTGGTAGGGCTTTTGACCAACGTAAGTCTATCAATACAAACTAAAACGTGTGAAATTGGTTGATAGATAAGGCGTTGAGATGTTGAAAATCCATATTCATTTGTATATTAAAGTTGTAAATAACTAAGATTTTCAAAATGTGTGTTTATTTTCACTACAATTGTTTCGCAAATTTATTGCTTCTTCAGGTGAATTGACAATTGTTTCGCAAATTTATTGCTTCTTCAGGTGAATGAAAGTTGAATTGTTTCGCAAATTTATTGCTTCTTCAGGTGAATGAAAGTTTACAATTGTAAACTTTCATTCACCTGAAGAAGCAATAAATTTGCGAAACAATTGTAGTGAAAATAAACACACATTTTGAAAATCTTAGTTATTTACAACTTTAATATACAAACGTGTGAAATTGTTACAAATGGGAAAAAAACAGTGATATTGATGTATTGGTCAGGATCCGAATATCCAGCCAATGGTAATATACAACTAGTATGATGGTAAATTTCAATTTGTTTGCTCTTTAAACAAGATTTTACAAACTTAAAAGATATAAATATGAGCACCCCTTTTAATATTACACATTTTCTATTTTATTAGTGATTATAGTTTCAACACACTTAATCTTGCCATTCTCAACTAGATATACTTCAAATTGACGTAAAAATTACACGATATTGGACGGCGTTGAACAAAAGGACAATGTTTCTTTGCTTGAACGCCGGGATGCATTAGTCCGTGAAGATATTATAAAATCTCAGGACCGTAGCGATATAGGCGCGTCTTTTAGAGAAAGTTACGTCTATGTAAATAGGTGTGTTGGTGCCTGGTGGCGAAGTAAATAGCTCAAGTTTGAGTGATGTAGTGCCATTTTTTAAAAGAATTTTAATTCATCATCTTCGTATTGTAATTTAATTTTAATATAATAACCGTCGTAATTTAAACATTTAATTTCGATCCGGATTTTCTATTTTGTTGTTGATGATTCTCTATTCCAAATATCTTCTATTAACTATTGTTGTTATTATGTTGTGTCTTACTAACTGTTTCTTGATTTTTGTGCTGGTATTATTGACAAATGGTATAGATGCTAGGCTTTTTATAACAAGCAACGGTTTTATTGTAATATTCCCAATACTTAGGCATGATTTAATAAATCTGTAGTTAAAATTGACCATACCAAGAAAACGCTGCAATGGTTTTTGATAAGTGTGTTACGGAAAAGAGAAAATTGCGTCAATATATTTACATATTTAAAAATGATTAACTAACAATTTTACATATTAAAAATAATTTAAAATTTTTCACTCACAATAAAGTTATTATTTATATTTCAGTGGTTAAAAATGAAAATTAATACTTGCCTAATATACAATTGTTTCTAATGACATATTGTCTTAACATATATAATTATTACGTGTAAATGATTGTACTTAGATTTTAATAGCCTCGTGTATTATTATACAAAATATTATATTAAATACAACGAATAGAATAACTAATAGGTTACGTGCTTTATATTGTATTTTACAGCTAAACATGATATAGGCGTGGTTCTAGGTACATGTAATTTACCTATTAATGTTCATGGATCAAGTCCAAAATAAAAAAATATATACTTTTGCTTAGCATCCCATTCCGTGTATGCACTTTATATTTTTAATTATCCATATGTATGTTGTCAAATATACGTACAATACAAGTAACTAAATAAATTGTAATACATAAAGAACTTATATTTTATATTCGTCAATAGTTACAAATTAAATATGAACTAATAGAGATCATTAAATTATCAATCGCTTTATTTATATAAACGATATATATAATAATTGAAATACCTTTAAATTCGACACAACATATTTACACTTAACAAAAGTTTAATTCAATAAATTAACGTATATTTGATTTATTGTTTGTAAATAATTTAAATAACTCTGTCGAACGCACATTCCAATTCAATTTCCAATTTAATAGCGTTAAATATATTCAAACGTTTAATTCAATAATTATTTAAAATATTTCAATAAGTAATTTGATTAACAAGCAGTTATAATTGACATTTCTTTTATCAATTTCGATATCTTAGAACATAATACAAAACAATTGTAACGAACCATAAAGTAATTTATTGAATTTGTCGCCTCGGTCTGCACAAGAGTGAAAAAATAAATCGCATCGGTGCTAAAATATTACCGTTTTCGGCGTGATCGACCGATCCATTATTTTCACGCAGCTCGTGCACTCGGAAGGTGCGGCCAATGGTCATTTGTAAGTGCCATGACCAGATAACAAGAACTATGGATTGAATTATGGCATTCGCACGCCTTAAATATTATATCGTCACGGGGCGTCGCAGTGCCAGATTTTAATATATCAATGAGATATTTCTTCCATTATGTTTCCACTTCTAACAAATTCAATGTTATTATAGCGAATGTAGGTCTATTTATTTTATGAGAAATAAAATACTTCATATTGCCTTAGTAGGTTTTGATGATATGGGACAGAATAGTTATTTACATGGTATTTTAAGGTCATAGTTATTGTAATGAAGTTATTCGTTATTTTCTCTATCTACACATTTAGGTATAAATTAGTGGCTTTTTTATAGCCCTGTAATCCACGCGCACATAACATTATAATTATAAACTTCATACCATATTATTTTTAGTCGTTCATCATGTAATATTTTAAGTAATGTAATCTTCAAATAAACATAATTATTTGTATAAAGTAAAACTCATAGTTTTTAAAAACGCTTGAACCAATATTTAAATTTTTGTGGGAAAACCGTACAAGATATTAAATATTATTATTTACTTTTAGTAATATATACCCTAATATTATTTTGTATTATTTTTCATTGTTTTTTTATCTTAGACGATTTATTTACTTCAATTAAAAAGTAGAATTATACTATTAGCAAAGTTGCAAGCAGTAATAAAAAAAACCTGTAATAGCTGTAATAATAAATGTCAAGAACTCAAATCCAACGTATCTCAACATGTCTGTCTTCGGATGTTAATTATACTTTGCAGGTCGTCAAGCTAGTACGAGATGAATTCTCCGGGTGCTTCCCTTGCAGGAATTTAGATTTTCCAGCAATGTCTAATTCATTCAGTGTGGATGTAAGTCGTCTGTCTGAATTATTAATCTGCATCAAGTTACACATTCAGCAATTAAGCTAATGTATTAAATGCACATTAAATGCATTAGCTGAAGAAGTCGAGTTTAGCTTTGAATTAAATGAATGTATTTGTATTTTCTGTAAAATGAATGTATTATTCAGTCTATACGTTTTTATGTATAAAAGACGGCATTTTTTAAAATGCCTTAGAATAAATTTCTAGGTATAATTTTATTACGACCATATGCCAAATTTCATTACAAATAATGAGATTAGTAAGAAGTTTTCGTTTACCAATGCATTGTTTATTTAATACATTTAGTAAAAAATGTTAATGTTACCATTATAGTACATTTCCTGTGCTTATTATTTTATTGGCCACTGAAATTATAATTAATTGAATTTAACGTAACTCTTGTAGTTAGATATACTATATGTAACTAAAATCTCAATAAAAGCTTATATTTGAATTTTCATTTAAATGTATAGTATACTAATAATATAAGAGAAGTAGGAATTGCCAGTAACATATTTCGGAGTCTATAATAGTAATTCATAACTATCGCTCGCTTATAAAATCGAAAATAACGATAACTTAATAAATAACCCTCGTAAATTTTGTTGGCATTTGAAATTCAACGATACACGCTTTATCAAACATGGTGTGCTGGTCACATTTCATTTTAATTCCAAAATTCTGTGTCCTATGTGAAGAAACTTTTCATTATGAATTGCCTACTTTATTATTTTCTACAATCATGTATTATATAATTAAGATACTAGCTATAATACGAGATAAAAATTAAAATATATTTTTATAGGTATTCATGCAATAAGGAATAAATTATTTTGCACAAAAACTTAAATATTTGATAACGAAATAAAAATAGTCGGTGCTTAATTAGATAATCAACTATCACTACGACAAATCGACAATTACAATGACTCGAGATTGTATATAATTCTATAGCATTAATGTTATGAATTAATAGTATATATATTAGAGCAGTTATGGAAAGCACCCAACTAAACGTTTCATATAAATTACATTGACTTATACTATGCAGCCGTCACAGAGTAATGTAAATTGAGTAAATATTTGTTTCTTAATGAATGATTAAATACAATATATACACTAAACACTTAAAATTTAAATATAACTATCGCATTGTAAACTAGATCACCATATTCTTAATTAAAAAATATATTTGGTACTGTACTAAGAATAAGTTTTCTATAGCACATTAAAATATTTAAATTTATCAAAAAATAATTTATACTTGAACCCTAATGCAACCCCAAGCAATTTCTTTGGTTTACAATAATAGAGATTAGGCTAGCATATGCTATAGAAATTTGATGTCTTAAGCTATTAATAGCCTTATTATGGCATGGGAGGCTCTGCTATAATGGACCTTTCCTTCTCCCTAGCTACACGTGAGACGTATATGGACCGAAACCTTAAAAATGGAGTGGATGACTCCCCAACGTCTAAATCTATAGAATCTTGCAGCAAAACAGCTGAGGATGAGCTGCTGAAAAGTGAAGGCGAGCCTGTCGGTGACCCTAAAGGTTTAAATGCCAAAAACACAAGGCTAGAATGAGAGTAGAGATGCCTTTCCCTAAAGTCCTGATTGACTACTTTTCCAATAGCAAGAGATACACCAACGAGAAACTTATTATATATACTTGTCAGTTTCTTTTGTAATTCACTCTTGATAATGCCGTCAAAAGCGAAACTAACCGAGTAAATATAGAAAAATTGTGAAACAAACTAAGTGTAATTTAAATTAAACCTTTATCAGTAATAGCTCAAAATGATTCACCAAGAGATAAATGTGAAAGTGATTCAAGAAATCTTATCAGTGATTGAGGCCCAGAATGACCTATAGACCTCTAAAGGGGAATTTAAAAGGACTCATGTTGAAGGTCACACTATCGGTAGATTCATAGTCCGCTGACAGCTGAGCTATAAAATCTGCCATCTATTTGAACAGGTTGAGCTAAGATTCAATGGTACAACGCAAAGCAGCATGGGACTAATAAAAAAGAATCTTCCGTCATCTTCGATGACAATGGCCACAAAAGGGTCCTACTTGACCGATGGGAATAAATAGAAGGGAAACTATAAAGGCAAAAAGCCCTGAAACACAAAGTTTAGGAGTTGGTGCCTGTGAGGTAGCGAGCCTACCTTGGTGAATAAAATCAGGCAGAAGGTGTTGGACATCATTCTAGCTGACGCCCTCACAGCAAGAAGAATTCAAAATTGACATATTGTGGAAGAACCCTCTTTTTTGTTCCATCATCAGATTGAGTTCAACATAAAGGCCATAAAGGAAAATGCAATGAAATGTAGAAATTCGAGGAACTAAGTCTGGAGCCTCTATTAAGAGTACTTATATGTGGAACCGACGCTCTCTAACTTAACACCCAGACCACAGAAGAGGTAGAAATAGCAGCGACTCTCCTTAAAATTAGCATCTTAAAGGTGTATGAATCCAGTGGTTAACTAAAGAGGAGATCTCCCTCCATAGATGTGCCCTAGTGAAACAAGTATTTAATTCAGCTCAAGATGCTACCCAAGAAAACTTTCAACAATGCAAAGAAAACAGGTAACTGGGATGCCTATAGGCAGGCACTGTCGGAATATAAATTTAAGGAATTGAGAAAATCCTAAAGGAAAATGTGGAGAACGATCTGTGAAGGAGTTACTTATACAACCTCAACCGCAAGGCTCCATAAAGTCTTGTCCAAAGAGCATTCCAATAGGAATGGGCTTATAAAAAACCTGATGGGAGTTATAATAGAAAGAGGCTAAAGGAAAGTCTCAGTGTGCTGTTAAAGACCCTTTTCTCAGGCACAAAATCTGTGGATTCCCAAGAAAACACTGCACAATCTACAAAACGAAGTATGTTCCTACCTACTAGAGAAAGCAAAAACAAGACTCATTACCAAAGAAAAGATTGATTAGGTAGTTAATAGCTTTAAAACGCCAGGCCCAGATGCACTGTTGCAGAAAGGGCTAGATAAAATAGCCCTCTACCTAAAGGCATTTTTTAAAGCTAACTTTGCGCTACGCTATATTCCAATGAAATGGAAAGATGCTGGGGTGATATTTATTCCCAAAGCGGGTTAATCAGCATTATCTAATTTCTAATTTCTAAATATCATGAAGAAGATAATAATAAAAAAGGACAGTGCCCTAAAGACAAAACTGCTTTACAAGCAGTAGTTAAGTTACCTAATCTACTGTAGATGCACTTCATAGAATCTTAGCAGGCACAAAAGCGTTACTAAAACACAAAGAGATTGCGTTAGAAATATTCGTAGATATTGAAGTCGAATCTTCAATACTGTGGAAAACGGGATCATCAAAAAGGGTATCGGCATACCCACAGACAAGACATTGTGCTGTCCAATCAGATGAAATATCTAGCTCTAATACTGTATAGGAAACATAATTGTAACGCAAACCTAGAAAAAACAATCTGCAAGGCTACAGCGATACAATGGATACGCCGCATGCTCTTTGGCAGATCATGGGGACTGTAATCCAAAATAATAAATTGGCTGTACATTATGGTAGTTAGACCTATTATAACATCTGGCTTACTAGCTTAGTGGGTCAAGTCTAAACAAGTAACAGCACAAAAGAAATTACAAACCTAAGAATGGCTTGTCTTAGACCTACTTTTTCTGCGTGAACAAATCAGAAAAAAATCTAATAAGTGCGATAATAATGGATTGGCATATGGACATACATTTGGGCACTCAGACATTCCAAACCTTATTAAACCAGAGTTTCTACAAACACCGCCCAACATAATGCCGACCGAATTTGATGTCTTATCGCACTTTTAGAGATCATTGACAGTCGCCAAGAGAGCTTGAATCGGTTCAAAAAACTAAAACATAACACTCCAATCTGGTATACTAATGCATAATATAGATAGGTACTAAATAAAAGACTCACGCCATTTTGACCACAATTGATTATTGTAACTTAATTAGAAGGCAGGTGTACAAATCTAAAAATTGAGCAATCAGGTAAATGATTTTTAAGAAAGTACAGTAAGTTGAAAAGTGGATCGTAGATAAAATATGTTTTCTCGTTCAAGAGATTAAGGGGATTAAGCTTTTCGCCTTTTGAATAGTTGTGTAATTTTTCTTTTGCATTTTCACAGAAGTTCGAAAAGGCACTAGAGTTTTATTTAATCTTCGTTCAAATTTTGAGCTCTCAGGTAAATATGATATGCCATTTTGATAACGTTTTGTTTTTAATAAATTTTGAATAAGTCTGATAAAAAAACATTATTATTTATTTTGTTTGAATTCTAAAGTAAATTTAATTTTGGGGTTGTATATTTTATATTATATTTAAAATCAGCTGATGTGAGGAGCTATTAAAACAAACAATTATGACAAATCGATGCCAAAATATATCTGTTTTTTTTGTAAACTGTTGGTAAAATATTTAACATAACAATAATAACATTTCTAGGTATAAAGTTTGATCATAGAATTTATTATGAAATTGAAAATAGTTTCGTTTTAAACATATTTCAATATTTTGAAAATTTAGAATTTATATTTGATATGTTAAAAATATCCTGTATAATTTCAACAATATATTTGAAAACATGCTTTTCTTATCAAAAGAAACAAATTTTGAATTCTCAGTGGTAAATAGACGTAGAGAGTATTTTATTCAGTACCAAATATTCTTAGTAGTAACATATATTTATTAACAAATCTTTGTACATATTTACATTGGAATAATGAAGAATGAATGAGGTGTTAATGTATTAATTTGTCAAATGGCTATCGACCAGAGGTCTTTCTGCCTTGTTTTGTCCAGTCATATGGCATCAGGCGTTTTAATGCGTAAAAGGAAGAAATGATAAAATAAAATCGAATATGGTTGAATTGGGATTTTTAATTTTAGGGTTTATATTAAGGTTTCTGGGAAAACAATATTGGGATAAAAGATTCTTATTTAAACTTAATTTGGCATAAAATACGATACTTCGATAGTAAATAGGAATAAAAATACCTGCAAAGCTAATTTACTCCTTTCAACATACGACTATCTCTAAATTTAACCTTCTAAACTTTGCCAAATATGTCTCAATAGTCTCAAAGCACAACTGAAAGAATTTATATTGAGGTTATTAAATAATACCGAATATTAAAGTAAAGTAAAAGTAAAAATTTTATAGTCAAACTTAAAATAATATAACTGTAATAAATGACTCTGTTTTTGACAGTAAACAATAACTTAATATTTTTATTATTATCGTTGATTATCGCTGTTGACGGTTCCCTAATTAATAATGGATTTCCACTCAATTAAGGAAATCAGTGCAACGTTTAGACAATAAATATCACCTTAATTATGTATTTATTCTTAATCGAGGACTTAAGTTTTATAAACTCCAGAGTATTACTCCAACATATCGAAACCAGTTAGTAACTGCTGTTGACAGGTAACAATAATTTAATGTATAATAAATAACTCGCAGATAAATGTTTCATTCGCAATAAATAAATCAGAACAATTACATTTTATTCAGCAAGAACATAAAAACCAAAAGTACATCATTGGACGTATAAAATATTTGACCTCATACTGACATAGAACCATTATTTTCTAAGAGAAAAGTAATAAACCTCCGAACTATGTTATCAACATGTTTGCTATGCACACATTTTCAACAACTACAAAGGTGAACTGAAAGCGATAGAGTTATAAAAAAGACCTCCGAATGGAAAACTTTCCTGCTTGGAAACCGAATAAAATCTGAAAGTAAATACTAGATTCGATAGATAAAGCAGATATTGCACTACCGGGACAATAGTACAATGCGAATGTTCATAAATATTTGATGTAGGAAAAAAGAGTCGTATTCACCGAGAATATAAGGGAAATTTAGTGTACAACTTGAAAGCGACCGACGCTTTCTGGGAAAGAAAAGTAAACATCATAAATATCCACGTATCGGATGGAAATTTTACTGCGGTTGTCGTGGTGTTATGCTTACAATATATTTATGTTCAGGTTTAGTATCGGATTGATTTATTCGTGTACATGTAGGGTGTCGTTTATTCGGATCGATAAGGTATACAACACCATTTTTTAGAAATATATTGTACTATTTTATTCATAAACAATAATCATTATCTTAAAAAATCTAATTAAGAAAATTCTCCTGAGAAAACAAGTCATAATAAAATTTCATTTCTCAATAATAAATATAATCATCCGCTCGACTGGTACTAAATATATTATTTAAGAGAACTACATTTATGTTAGAATGAAGACTATGTTAGGCATAGAAAAAAATAAGGGAAAAGAGAGTACATTCGTTGGGCGAAGAATTTTTAAGAACTTTTACTGCATAATAATTGACATTTTGTTTCTTAATCCAGATTCAACGGTTCGGCGAAACATTATTAAATATAAGTATTATATAATTTTCGGATAATTCTAAATAATATTAAATGATCATAAAGAGTATAATTTTTTGAAAAGCATATTGATGCATTGAGAGAGGAAATTGTCTATAAATATAGCAAAATTGGCAATAATTATTAATTATTATTCAGTTAAATATTTTTAGTGATATGACTTGCAACGATAAATTGATCATAGCAAAATAATAGAAAACATATTCAGTTATACTTACAATATTATTTACATTTAGTCAACACCTGTTACAGTACTCATTTTGCGGTTAAATTATTGAACTAAAAACAACTACATAACTACAAACCTTACTCTCAAAAGTTAATTAAATTTGTTCCGAAATACCTTTAATTTTAGGATATCTAACGAACCTAACATTTCAACAATATCTCGGTTCCTAATTACTACCGTAAATAATTAGCGATCTTTAAACAAGTAACATTGTAAGCAAAACTATGCACTAATACAAAAAGTAATATATGAGAATTTATTATATAGGAACAGTATTTATGTTACTATAGAAGTTTCTATTATCGAAATTAAATGAGTTGAATAAATTCATTTACAATATAGCTCTGTTGCCAAGATTGCATCTTGCTTAATAGAAATACAGAAATAAAATATTGAGTTTTACATGTTTGCAATTACTTGTAAAATAATTTAATATTATATGTTTATAATAGTCAGCAATTTCATGTATTTATTGGAATTTCCGTCATTATTTTACCCAAAACTAATATTACACAATAGTGTATTACTTTTATCATCAGTTCGTCTAAATACATCTATCATTTTAAGAACTAGATTTGTTATCAGGTAGGTAATGGAGAAATATTAATGTACCAGTCGAAATCAATCTGATATTATTGACGTTAACTGACATGAGAGTAAGAGTCATTTAAAACATATTTGTACCAAAATAGGAATAGAATGATATAATGATGCCACTCAAAATTGGTATTTTTTTAATGAAATGCCCGTCTTTTATTATTTATCTAAGTCGTCGATTGTTTCCTAACGAGCAATACATTGCCACGCCTTAGTTGTATTTAGCCTTATTGTAGTAAGGAAGCAATTCCGTGGGTGATGTTTACTTCTACCTACATAGAATCAGAAGATGTAACCTCGCAAAAATGTCACAACATCCGGGGATACTAGGAGCGTCCAATATTAATGCAAATGCAGTGTCATATTAACCTCACTTTTTGATTGCGAAGAGATATACTTCTATTAATTTGCAGTACTATATATTTTCAAAATGGATAATTATCTGTTGCAATTTAATATTTTTTAGTGGTAAATAAATATTAGATGAATATCAGATATAAAATGGTTGAACTAAAGGATCTTTTGCCAGGTTAAGATTAAGCAATATATCTCAGTATACTGTACTTTAGTTAAACTTTAGTTAAAAGTCCAATCTATTCTTGTGGCAACACAGATCACGAGGTAACTTTAGGGAAAAACTAGATAATATTTAAGATAGCAGAGAATTAATATAAAACTGTAACGGGGTACGTACGAATGTGAAGCCCTTGCGGTTGTCTCGGCCGTTCAAAGATTTTCAGGATACATCGAAGATAGCCCGACCATTGTCCTCACTGACCATCACTACGTTGGTTGATGACACTTGAATCACCTAGTGGACGCAACGCCAGATGAGCCCTACAACTGCAACAGTACACACCAGGTTAGGCAAACGTAATTGCAGATTTCCTGTCAAGACCTTCAGTCGACCAGATTCCTGTAAACTTTGTCACCATCGACCTGTAGTGAAGTCAGCAGCAGACCAAACGGAGATAACCTGCAACATTATCAACGCCTTCGAAGCAAATCGCCCTGAGGAAACCAGAAGATGGTCAACAAGGAGATACATCATGAATCAAGGGATCCTGTACCGATACTCTCCTGATGGTGAAACAAATGAACCACAACTCATCATCCCGATAGAAAATAGGAAGGAAATCCTGAAAAGGTTCCACGAGGAGTCTGTCGCGTTTCACTGTGGTGCAGACCGTACTCTGAGGAAATTTCTGGAAAGAACCTACTGGCCAGGAATACGATACGACGTCGCTAAATATGTTCGAAACTAGAAGGGGTGTCAGAAGTATAAAGCCTCTAACACCAAACGTCCAGGACTCCTAGAAACGCCGGTAATGATCAGAAAGTTCGAAGACCTGAAGACTTAACTAACAATTCAAGTCGGTACGAAACACACCGACTGACCAAGTAAACTCCCAGCGATAAGATTTGCAATAAACTCCGCCTATTGCAAGTCCACTGGAATATCACCCCCTTACTTGACGTTCGTCCACGAACTCCGGAGATGTTCAGCATGACCTACCTAAGAGAGATCATGTTGACCGATTTGCATCTACCCGACATTACAACCAGGCTCACTAAATATCTCTAGATGCTTTCTACCAGGAAGGACGCCCCAGCTACCCGATCCGAAAGAAAGGAAGGCCCAGGAAAAATCCAGGACCCTCTGCCAGGACGTCCTAAGGGTCCTGAGTGGGAGATTTTAACATGGTACGTACGAAGCGTCTGCTGTTAGTACCAAAGCGTACTACCCTCTCCGCTTGCACCACCGTCGCGTTACCACCGCATACCCTACAATTACCACCACCTACATAGGAGGGAGAGGAAAGGAAGCAAATATAAGGCGCTATACCCTCACATATCGGCAGAGCACCACCAAATCTCAAACTTGAAGTACGTCCGCGCCCTGGTCAGAAGCTTGTAAGTTAAAGAGTTGAGCTTTAACGTTATCCACGAAGAAGAAACGCTCTTCAAGTTCCACCCTCGCTAACTCTGCTTGTCAGGACGACAATTAAACCCGGCGAGTAACACCGAATACCCGCCTCTTCGAGGACAGCCAGGAAGGGATCCAGCGCTGCAGCCTACAGAAGGGAGGACCGTGCCAAACCCTTGCCGCCTTGTAAGAAGAGTCTTCGCCTTAACGGGTTGCCGCTGCCAAGCCGCTAAGAAACTACCTCATCGTAACTCACAACCTCTGTACATATTTTTGTAAATAAATACCTCTGTCAAACCACACGACCTGTGTATCTCTGAGTAGTCGACGCAGCAGTCTCATAAAACTAAAAAATGGTGATGTGGCCATCATAGTACTTTCCCTATATTTTTCTCGAAAACTATGAGGTTTACGCAAAAAGCTATTCTTAAGGATTTGTTCAGTTTTGAATTATCTACAATTACTTGTAATAAAAGTTTCATGTAACTCTAATAGTTTATTAGCAATTGGCAAAAAATGTAAAAAATTTCAATTTTTATGTTTTTGTCTCGAAATTTAAGAATTTTATGCAAAATATATTTAAATAAAACTTGTTCTGTTTTTCATTCCTTTTAACTTTTGTTTGAAAAGTTTAGTAATATTTTTTATATTTAGAAAAATATCCGTAAAAACAAAAAAATGCCTCGAGTAAACATCCACTTCCGGTTTACGAATGTTCACCAAAAGCTTTTCAGTTCCAGTTTTTAACAATAAAACCTTAAGTTTAAAGTTTCAATTCAAGAGGATCATTCGTTTTTGAGATACAGCGCCCACCGACAGACACACACACAGCAGACACACACACACAGACACAGATTTTTTTCCAGAAATCAGTGCAATGGACTCAGGGTGGCCCAAAACGGATATTTCCGCAAAAAAAAAATTCAAAAAAAATCACGAAAACAATACTCCCCCTATACCGGGTTTGGCACTTAAGACGCCTCGGACCATAGCTTCCTTACGATAAAAGCTATCGAAAAAAATCTAAGAGCAAAGTGGTGCATAATTACCGTCGCTATGTTTCAAAAATATTAACTTATGTTTTTTTAAATGGAATGCCCTATTTTTATTGCAGATTTGGAAAGTGCTCGGAGAGTACTTATTTTTTTATCTAACATGTTATACCCTTCACTTTAGCGGTTTCGCTGTTATAACCCCTTCTTTCAAAATTGCGCCCCATTTTTGAGATTTTTTGTAGAGAAACTAATTGACGCCGGCGCCTAAATTTTGAATTGAGGTACAGGTTAAGACCTCGTATACCTTCACATATTTTTTTTCGGGTAAATTATGGAAAAAAAATAATTTTTGATTGATCTTCGCATGTTGTCATTTATTTCGAAAATTTCAAATGGCACCCCCCTAAAAAAATACGGCGTTGTATAGCCAAAACTCTAAATTTTTCATTGGTACAAAAAAAATACACATTGCAAACAAAATTTCGGAGAAATAAGGAATTTCATCGCAAATATCGGGAAACGTTTTCCGTTCCCAAGTGTGCCATGAGAAAACAAAAACACAAATACGGTCAACATAATAGTATGTACCTATTTACTCAACATGATATGAAAAATGCAGATAAAGAAAATTTAACAACTTAAACTAAATGTTCGAAATGACGACCTTCCTGCTGGAGGCATAACCGCAACTTCGACTCACAGGCTCTAGACACTGCCCTAAGGACTTCTGGTGTATACCGCGGAAAGCCGCGCGGATACCCTCCCTCACATCCTCGATAGTATTTGGTACCGTCCTGTAAACCTCGTCTTTGATATGGCGCCAAAGGAAGAAGTCAAGGGGAGTGAGGTCTGGTGATCTTGGCGGCCACCTCACAGGACCCCCACGACCAATCCAGGAGTCCGGAAACGTTTCATCGAGAAACGGCTATTATGTGCAGGAGCTCCAACTGTTGCCGTTCAGGTGCCCTTGGATGAAATAAGGACCCAAAAGGTGTTCTCCAAGTATGCCTCCCTAAACATTCAGCGACCATCTTTGCTGGTGGTTTATCATTCGCATGGCGTGTGGGTTTTCATCGGCGTAATAATGGTAGTTGTGGCGATTGACATGCCCATTTCTATGGAACGTCGCTTCATCAGAAAATAATACGCGCATAAGAAATGATTCCTCCTGCTCAATTTTGTTGATAGCCCACATACAGAAATCTTGCCTCGCATGAAAATCTTGAGGTTGCAATTCTTGGTGCAGTTGAATCTTAAATGGACGGAATTTGTACTTTTGAAGAACACGATGTACGGATCGCGTTGAAATATCGTGATTCCTACTAATATCACGGATACTGGTACGAGGATCTTCAATAACTGCCTCCAGAACCTGCAGTTCATTATTTTCGGTAAAAACTGCCTTCTTTCTAACTCTCCTTGGCCGTTTCACAGTTCCCGTAGTAGTAAATCTCTCCAATACTTTTTGAAACGAACGTTCATTTGTATGTGTCCAGTGCGGATATCTCGCAGCGTACACTCGTGACGCCAAGAAACAATTCTTGTTACATTCTCCAAGAATAAATATCATGTCAACCATTTCCTCTTGAGTTCGGAACATTTTTAGAA
This sequence comes from Ontholestes murinus, assembly GCA_963969525.1. NCBI lineage: Eukaryota > Metazoa > Arthropoda > Insecta > Coleoptera > Staphylinidae > Ontholestes > Ontholestes murinus. Next base: position 57,262,923 of record OZ018387.1, read on the forward strand.
CGTTTATCAAAAATGACTTATGGCTGCTACTAGCGTCTAATAATTTACTTTGACAATTACCAATCTTTTGTGTTCTCATGGCACACTTGGGAACGGAAAACGTTTCCCGACATTTGCGATGAAATTCCTTTTTTCTCCAAAATTTTGTTATGCAATGTGTAATTTTTTTGTACCAATGAAAAATTTAGAGTTTTGGCTGTACAACGCCGTAATTTTTTTAGGGGGGTGCCATTTGAAATTTTCGAAAAAAAATGACAACATGCGAAGATCAATCAAAAATTATTTTTTTTCATAAATTACCCGAAAAAAAAAATATGTGAAGGTATACGAGGTCTTAACCTGTACCTCAATTCAAAATTTAGGCGCCGGCGTCAATTAGTTTCTCTACAAAAAAATCTCAAAAATGGGGCGCAATTTTGAAAGAAGGGGTTATAACAGCGAAACCGCTAAAGTGAAGGGTATAACATGTTAGATAAAAAAATAAGTACTCTCCGAGCACTTTCTAAATCTGCAATAAAAAATAGGGCATGCCATTTAAAAAAAAAACATAAGTTTGGTACGCTACTGGAGCACGGCACGCCACTGATGATTAGAAATATTTTTGAAACATAGCGGCGGTAATTATGCACCACTTTGCTCTTAGATTTTTTTCCATAGCTTTTATTGTAAGGGAGCTATGGTCCGAGGCGTCTTAAGTGCTACACCCGGTATATACTATATAGGGAAAGTAACAAACCTAATATCACGACGGAATCGCAGATAATAACAATAATATAAACTTTACTTCAATAAAAACATTTTCCAATACTTAATACTAGAACGCGCGTCAAATTTAATGGAAGTTACAGCTAATCATACTCTAAATATTCATTCAGATTGTACAGTTCAATACCTCTCAACGTTTTAAAAACATTCGATTTGTAGGTTTTAAAAGTTGTTTCATTTTGTAATCTTAAGGGAAGTTTGTTATATAATTTTAAACATGTAAATCCAACTCCTTTCTTTGTAAAGGTGTATTTATATTTTAAATAAACAAGATTTGCCTTGTGACGTGTAATATATTGGTGTGATTGGATATATTCAGAGAAGTAATTTTTATGTTCCCAAATAAAAAATTAAACATTCCATAATGAATAGTCCAGTGACAGTAGGTATATTGTTTGCAGAAAAATTAGTTCTACATGGTACACTCTTTTTCAAACCTAACATGTTTATAAGTGCTCGTTTCTGTATAATACATATTTTGTAAATATTTTGTAATTTGTCCCAATGTATTAATCCAAACCTAATATATGGTATACAGTGTTCAGGAAGTAAGGACGAATATTAAAGTTATATAGAACATACAAAATTTATTGAAACTGTAATTTTTTTTATAAACACATTAAGTAATATCTCACATTTATGTATGAAAAATTATATCCTCCATATGACTACGGAAGGCCGCGCAGAAACAAGCAATGCGTTCATTGAAGTTCTTGATGACGCGCTCACAAACATCCGGTGGGATGTCGTTAATAACCCTTTAAATTGCATCCTTTAATTGGTGTATTGTTTTTGGCTGATACACGTACACTGTTGATTTTACAAATCACAAGACCTAAGATCGCATGATCTGCAGGCCATTCCTACTTGCCACGCAAAGAGATAATTTTTTGGAAAGACTTTTCAGTCAGGAGAGCGATCGTTTCATGGGATGTGTAGCATGTTGCACCATCTTTTTGAAACAAAAAATCGTCATTTTCATCCACCTTCGAAAAACCAATCAGAAATCATGTTTCTGTAACTGTCGCCATTCACGGTGACTTTATCATTTGGGTACGTTGCTTAGTTGCCATCTGCTCCATGGCGAAAATAATCATCAAACTACAATCCTCAGCACAGAAAAATTATCAGGCTGCTAATGGGAAGGATCGCAAATAACGAACATGAAACAAGCACGACTGCAAAACGTCATCTGACAAAAGGGCGCCAAATTCAAGTTCGTCCTTACTTCCTGAACACCCTATATGATTCAATACAAGAACGGTTTGAGTGGAAGAACGTATTTTAATATGAACTCCGCCCGTGCGTCTTTCGTCCAAAATTGTATGTATTTTTTTGTAATTTATTTGTTTGAAATTCATTTTTTAAGAAAGATGTATAAAGAATAAATAAATATAAATATAATATTGGAATTGTATTTTAATGTGTTGAACGGTACAATAGATTTTAAGGTTATTATCTATATTGTCACGTATGGATATCCGGTCCGAGTCGAATTCCATTTTATGGAATTTTACCTGGTGCGGAGTCTAGACGCTGACATGCATTCCCACGGGAATCGGCGTTAGCAACATCGACGTTGTTTGCAGGTACACCAATAAGCGGCCGACAATTAGTACTAACTAAGCATTTGTTGACATGGAAGCCGTTTATTGGTGGATCGAAAAACAAGCAACGGGGATGACCCGATCAGGCGATAAGCCAAGAGATAGTTAAGATGTAGATTTGAAGTAGTGAGTTAGTTGTGAAAGATAGTTAAGTTGTAGATTTGAAGTAATGAAGTAGTTGTTAATCATAAAGATAATTGAGTTTAGATTTTTAAGTAGTGATGTAGGTTTGAGTAAAATACAGATAGTTTTTGAGATATTGAAGTATTAAGGTTGTTTTAATAAAACAGAGATAAGGTTTAGATTTTGAAGTGGTAGATTTTGAAGTAGTACGGTAATAAATATAACCAGTGTAAAGAGTGTGAACGATTAAAAAAGGAATAAATGTAAGTAGTTTTTATAATTGAGTATTTATTAGAATAATCAGTGATCCCGAGTTCCAATCACGAGCTTGCAGTGAGACAAGACGTGACAAGTGGTGGAGGCGCCGAATTTACAGCGTCTTTTCAAATTTGATTGATTTAACAAATAAATTTAATCGAGTTCGTGCACAGGTATTACATTTTTTTGCTTGAACTATGTTTTACTCTGCTTGTAAGTGAAGACGAGCCGTCGCGTTATATTTCACACATCTGCTACGCGGTGCGAATTCCATCCCGGACATCGCTACATTAAGGCAGGTCAGGGTCTCAATGAGCAAGGACGTTCAACACGATTATAACACCCTATATAAATTAGAAATTTTTAATAAAGGTTTAGGCGAATTTCAACCGCCAAGTCGAAGTACGGAACTTTTCCAGGACAACGCGTTCGCTAAAAGTTCTAAATTGGTTCATTCTCCACCAGCAGCAGACACGATACAGGAAGACATCGAAAATTGGTCGGTGTCCGATAGTATCACACGGAAAAGTTCGACAGACGACTCCTCAGTAGCAAATCAAACCTTTTTGGAAACTTTTGCGGAAGTAAATCACACATTAAATATAAATATGAATGCAGGTACCAATTACGCGGGGTCAAACACCATGGATGCGACAGCTGCAGCGTCAGCGGCGGTACAACAGCAAGTAAACCAGACAATCAGGGATGCTGCTAACATTACTCTGCCGCCAATACAGCCCAAATTTGTACCACCACCATCGTTCGAGCCCTCGAGTGGTAATATTATTTCATTTTTTAGACAGTTTGAGTTTGCAGCATTTACTAATGGCTGGTGCGACCAGTATAAACTCCACTTTTTAAGTACTTACCTAATGAATGGAGCCTATTTTTGGTATAGGAACTATAGAATGGACCCAAAAAATGCGCATAAGACGTGGGAGGACGTAAAATCGGATGCTATTAACGAATTTGGAGGAGAAGATCCGATGGCGGACATCAAACTAAGGTTGGTAGCGCGAAAACAAGCACTTCAAGAGGATATCAAAACATATTTTTATGATATTCTGTATCTTTGCGACGAGCTGGGAACGGTAAGCGATGAACGACTTATTGATTACTTTTTATCAGGTATGCATCCAGCTTATCTGGAAAAATATGTTATGTTGCGCTCCGCGAATATGACCAGAGCAAAACTAAAAGATGTAGTTATGAAAATAAGTGAAATTCAAAATGCAGCTTTTAGAGCGCAGATGTGTATGATCGCTCCGTCAGTACCTTTACCTGTGCAGAATAGCTCTGCAGCACCAAAGACCGAAAAACGGTGTAATTGCAATTGTAGTTCTCAATCTCATCAACCAATTTCATCGAATTTTTTCAGACAAAATCGAAGTAGAGGTCCTCAAGAAATAAATAGATCATCAAGAACTGCGGATGGTAGACCAATCTGTTTCAGATGCGGAAAGTCGGGACACATGGCTAGAATGTGTTACAGTAGGGCCAATAACCAATCTAGAGGCTACGTAGACAACAGTCGTTTTAGACAGGAAAGGACACCAGCGAGAGAGGAAAACCCAAACGACCGGGGGCGCCATTAAGAAGTCCGAATGCCGCCCTATACAATGCAGTTCGTGGTGACGGAATTCAAGGTATTACTCACATCCAGGGCTCAGTGAATGGTAAAAATATTAAAATTATTTTGGATTCCGGATCCGCGAAAAACCTTGTATCAAAGGACTTTTTAGAAAATTTTAGAGAAATCTCAAATAATAAGTACCTATTTAAAAGTGTAAATAATGAAGTATTTAACGCGATTGGAACTGCTGATTTAGATATAGAGCTAAGAGATAATGTCAAATTTAAATGTTCAGCTGTAGTTCTCGAGCGATTACCGTATTCGGTTATTCTAGGCATGGAATTTTTGGAAAAACAGGGAGTTATTTTAGATTTCAAAAATAAAATTGTTACGGTCGCGGAAAGTATTGACGATGTTACGAGAGTGTATGATTTAGAAGAAAATGACGTTACGACGGTAGATGTATGTGAGACTGACATTCCAAAATTTGAAAAAATAGGCATAATAAATGACTGCATATTTGGGCCACATATGTGTGTGGACGTTAAAGTTAGAGTCGATACAAACACGTTAGAATATAAGCGCGCTGTACCGTATTGCAAAACGGCTAGGCAGAAGCGAATCGAGATAGAACCAAAATTAAGAAAAACAATTGATGGACATTTTTTAAAAGTATTTAATTATGGTTTTACTCCTACAAAGCTTTTTAGGAACACTACAATAGGTATTTTAGAGGAAATAGTGGGCCCACTGCCAAGTTTTCTGTGCGAAGACGAAGATTATCAGACGAAGATTAAAACCCCGGATGCACTCCCACAAAAGGACAAAACAATTAGCTTTTCTTCAGAGCGAGCAGAAATATATGATTTGGAGGAAAATAATATTTTTATAATTGATATTTGTGAGAATTTTAGGGAGAAAAATAATAAGGTGTTACTGGCGAACGATTTCACAATTGGACCACAAGAGAGCCTTGATGTAAGGGTTAAAACGGAAGAAAATGGTACCGGATTCAAGAAAATGGAAGTTGCAGACGTGTCGCCCATATTTTTTAGCGAGGAGGGAGGCATTCCTCTCGAAGAGTTTAGCGATCTTTTTTCAGTTGGCGGTAAAAAGTCAGGATTTACAAACTATGCTGAACACGAGATTCGGATTAAGGAAGGTGCATCACCAGTTAGGAGTAAACCCTATCGGACATCGCCATGGGAGGGAAAAGTAATATCACGACAAGTGGTGGCGTCATCCGGCCTTTTGCAACCCATCCTAGTAGGCGTGCCATTTGACCGTGGTAGAATTGATCTTCTAGGACTATTTCTCTTGAAGTATGAAAGGTATGTAAAAATTGTAGAAGATATCTATTATACCATTTGCTACGTGGAGACAGCAGCTTTGTACGATGGCAAAGCTGAATCCGTCGCCAACTTTATTCTAAATTATGTGATTAACAGGCATGGCTGTCCTAGATCGATTTTAAGCGATCGTGGAACAACCTTTCGTTCTGACTTAATTGATATCTCTAAATTATTAATTAAAAATTCAAACCACGGGGCTACCTTTCAATATTTCGACAAATTCAATTAACGTTAAGAGTCTAAAATCAATACCATCAATGGAATTTACAAACGTGAACACTTTTTCGGAAAAATTGAATAAATATTCTGAAAGTTTTGATACTTTACAAATGAAAATTATTCTCGAAAAAAATAAAAATTTGAATCACTATTTTGTTTATTCAAGTGTGGGTATTTCACTCGTTATTTTTATTTGTTTATTTTTTGCAATTATTATAATCTATAACCGATGTAAAACATATAAGGCTGAAAGGCCCAAGATCAGAAGACATATTTCCCTCAGGTTGACAAACGGGGAAAAGTTAAGGGTAACACCTCAACAATTGGCCGAGGGTATTCGTGTCGTACCAATATCAGAAGATAGAGTATAATGTTGATAATGAGATGTTGATACGCCACCTGGTAGTTCCAAATAAATTAATAGTGTTCAATAAATTAGATTTTTCTGACAGGAATCATTAAGTGGCCTTTCCAACCAGTATCGAATTAAAATATTAGAATTAGGACAGTTAATAATTAGTTTAATTTATTTTAGTTTTCTGAAATGTCATGTTTATATATATTTCTATATACTTTTTATTGGTATTAATTAAATACAAGGATACTTTAGTTTTTTTTCGTTTTTCATGTAAACCGACCATATCAAGAGCAATGGGATTTCCAAAACGATGCCTACAAGGAAATGTTACCATCCAACACGCACATGAATTCAGCAAATGGGAAACCCACTGGGGGAATGGCGACTAGTGCAAAATCAGTCCAGACGACCCACTCGTGTGATACCACACCACTACCGGTACAAACTACCCTAAGAAGATAGGAAACGCTTGGCAAGATATTCAGCAAACTCGACAAAATGGCGTTTCATTGGAAAAGGAGAAGATCAAGATAGCAGCTTGAACATCAGTTTCGACGAATGGAAAGACGTTTTACTCATGGCCCAATTGTGATATACTCTAGCTGATTAAATTACTGGAGGCACTTGACTTATTCTGTTGTCGGGATAGGAGAATTCCGATTACTTTATCCAGAACGAGGTCAAACCGGAATGTGGTGGAAGCGTGGATATCTATCGAGGGAATTGCTGGAGCGGTGTCCAGGACCTGCACGTACCCCTGATACAAGCTGGAAATGGTTCCGCAAGTGCGAGCGGATCAGCAGAAGATGAAGGACTGTCTGCAGAATATATCAAGTTTCGCAGCCCACAAGCATAGGCATACGAGAGATTCGCGTGAAAAAACTCGTCGGTGGAAACAACCAGACCTTACTGCGCTCTAGATATGGCGGTTCGCGATAAGTTAGGTAGTTAGCAATGTAATCTGTTAAATTAGGTTGATACACATAGGTTAGGTACCCTAGGTTAATCGCTGGGGCAGCGATTGATTTGCGGGGGAGTAGTGTCACGTATGGATATCCGGTCCGAGTCGAATTCCATTTTATGGAATTTTACCTGGTGCGGAGTCTAAACGCTGACATGCATTCCCACGGGAATCGGCGTTAGCAACATCGACGTTGTTTGCAGGTACACCAATAAGCGGCCGACAATTAGTACTAACTAAGCATTTGTTGACATGGAAGCCGTTTATTGGTGGATCGAAAAACAAGCAACGGGGATGACCTGATCAGGCGATAAGCCAAGAGATAGTTAAGATGTAGATTTGAAGTAGTGAGTTAGTTGTGAAAGATAGTTAAGTTGTAGATTTGAAGTAATGAAGTAGTTGTTAATCATAAAGATAATTGAGTTTAGATTTTTAAGTAGTGATGTAGGTTTTAGTAAAATACAGATAGTTTTTGAGATATTGAAGTATTAAGGTTGTTTTAATAAAACAGAGATAAGGTTTAGATTTTGAAGTAGTAGATTTTGAAGTAGTACGGTAATAAATATAACCGGTGTAAAGAGTGTGAACGATTAAAAAAGGAATAAATGTAAGTAGTTTTTATAATTGAGTATTTATTAGAATAATCAGTGATCCCGAGTTCCAATCACGAGCTTGCAGTGAGACAAGACGTGACAATATGAATCCCAAGAAATTTTGACCGGGATAGTTATTATCACTGAATTTTAAATTTGGCGGTGATTTGATGCGTTCAATCTTTTTAAATAATAAACATTTCGTTTTGTTTTTGTTTAAAATCAATGTATGTTTTGTAACAATGCGTTAATTAAGTCAAGGGCACACTTTCCCTTTTCTAAAAAGTGCTTCAAGTTTTTGCTACTAATACATAAGTTGGTGTCATCTACATAAATAACAATTTTGAGGATTGGGCTGGAAAGTAGAAATAGACTATTAATAAAAATATTAAATAATAATGGGCTAATTAATTATACTTAATTAATTAATTAATTTATATACCCATTGTAATATCCAAAATACCTTATCTTATTACCACGTCTAATTATTTCAACTATTTGCTGTCTATCAGTTAAATAAGATTTGAACCAATTTTCGCTACATCACGAAAATCATAGTCGTGTAGTTTTGCAAGTAGAATTTTGTGATCAATGCAGTCAAATACCTTAGTTAGGTCTAGCAGTGTCCCACATGAAACTGGTCTCTTTCCAGAGTAGATAAAATAAATTAAATGAAATCAACAAGAGCTATATCATAAACTTGTTTCTCATTAATCACTTGGTGAAACATTGTATTAATGTAGGTTTTAGATTAAATTAAAATTCACTTGGCTTGTTTCACAAATTAATAATTTATTCAACTAGTTTCGGCTCAAGGCCATTATCAAGAATTCTTGATAATGGCCTTGAGCCATCGAAAATTTACGAATTAATAATAGAAAACCTAGTGAAAGTGGCATTAAAAGTTGTGCCTGTGGTTTGGTTGCTAAATCCGGTATACAATGCGATAAATGCAAGTCTTTCTACCACCTAAAATGCTTTAATAAAGTAAAACAATGCTCATCAAACGCCAACGTAGCGATGATATCCAATCTTATTTCGAAAAGGAAGCCTACACTACCCTAAAGGAGTTAGTTCATGAATTAAAATTAAATAACTCACTCCTGCCAGAAAAAGTGCATCGTCTGGAAGAAGAAAATAAACACCTTCGACTAGAGGTTAGTTCATCACCACCATTAAATCTACCAAAACACATTAATGTAAATACGACTGAAGTTAGCGCCACGTTAGAAATGGCAACATCGCCAGTCGTTCCCAAAACTGGCAACAGTGTGCCTTTGCGTCTCCCGGTCAATCCGGCTAATATAAATACAATTGAAGTTAGCGCTACAAAGGTAATCGGAACAGTGTCAACCATCTCCAAAAATGGCAACAATGCGCCCCTGAGGCTCACTCGCAATCCGGAAAATATTGATAACACTCATGGAACCATAAAAAACGCAAGCGAGTCTCCAGCGGAGGAATTCCAAACGGTAAGATACAAGAAACGGAAAGCACCCAAAAAGGATTTAGTAATTGGGACAGGGGGATGATAACTTCTAAACTCGAAGCTGGACCGAAAAAGACCTGGCTGTTTCTTAAGCGTGTTAAAAATACAGTTACACTGGATGATCTGAGGGAACACATTCAACGCATAATAAATAACACGAACTTTACATGCGAAAAAATTTCGATAAAATCCTCGTACGCGACGTATAAAGTAGGTGCGGATTTTATACATCACGAACGTCTAATTGACCGGTCAAATTGGCCGCATGGTGTGATATTAAATAGATATATTTTTAAGCGGACCAGCCCCCATGAAAAGATTAAATAAACCGAAATTAAATACATCAAATATTAGTAGTCTTAATCTATACTTTCTTAATATACAATGCTTAAGAAATAAAATAAATGAGGTTCATGCATTTTTAAATGAATTAAATTCCCTCTATTGCTTGTGTTTCTGCGAGCATTGGCTAAGTACACCTGAAGTTAATGCACTACGCATTGATAATTTTCAGGTAACATCACATTTCGCTCGGTCACAATTTATTCATGGGGGTGTGGTGCAACTAACTCGTAATGATATATGTGCATCTAATATGGAAAATCTTAGTTGCCTATCAGTTGAAAAAACTTGTGAGATAGCCGCGTCTAATCTACCGGAATACAATATTACATTAATTACAATATATCGCTCTCCATCCGGCGACTTTAATGATTTTCTAGCTATTATTGCGATGCTTCTAGATAAATTAAACAGAAATAAATCTATCATAATAGGTGATTTCAATGTTCATTTTAATCTGAACGACAGCAGGGCTCATGCTCTCTGTTATCTATTTCTATCATTTGGGTTAACAGGAAGAGTGGATTTCAACACGAGAGGTAATAACTGCCTCGATAACATATTCTCGAATATCAACACAGATCTAGTTCCTGGTATATCGGATCATATAGGTATTAGTGTCAAATTAGTCGTCAAAAGTATTAAAACAGTCCATGGTAAACGTGAAGTAAGACCTTTTACCCTTTCGGGTAAAATTAAATTATTCAATTTACTATCAGATACTGATTGGAACTTCACTGAATGTGCTTTACGTGATATTAACGAAACTTTTGAAAGATTCACTAAATTAATTCACAGTTATGTTGAAAAATCATTCCCAACTAAAACTGTAATCACTGATCCCCTGAATAGGAAAGTAGCATGGTTTAATAGTAATCTCCGCGAAATGCGAGATCACCTTAGATTTATAAAAGACGCTTGCCTAGTAAAGCCTAAGTTGACCAACTATTATAAAATGGAAAAACAAAAATATAGAACGGCTTTAAATCAAACACGAATGGAAACTAATTCTAATTTCCTTAAAGAATCTGAAAATAATCCAAGGGCCATGTGGTCTCTCATTAATTCTAAAACTAAAAACAACCATGTTGACAACTATGAAATTGATGCTGATAGTTTTAACAAGTTTTTCAGCAATGTAGCAGAGAACATAACTGATAACTTGCCAATAATTAACACTGATCCCATCCGTCTCTATGTCAAGTAAATTTTAAACCACGCATATTTTACATTAGAAGAAGTGAGTGAAGCTACTATACACTCCGTGGTAAAAAAGTTAAAAAAATCAAGATGTGTGGATGTTTATGGCATATCTACTATCTTACTTAAGGAGCTAATTGACACTATAATTACACCGTTAACTAAACTAATAAACGCATGCATTCGGGCAGGAATTTTTCCCGACTGTCTAAAAAAGGCTCTGGTCATACCAATCCATAAGAAAGGTAGTAGATCTTATGCCAATAACTACAGACCTATATTGCTGTTGCCAGTTCTTTCTAAGGTTCTTGAATATGTTCTGTTAAAACACATGGTTGATTTCCTCGATAAACATAAATTAATAAGTAATAACCAATATGGCTTCCGAAGGGGATAGTCTACGAGGGATGCAATCATCGCATTTGCTGAGGAGATCTATGAGGGGTTGAACCAGGACTATGTTCTGCTGCTGCCTTCATGGATCTCAGTAAAGCTTTCGACTGTGTCTCTCATGCTATTCTTCTAAGGAAGCTATACTTTTGCAATTTTCACCCAACTAGCTGTCGTATAATAAACTCGTTCTTGAGCGGCAGGATGCAGTATGTTAAAATTAATGATGTTATATCTTCAGGCAGAGTGATGAAGCATGGTGTACCACAAGGTTCCATTTTGGGTCCACTGTTGTTCCTGATATACGTTAATGATCTCCCCGGTCACGTACCTACTTCGTCCATCACGTTATTTGCTGACGACACCACCATAATGGTGATGATGATGCTGTGTGGAGGAATGCAGCTTCTGTCAGTAATGCCACTGAATGGTTCGCGGCCAACCGGCTGTGTGTAAATCCAGAGAAATCGTCCAATTTAACTTTCTCTCTTAAACAAAATGCAACTGTCAGTACTGCAAAATTCCTTGGTTTACAGATAGACTCCAAACTATCATGGCGTTTTCATAAACAACAACTGTGTCATAAAATAAATTCGACAATATTTTTATTGCGGAATCTAAAATTTGAATTGCCTCAATATGCTGTGAGGTCAGCTTATTTTGCACTATGCCAAAATCAATTGTCATATGGAATATTAATATGGGGTCATTCTGCCATAATGCCCCGTTTATTCGGTCTACAACGGCGAGCTATCCGTATTGTGGCATCAATCAATTACAGAGATGACTGCCGAGGTGCTTATGTGCAACTACAAAAATTAACACTTCCCTGCCTTTTCATTTTTGAATGCTTACTTTATGTTTATAATAACAAGCATATATACGACAAACATAACGAGGTACATACTTACAATATCAGGTCCGGTGATCTTTTGTATCCAATTAACCTCCCCTTATCCACATCGCAAAATGGTGTCAAATATTATGGACCTAAATTGTTTAATACACTACCAAATGCATTGAAATCACTACCTATTGCGAACTTCAAGAAAATTGTTAAGAGCTATTTGATTAAAAATGCTTTTTATTCCGTCCAAGAATGTCTGTCTGATGGATTTAGAAATCTCACTGCTAGCTCTATTGTCTAGTCAGTCGCACTGTCTTTTGTTTTTATTCATTATTTGCTTTATATTTTTACATGTTAAGTATTTTAATATGTTGTATTATGTCTGTATGTTGTACCTTAATCTTTTATTATTTTACTAAATTACTTTTATCTGTATTTTAATTGATAACTTGTCGGTTACGTTTTATCTTTGTCCTTTACAGTTTTTTTCTATCTGTTATAATAACCGAGGTATATTGATTTGAAAAACTTGACACTTTTTACTTTGAAAGTGGAATTTTATTCGTCTCGTAAATCTACACTTCTTTCCCCATTTAACCGTTTCTCTATCTCTTATAGTTTTCGAGATCCCCATAGAGAACATGGAAAAAAAATCAACCTGTATATATACATCTTTATTGACAAATATGTACAATAAAATTTAACATTTAAATAATAAATAATGGATGAGGTGTTATTATGTTAATATGTCAAAAGGCTATCGACCAGAGGTCTTTCTGCCTAAAATTTATTATTATTCGTAATTACATTTGAAATAGCATTTTTTGTAAAAAAAAAACATTTCACGATCTGAATTTCTATCATTGCCCATTTGTACATCGGCACTAGTACATTAAAAACAACTTGTCTCCGATAAATAGTTTATATCATTTAGGGGACATGCTTTGATCCACAGTACCATGACACGAACTTGGTAGATTATAATTTAGTAATGTGATGGAAGATAAATTAATAACCAACAAATAATATCAATACAATTTTCTTGTACAAATAATTGAAGTTCATTTACGCAACTAATGATTGAATATTTAGATGAAATAATTTAACACTCTTTAGTAATATATCCGGGTTTATAGAGATTCCAGTAGGCCACGTTGCAGGATCCATTACTTTGAACGACGAAGGTGTTTAAATTCTAACTTTTCGCACTGTACTATTCATATAGATACTGAATTGACGAGGCGGATACATGATGAAACTCAATAACAAATTGAAATAAAACAACACAGTTGGGAGGGTTTCACTTTTATTGTTTAACACTGCAACAACACTGTGTGGCGAAACATGTTGCAGTGTTCAACAATAAATGTGAAACCCTCGCAACTGTGTTGTTTTATTTCAATTTCATATAGATATTTTTTAATATCTTTAATTTTCGTATTTACACTAAAGCGACTAAACTAAATATGAGATATCTTAAAAGCAACTATTAGAGATGATATATTTGCCGTTCCGTAAATATTATTATTCTTTTTTTATGTGTCACTATTTTAAATCCGCCATCAATTAATTTATTTATATTTTCGGTTAAAATATCCAATGATTCCCTTGAACTCTGTGACTAGTTTATTGAACAATTGATTGTATGTTTTGATTTTTTTTGTTGTTCGGAATTAATATTTGAAAACTGTAACTCTGTCGACATCTCTGGTAATTTTGCGGAATCATTTCAATTAATTGCCGACTTTGAGTTTTTATCTTTGTTTACATTTTGTAAATTATTTGATTTTATAGTTTAAATTTCTTATTTCATGTTTTAAATTATTTAGAATGGTTTATTGATTTGCGGAGTATTATTATTTGCTATACACAGCATGTCCATTTTTTCCATTTTCGGGTTATTGATTAACTTACGCTTGGAGAATTCATTCATCGCAAATTCATTTTAAAATCTTATATTTCAGTACAGATATGTCACTTAAAAAATCCACACAATACATGACTTTTAGAATCGCAGATGAAACACAAAATAGACTGATGTTATTTTGCAAAATTTACACTTTGAGATATGTTTAGCTATCGTAATATTGGCGTTTATTAACCTCTATTCAAATATTCTTCACGAAGAAGAAAAAAACAGTTTTGGTACTAAAACAAATTATAAACTTTTAATCAAATAGAGGAGGATACCAGCAATAAATACAGGGTGTTTCTGTGACTCGAGGAATAAAATTAACCACATATGTAAATTATATTTTCGTGGTCGAACTTTGAGTTTTTAAAAACTGTTTATTTTCGAATTCTATAGTACATTTAGCGATTTAGATTAGACTTGTTATAATTAATTGTTACATTTGGATAATAACGAATGACAATAATGCCGACTGGCGTGGTAACGGCTTGAATAATGATCTAACTATTAATATTAATTGAATTAATGCTACTCCTATTTATATAATTATAAAACTAACAGCTAAGCGTAAGAACATCTGGCGGAAATTAGATAAGCATAAAATAAGCAACTAAACATAATATAAGAATATACATAATTGAATAATGAAATTAATTTATTATAAACAATCCTCCTTAGATTCGACTCGTAGGGGAAGAATCGATAGCGTTTCCGGGGATGAAGTATTTTCGTCTAAGATATTTGGACACTAAGGTCACTGCACTCGCGAAAATTAGGAAGTATAGAAAGAGCGTCCATGCACTGGGTTTTAGGGGAATCACTTGTTCCGGCACTATATAGTTTTGGGCAAACACAGGGATTTCGTCCAATTTTAGTCTTTTCAGCTGAACAGAGAAGTTTTTCACATTAAAATTGTCTAAGAGTGGCTTCACTGCTCTGATGAGGACGGGGCTTCCGAAAGTTTCCTCGATTTTCGGTATTATGTAGTTCCGAAAGGTCAGGTCACATTTGTCGGGCTGGATCAGGAAAATCCCTTGCAGGTTCCGTGATTCTTCTCGGTCAGGACAGGTGATCTTAATTCTTTCACTTGTGGTAAATACAGCAAGAAATTGATTGGTATCGGGCACTTTCTCCAGGTGGTTATTTTGAATTTCTAATTTTGTGAATTTACAATTTTTGCTCGATCCATTCTTAAGAAGTTCGGTTTCGCAGTCTGCTTTATAGTTGATAAGCAGATTATCACTGCATTGATATCGTTGATTAACGCTCAAACACATATCATTTAGAGGCAAAACTTTAGAGTCTACTTTCGACTTGAGTAACGTTTTAACATTCGGAATGATAGTAAAATATTCAGACTCATGTTTTAACGGAATGGGATACATTATGTAGAGGTCAAAAGATTGTTCGTAATTGATTGGCAAGGACAGGAAGTAGTGAATCTTTGTTTCTTCGATTTTACAATTAATTGTTATTATTGATTCAAAGTCTAATATATTTTCCGATTTTAATTCAAAAGGTAACTTTTCGTTGTAATGAATAGAGCTTTTACGTAATTCTTCAAATAAATCTTGAGGCCTTATTATATCCGGGTTTAGAACCTTTAATTTACAGAAGGTTAACGAATTCAAAACTCTTTGTAATACATTTCCAATTATGCCGAAAAGTAAGGCGAGTTGATTGTATAGGTCTTTCACAAACAGAACGTGTTGGTGGTCAATAGTTTCTTTATAAATTGAATGTAATTGTAATATTCTGGATCGTAATAAATTTTGGTTGTGAGCAATATTTTGTAGTGTTGTATTAAAATTTTGAATAATTTTGGTACTAACGCTGTATCCAAATTTGAGTTGATTTTGTAAGTTATTTTGATTATTTGCCAAATGTCTCAAGATTTCATCAATTCTTTTACTATCACGGGCATCCATGTTTCCGCTAATGGTTTTAATTATTGTGCCTAAGCCGTCGATTAGACCTCTTTTTATACGTTTTGGTATACAACACTCAGTTGTATCGTTTCAATTTTAGCGATTATGTCATTCCGGGAGTAATTCAATATTTTTTCGTAATTTTGAAATTCTCTTTTAAATTCAGATACGTTACTCATGGTTCTTCTCAGAAACTCATATTGAAAATTTAATCTATCTACTTCTTCATAAATATTATTCAAATCATAATGATGTACAAATGTGTGTTTCGTTTTTTCTAATTTAGCTGGTCCTAATTTTATGGGTAATAACCCTACATTTTCCGTAATATTTCTGATTTGAAAGGAAGTCACAGAAGTGACGAAGAGTAACCTGCAATTGATAGAATAGAATTATATTAGTATTTTTGAAGTTCCTGGTTCCGAATCATCTAATTTCGTTTCACCGAGATAAATATTTATTTTTATATTGGAATTTTGAAAAATGTACTTTATCATTGTTTTTACGGTTTCATAATTCAATTTATCAAGACCGCAGCCTAATTTTGGAATTGCTAGCTTAGTTATTTGTTTATCTAAACAGAACCGTTTTAAATTAATTAAAGTTTGAAAAAGGCATTTTATAGTTGGTTTGTCGAAATAATTTGGTTTTGTTATTAAGTAAAGAATATGTCTATCATCTTCTTTTAAGTAAACTAACGAATATAATTGTGGGTTTTGTTTGTAGAGTTCTCGAACACGTCCAAATCTTAATTTGAAATCTTGTGCTATGCCTGCATTCATTTTAAGATCTTAGCTTACACAATGCGCAAGTGAAAAGTCTAATGGGGCTTGAAATAGGTTATCATTTACTTCTATGACGTTTTCGTTTTTAATGATTACTTTATTTTTTAATTGGTCAATGAAATTATCAAAATTTAGAATATTTAGAGAATTCGATTTTTTTGATCCTAGGTCTCTTAACGTTTGACAAGTGGACTTTGCTTACTTGATTGTGATGTGTGGTTTCTATTTCTGCCGTTCTATAATTAGGATTTACAATTTTAATCTTCTCTTTTTTATATTTATTTTTGGTCTTTGCTTGCTTTTGTTTGTTCTTAATAAAAATATCTTCGGAAATTTGGGGAACCTCTTCACGGGTTACATTACGTTTTTCAATAGCTTGACTTTTATTTAAATTAATAGTTTCATTAATCTTTTCATATAATAATTTTACTTTATTTCTATGCACTTGAACATAATTATTTATAAGGATAGTTTCTAAATTAACGTCTAACATTGATTTATTGTCTATGTGTCCAGAAATAATTTCAGAGGGTTTCAGTTTAGTAGTGGAATGTATAGAGTTATTATAAGCGAGGATGGCATAAAGGACTTTAATTTCGATGGGTTCATTTTTGAATAAGGTTTGATTATTTAACAGTCTTATATGTTCGATTATTGTCGAATGTACACGTTCGACAATTCCGTTGGATTCGGGGTGTTGTGAGCTGATAAAGTGCAATTTAATTTTGTGTACCTCCAGGAGTTCCCTAATTACTGTATTTTTAAACTCAAGATGATTATCTGAAACGATTAGGTCCGGGATGCCATGATGGCAGAAGAATTTAATTAAATTTGTTGCTATTTCAATGGCCTGGTATGAATTTAGTTTATATAATTGAGTATATTTTGAGAATGAATCGATGATGGTAAGGAATTTTATATTTTCTAGTGCGATACAATCTATATGGACTATTTCAAATGGTCTCATGGCTGTAGGAGTATTACTTAATTTTAATTTTAGGGGTTTTCGATCATATTTTGAGACTAAGCAAACTTCACAGTTATTTATGTAATCTTGAATAGACTTTCTCATGCTAGGCCAATAATATATTCTTTTTAGTTTTGATTCTGTTTCGTCAATTCCACGGTGGTTGGTTTTACCCTCGTGATAATTTTGGATGATTTCTAACATATCGTTATGGTCTTCAATATCCGTAAGAAAGTTATTGCATTTTGTCATTTTTATCTCAGAATTTTTGAAATATTTTTGGAGGACACTACTAAACCTTTCATATATTGGGCTCTTGAAATATAAGTAGTAATTTACTTTGGGTACAATATATTCTTTTATGAAGTCAATTATTTCATTAGCAAAATTGTTTTTCGAAAATTGAACATTGATTCTCATTTTTTTGTTATTGAATAGATTAGTGATTTTTGGTCGAGATGGTGAATGCTCTACTTCTGTAATTATTATTTGATTGTCGCCTACGTTGACCGGTTTATCCGAAATGGGTATATTTACTATTGGGTGTTCTAAGCTGGAATGTATGGTCGCGCCATCATTTTCGTCAATATGTACGTGCGTGTTTTCTGCGGGTTCTACTATGATTGATGATGGATTATCGTCAACAATTTGGTTTAACGGTTCGTTTTTTAAATCTTCAAAATTTTTTAAATAGTTTTCAAGGTTGGGTGCATATTCTTCATTAATATTTAATTCAATTCGGGACAAAGCATCTGCATTTCTATTTAATGTTCCTTTTTTATAAACGATAGTATAGTCAAATTCGGAGAGTTTAAGCCTCCACCTAACTAATTTCGAATTAGGTTCCTTAATGGACATCAACCATTGGAGTGGCCTGTGGTCTGTTACAATTTGAAATTTTCGTCCGAATAAATAAGGGCGGAAGTACTTTACGGCGCAAACTATCGCGAGTAACTCTTTTTCTATGGTTGAATAGCGGGTTTCCGAATCGTTAAGCGTTCTACTAGCGTACGCGATGGGTAGGTCTGACCCAATGTTGCCTTGAGACAGTACGGCACCAAGAGCTTGGTTGCTAGCGTCTGTCGTTAAAATAAACGGTCGAGAAAAGTCGGGGTACTGTAGTAAGGGTTGGTTGGTTAAAATGTTTTTACACAAGTTAAAGCAATTTTGATAATCGGAATTATTTACGTCAATAGTTGCATTCTTTTTGAGACATTTTGTCATGGGTTTGGTCAGTTCGGCAAAGTTTTTTATAAATTTCCTGTAATACCCTAAAAGTCCAAGGAAGCCTTTGATCTGTTTTGGAGTCTTCGGAATAGGATAATTTTGAATAGCCATTATCTTGTCTGGATTGGGCTTGACACCTTCTGGTGTAATTATGTGTCCTAAATATGCGACTTCCTTTTTTAAAAATTCTGACTTGTCTAATTGAATTTTGAGATTCGCGTCTCTTAATCGATTAAAAAGTTCTGTCAATTGATCTATGTGTTCTTGTAAGCTAGTTGAAAATACTATAATGTCGTCCATGTAGACGAGACAATGTTTGTTTTGGATACCCCTCAAAATATCGTCCATAACCCGTTGGAAAGTTGCAGGGGCATTTTTAAGCCCGAAAGGCATTCTTAAGAATTCGTAATGGCCATTTTCTGTATTAAATGCTGTTTTAGGAACGTCCCGTTCATCGATTTCGATTTGATGAAACCCTGAGGCCAAATCCAGGGTGGTAAAATATTGACATTTACCTAACTTGTCTAATAAGTCACTAATATTAGGAAGGGGATAACGGTCACCTACTGTTTTTTCGTTTAACTTTCTATAATCGAAGACGACACGCCATTTCCGTTGGCCTGATGCGTCCATTTTTTTTGGAACAATCCAAATAGGGGAAGACCATGGGCTATGTGATGGTCTTATAATATTTTGTTCTAACATATCATTTATTTGTCTGCTCACCTCGGCTTTGTGAATTTCCGGGTAGCGGTAAGTTTTTGTAAAGACCGGAACCTCATCAGTTGTAATAATTCTATGTTTGATTCTATTTGTGAAGGTTAGATCATTTTCTTTAGCATGAAAAATATCTGCGTATTTAAAAACTAATTTCTTAATTTCGGCTTTCTCTTCATCATTCATATGCCCTGATCTGATTAGAGAAAAGTCGAATTTAATTTTTTCAGCGTTGTACATATTAAAGTTACTATATTTATTGCATCTTGTGTTTAATTTACTATTTGTACCTTGTGGGTGTGACACCACATCATATTCGCTGACGGGCGACACCACGAAAGGTCTTTCGAGGGTTACTTCCCTATCTAAATCGGTTTTATTTACAACCGTACAAAATGCTTTACCGTTTTTAACCGAAGTTACACATTCGGGGATTAAAAAATTTGTAACATTCATCCTAGGAATAACGGCTTCGCCGTTCTTAATATTTTCTATGTCTACTTCTAAGACTTGCTGGCTTTGGGCGGGCACTAATATTCGCTTAGGTACCGCCGGGACAGCTAAATTAACATTGTGAGATTTATTGCAATTATTGTTAATATTTTTATCATTAATTTTATCATTTTCATTAAAACGTGGTTCATTAAAATAAAGAAGCGGAATTTCATTGCACGGGGTTACTACTGTTTGATTTTTAAAATTTATACAAGCGTTAATTTTGGTCATGTTGTCCACTCCTAGCAAAATATCGAAGGCAGAATGAAAATCGAAGATGTAACATTTTAATTTTGATGCTTGTTTATTCTTAAATAATTTTTCAAGTGAGATGGTAACACTGTGTGTTCCTTGAGAAGTACCATGGGCACTAGAAACTTCGAAAGGGTCAATTTTAAATAAATTTTTGTTTAATTTTTTTGCTAACCGGGGATTAATAAAAGAGCGCGTACTACCGGAATCCATAATGATTTTCAGTTTATTTTCGGGATCTAAAATAAAGGGTAATGCGCTTGCGTTATTAACTATTCCTAAAAAATTAACTGGTGTTTTCCCGAGGCTATCTATTCTAAAAAAATATCCGTACGTTTTTCATTATTTTCATTATTAATCATATTATCTACTGCGCGAGAATGTCCGGGCTCATCAAGGTTGTAGAGCCTTGGTGTGTTGGTGTAGGTCGTGGAGACCGACATTGGCGTTGGCTCTGGTAGCCTTTGTGAAATTTGCTGAGGCGGTTGATTGAAATTGGAATTAAATTGATTATAATTTCTTTGCATATTAGGATTATAATTATTATCGTACCGCGGACGTTTATTTGGAGAAAAATTATTACTAAATGGCTTATTAAATTTTTGAGGTTTACCGAATACTTGTCTATTAGAAGGAAACTGTTGTTGCGTTTGTGATCGAAATTGTAGATTGATTGGCTGACTTGGAAAATGCTGTTGATTCCGAGTTTTATTGTTTTGTCTATTATTAAAATTTGGGAAATTTGATCGTTGGAAATTTTGTCTGTTAAAATTATTATTGCGATTAAAATTATTATTATTATTGAAATTAAAGACATTAACGGGTTCAAGAGAATTTTGGAAATTGTTTTCCTCTATGAGATAATTAATAGCTTCTTCGAGTGTTTCCGGGTCGCGTAATCTTATAACGCTCTGAATATTACCGCGAATGCCACGGAGAAAAGTTTTAAAAATTAATTCATTACTTCCGTCGAAGGAAGGGATTGTGTCAACGTTCAGTTTAAGTAAATGGTAATTTACGTTTTCCATTTCGTTTAAATTTAAGTTATCGACTTTATTAATTAATTCGTCTATGAGAAAATTTACGGGAGAATGTACGCGGGTTGGAGTCCGAATCCGAATCACTGTAGTACATAAAATATCGCGAAACAAAAGCCTCTAAAAAAGATGTGTCTTACCACGGGATGATCACTCTGTCCATCTGCCTGATATGCCCTCAGAGATGCTGTGGAACTGGTGATGCCGTCTCTCGATGCTGCTGCCCTTGGAGCTGTGTTCTTCGATGTCTGGAAGACCCCTTGGTGCGGAAGCGACGGAGATGATGTAGGTTTCTTTCCAATTAATCGTTGAAACGAAAGGAGCTTGATATTCGCTCAGGCCCTCTTTGGAAAAATCCGAACGACTGCGCCAATTATATTTTCGTGGTCGAACTTTGAGTTTTTAAAAACTGTTTATTTTCGAATTCTATAGTACATTTAGCGATTTAGATTAGACTTGTTATAATTAATTGTTACATTTGGATAATAACGAATGACAATAATGCCGACTGGCGTGGTAACGGCTTGAATAATGATCTAACTATTAATATTAATTGAATTAATGCTACTCCTATTTATATAATTATAAAACTAACAGCTAAGCGTAAGAACATCTGGCGGAAATTAGATAAGCATAAAATAAGCAACTAAACATAATATAAGAATATACATAATTGAATAATGAAATTAATTTATTATAAACAATGGATTGTCTTTTGTGGACGACAGGTAACTTGTATACTAGAGAGAAAATGATAATGATTTGTACTAAAAACGTCTTCAAATGACCAAGATGCAGGCCATCAAAGTTAAAATTCTGTTTTCTGTTTTTTATTTTTATTTAAAATTTTAGGGAAGCCATTATTATCTCCATTTTTTTTTTCTTCTCAAAGTGTGATTATGACAAAGGGATGCTTTAAAGTCTGTGGATAAATAAATTAATTATAAGCTGCGAGTTTATGGGACATAGAATGCAAATATTTGAAATGAATCCATGTTAGTGAAAGATATTAATTCTTAGTTCATTCTTTAATTATGGCAAAGGGATGCTTCAAAGTCTGTGGATAAATGAGTTATAAGCTGCGAGATTATGAGGCATAGGATGAAAATATTTGAAATGGATAGTGGTATCTGCGTTAGTTGAAGATATTCATTTTTAGTTTATTGTCTTAGGGAAATGGATAGGTCTAAGAAATGAATCGATTTGTTAACCATAACTTCCAATGTAAATTTATATTCTTATGTAATATGTTTAGGTAGGTTAAAAATATGTACAACTAGACACTTATACATCACAAAATTCGCTATCAATCAATTATATATTTTTTTCACATACTGAATAGAAATACCTTACATTTTCGCATCCAAAATCGTTGAGAAAAGTAACACTTTTCCGCATAGCAACACTTTTCCGCATGGATACACTTTTTCGCACTAATTTTATTTACTATTAATCAATGTCATTGTCAGTTACATACATGGAGTAATATATACAACACGTACTATCGGTAATTATAACCTAATTTTGTAGGAACTACTCTCGTGCGGAAAAGCGTAACATTTCCACACTTGTTGTACAAATAACTATTTGATTGAAATTGTGACCATATACATTACATAAAACAATGAGTGTATACTGGAAAAGCCTTTTCCATTGCGCAATATAAAACTTAGGAGACGGTAGCAATCTTTAATTAAATAAATTATGTGTGAGCTAAAGTTAAGTTTTGAATCCAATATCACGTCATGTAATCAAAGTAAATATTATTAATTTTCCGAGACAACTTAAGAACACTACACTTTTAAATATTTAAATTTAAGTAGGTATTATTATACTATACACATAATCTTATTAAATCTTCCTGTAAAATATTACGATATGTGACACCAGTAACTCTTCTAAATTTTTGTAATCAGCAAATAAAAAACAATTAGGTTCAATAATATTACATACATTATAAGAAATAATAAAAACATTACTAGGTCTAGATTCAATCCCTGGGGTTCCCCTAAAGTTGCAGAACATGAGAAAGAACGTACACCTCCATATTTAACGATTTGCATTCGCTCGCTTGAAAAGTTCTCAATTACAGAGAAAATGTTGTCATTTATGTTATAACATTTAAATTTTGACATAAGAAGCTTATATGTCAAAAGCTTTTCTGATATCAGTATAAATATCATTGCTTTTTGGTTCAATATATGTGTAATAAATAATCTGTGTGAAATTCAGCAAATTAGTTGTTGTAGAGCGTCCCGACATGAAACCAGGTTGCTTTAAGATAATTTTATGACTAACGTTAAAATAAATATACTTTGTTATTAAGCTTTCAAACTACTAACAACGGCAACAGGTATTTTTTACTTGATATCCATCGTCAGTCTTAAAAACGGCAATAATTTTCATCTGTTTCCATGACACAACAAAAAAACACCAGTCTTAAGGATCATATTATAAATACAAATTGAGCGGCAGTCTTTTAATGCAAAAGCAGGTATTTTATCCAGACCTGCAGTTAAAGAGGCTTTTTAATTCTTCAGCTATCTTAGAACATCTTTGGCAATTATAAAATTCCAAAATAATTCTGATTTGATTTGATTTTGACGTAAGCTTATTACTTGCATCTGATTAAGTAGAGTTGATATGTGTTGCGAATATCCGTTGGATTAGATACAAACTTTTCATCATATATAATATTTCCTGGAATTCGTATTGTATTTTTAATTGCATGAATATAGTTCCAAAATGCAGCAGGGTTATTTTTCATATTAATTTACGCGTTTTGTACTAATGCATGTTGTTTACCATTAATTAAATTACTTTTCGAACATCGGCAATGGATCAATTTTATTTGGAATTGATTCATTCTCGCAGCGGCCTTTCAACAGAAAGGACGCGCGTAATTTATGACTTAGCTGCACTGATGAGCTGTGATACAGCGAAACACGTGTCTGCAGATAGTCATTGCATAACACTTTTCGAGAAGCGGTTAAAAAATGATAACACCACAAAATTGTTACATCGTGCTGAATATCAATTCAGACATGTAACGACAGTTAACAGTTATATCATTCAATGCCTGGCGGTGCTGTAGTACGGGGAGTAGTTGTTTTAACTGTTAACTGGAGTTTTTACATTTATTGTAAAACACAGTGCAGAAACGCTCATGGACATCATATTTGTCTTTTTATTAATTTTCATCATAAATTACTTTTGTTTGCACTTTCATTTTGATCTAGCAATAATTTCGCCCTTACTTTATCTTTTATTTTAACCTTCCATTTCAATAAACTATCAAACCGGTGTAGATAATTTTTATTCATGTCTAATAATTTGCATTTACGCACATTTTTATTAAAAATGCTTAATATAAATCTTTGTATACAGAAAATCACAAGCATCACAAACACTATTTAATTTATACAAGTCATTACAATTATTGTTTGACTGGTAAATATATAATTTACTAAGGTAAGTTTTTTAAAAGTTGAATTTGTACGCATTAGAAGCAGAAAATTTTGAACTTTTTTTGAAGTGTTTAATTCTACAGAAATACATCAAATCATGATAATCCATGAACATATTTACCCTTGTTGAAAAATTTGAAGAAAGATTATGTTAAAAACCTTAAGGTTGTTTAAATAAATAATTTGTTTTGTAGTCTTAGTAAGACTCATTTTGTAGATTTACGAAATGGTTTTCGTGCTTTTTTAAGTATTACACATGAAATTGGGAAATTATTTAAAATTAAAAACGCTGCTTGGTTAAACAACCAACTTTTAGTTATAAATATTAAATTATAATTGGACAAGCTTACGTTATTATAAAATTGTATTGTTTGCGATTTAAATCCTTTGGCGGTCTGATAGAAAATAGTTAAGGTCAGGAAATAGGACCAGAAAGTGATTTTTTTGTTTTTCAGAATTTTTATCACCACGTTGAGATTATATAATATCAATTGGTCTTAACCTAGTGTATAACATCGATTACTGTTTACTGGGTCCAATTGAGCACGTTTCCGTGTCTCTGGTTGCGCTACGCTGATGAGATCCAAAATAAATCGAACCGGTCCTTGGCTGTTGCCGACAGGGAACAATAATTAATGTTTACATTATTATTGTAATAATTGTCGATGTTAATAATTGCCTTGATTTGTCGGTGGTTATCAACTTAAATAGGGATCTAATGCAACGATTAGACAATAGATAACACCTTTATGGTAAAAGCTTAATCACATATTTTCTAAAAGAATTTAAATTAAGTTCTTATAGGCAAAGTATATCACTTTTATTTATCGATTATATTTTTGTATGTGAATTTATTATAATAACAATATTATATAAATGTATAATCGCAAACTAATTATTACTGCATATTGTGCAAAAATGTCAACGTCTTATACAATTTAAAAAATATTAAACATCAAATTTGAACTCTGCAGTTCAACTGAACCGTTTTCTGTACAAGAATTTATAGATATGTAGTTTACACTGTTCTCAAATTATATTGATATGAAAGCAATATATTTTATTTTGATTTTTTGTAAACTATTCAGTATGTTTACATCGCCCATAAAAGTCTGAATGCAACCGATTGAAAGAGCAAGTTTGTTAAAATTTCTTAAGTAAAAAGCGATGGAAAACGTGCATTGAATTTACTCCTTAATCAACATCCAATCGGCGTTCAGTCCGAAAATGGGACATACCAAACATGGAAATTAACGCCGGTGCGGATTTCATAGTTGCTTTCCGACGCCTTTAGCGGTCACGTGCGTCCAGCCGACGGTAACATAATTTGATTAAATTGGGTTCTGGTAGTTTATTGAGGGACACGCAGAATGCATTTGCTGTGAGTTGTGTATCCGGAGGAGATAGCTGGTGCAGATATGTCCGGGGCATGTAGAGGTGCGATAACACCCTGACTACGTGTAAGACATGGCGAGATACAGATGAAGCTGCAGATAGCCGGATAGCTGGAGGAAGAGGCCAGAGGACAGGTGTCCGGCACTCCCGCTTGCTCGTTAATCTAATCGTTTCCAATACGTTTCTCGGCTTTGCGAACACCCAACGAAGGATAGGGTCAACTAACTCAATACTATTCATTTTATCGCACAAAAAGAGAATTGAGAACTATACCGATATTAGCTACTATTATATTGAATTATTATTGAAAACTGTAGTAAAAACAAATTTCTGCGAATAATCCCTAATGATTGATCTTACGTATATAGAAATAAAGTACTAAAAATACTTTCTTATTATTAGATTGAATATTAGTTTAAGTGCACAAAAATTATATCAAGAAAATAATATTTGTGTAATTTCAAGATTCAATTAAAGGAGTTTTGTAGACTGATAGTCTAAAGCTATAATTGATTGAGTATCGAGTACACTTCGAGAGGATCGTACTGAGGATTCAAATAAATACTAAGGACATTATTCAGTTCATCCTCAACGTCGCATTTCATTCACATCGTAGCAGTAACTTATAAGAGGTTTACTTTCAACTTTATGTACAAGATTAACATAGAAAATATTCAGTTTAGGTCAATTAGTGCTCAAAATTATTCATAATTATTACTTTAGCTCGGTTACAAGTAATTTAAGAGATGATTGGCAATGGATTCTCGAACAGAACTCAATACGTAAGTATCTCAGACAAAGATTCCCTGACAAAAGAAATTACAATTGTACTCCAACAAAAATTAAAAGTACTTAAATTCTACTGAGCGTTGCAAATTTTGAGAAAACATTAGTTAATAAAGTAGATTCACTCTCAGCAATTGAAACTCCAAATGCGATAAAATCCATACACTTGCGTAAATACGATTAACTTTATGGTTAGAAATTGCGTTTAAATCTCTATTTGGGTCGTAAATTATTAATTACGTCCAATAGCTAAATTCCTATTTATAATAGGGAAACGAATTGGCAATACATTAAGCGATTAATGCCTGCAAGGAATAATCAAATAGCCCCTATAAACGTTGACTTTGTTCAAAAGTCCTCGTGGGGAGCAGATCCAAATGTCTCGATAATGTTTTATAAAAGCTATTTCAGGTCAATTTTGAGACCATGGTTCTTTATGGAGCAGCAGCTAAGTCATTATTACACATTCTTGATAGGGTTCAATATAATGCGATTAGGGTATGTTTAGGATGCATGAAATCAACTCCTTGCATTCCCATGTTTTCAGAAATACAAGAGCCTACCCTACACCTCAGGCGACAATTGTAAGCAAAAAAATTTCTCTTGAAGCTTATTCCACTTAAACATACTATTTTAACAAAACTGCCTTATGTGGCAATGGAGAATCTTACCAATAAATACTGGCCCAAGAAAAATTCTCCTCCTTTGGCAGAGGCTTGGTTAGCAATATCCGATATCAAAGACTCAATATTTCAAAATGACATTTAATACAGTTATGATATAATACGTAATATTCAAAAAGTTACATGTCCAGAATATACGCCTTCCAATAACCAATCCATTATTATATACACAGATGGTTCAAAAACCGAACAACATGTAGGCGCTGCTTTCTATGATAAGGACAGAGACTACCCAATATTACTTCAATATATACTGCGGAAGCTTTTGCAATATTATATGCATTAGAATGGTGTTTAGAAAATGAAGTCAATCAAAATCTGTTCTCCAGTCAATAATAAATTTTAGAAAAACGCAAAATTATGTCATTCAAGTTGTTATCATCACAATGAACAAATTAATGAGCAAAATAAAATAGTCAGTTTTATATGGACAAGATCACATTCGAGCATAGTGGGAAATGAGATAGCGGATGATGCAAAAAATGCAACGGAATTGGTACGTGCTGGTACCTTACGTAGACTATTTTCCAAGAATAAAAACTCATCTAATAAATGACTTTCATACATCTTATGCTAGGTATGCAGTTAACAGCAAGAGCCAATATTGTAAATTATATCCATTCATTTTAACCAAACCACCCAGCATCTTAGGGTTAAATCGACCCAGATTCTATATAGTAACTTTGTTCCGGCTTAACACAAACCATACTAAAATTCCAGCTCATTTAAAGAAAATAGGTATAGTTCAGTCATTCACTTGTGCGAATGTGGAAACTTTTGTGACCTTAATCATATATTTTTTTCTTGTGAAAATACAACCGGCAAAGACAGACACTCATGGCCGAGCTTAAGAAACACGTTCAATTTCTAGTTAACTTATGCAATTTACTAAATAAGAATAACGAACATATTTATGATAGTTTAATAAGATATTTGTGTGATATAAACATAAAAATGTAATCAGGAAGTTTATTCCATTTCATTATCATATCATCACTCCTTTTGTTCTGGGGCCTATGTAACCTACCTATAGATTTAATGTAACCTACCTATAGATTGAATCCGTGCTCTACCTTGTGTACGTTTATAAAACAAAAAGTAGCCTGAATGACCGCAGGGCGTGAAGTGAGTATCCCTGTATTTAATCCTATACTAACTTCATCTATCATCTTAATAATTGTACATAGTTAAATGGTACCTCTGGCGGAATGGACTAGTTTCCGATGCCAAAAAAAAAACGTTGACAACGTGGGTGTCTGAAAGAACGTGGGTGTCTGGAAGAAGAGGAAACTTCCCAACACCTACTGTGCACTTGCGAAGCATACAAACAAGAACGCAGAGCGAAACTCGGGAAGCCCATGCTTCCTGTAGAACAGCTAAGGAATATCCCCTGGCTGAAACTCCTGGACTACTTAGAAGAACAGGAGATCAAAAAGAGTAAAACAGCCAGATGCGCACAAAAGGACTACGGAGACTGCAGTGCAGGGACGCTAAGCGACACCATCTCATGAGGAAAAAAAACCGTTGACAATATAAATAATGGTACCGCTGTTATATATCATTTATGAAACTCGAATACGTAACACGTAATAAAATTTTCTGTTCCATGTCTGAAAATGCGTAAAGATATTAAAATAAAAGTTTTTTAAATACGAAAAATAATAATAAGACTACACACAGAAATATAAACAATTTGGATATTTTAAGACAAGGTATAACGTAAACTGCATTCGATCTATATACGAACAATGAGAAAATTAACGCAATTTGTAAATTAGTTTCGGAAATGAAATTAAGCATCATATAAATATTAGTTAAGTAGATGCTTAAGCCAATTATAATGACGCGTCTTCTTTAGAAAACTAAATGAGAAAACAATATGATTTATACTTCGCAATATAAATAATTTCATGGATAAATTGGGCAGATGCCCACATTTTATGACTTATGATCTGGCGTTCGGTTTTCTTTAACTCCAAATTGTCAGTTTATTTAAAATTGTAAAAAGAATATTGTATTATATTACTATATATATTGAATGAGTATATGGACAAAATGTAATGCTTCCCAGAAGATTTAAAAAATAACGAGGCATTCCGATAGAATTTTATTTTCGTGGGGCGTCAAAAATCGACATATGTTTCGATTTTATTAACTAGCTATCGTGTGCTCCTCTCACTTATGAGGGTCCACGTAATAAAGGCATAGCTCCTCTGATGAACATTGATACAGCGAAACACGGATCTGAAGAAGTTGTTTTAACTATTAGTTGTTAGTTCTTTCATAACTGTTGTAAGATATCGGTGCGGTAATGCTCGAAGGAACTTTTCTCATTTCGTATCGGTAATTTAATATTTTAAACATTAAAATTCCGAGAGCACGTTTTTTACCTTGTACTGATATCGATTTTTAGACGCACCACGAAAATAAAATTCCAATGTTTCGATTTTATTAAAGTCGGTTATATTGCTTTTAGAATTTTCAATCCATTCAAAGGTACTAGTAAAAATAATAACATATATTATTTTGAAGCTCCTTTTATATTATTATCTTCGAAAATTTTATAATTTTTATATGTATGCTTAGAAATATAATATCTTCTTATGATTTCAAATAATTTCCAGTATTCGTTGCTTCTTCTTCAATTGGAATTAAAATAATTAATTAATATGATATATTCTGGTAATTAAGAAATATTTTAGAAGAACTTTTGAGATAGAAATTGCAAAATGATTTTTGGAATAATTAAAAATTTCAACAAAATATAAATAAGTCATAATACTAGCTTTCTTCAAATGCAGCATTTGCTATACACTAAATAATTTAATTCCTGCTAAATCAGAAGAAATTTTGGTTTATTCGCTTGTATCAAATATGAGAAAAAAAGGAAAAAAGTGTTCCTAACGAGTTATAACTGCGATAAACATTGCAAAGTCGTACTTGGCCATTCTTCTAGACAATAAACTAAACAGGAATGCCCACCTGGCGGAGAGATCTAAGAAAGCATGCATGCCCTCTGGCAACGCAGACGAGCTGTAGGGAAAACATGGGGATTATCTCCAAAGGTAGCTCTATGGATTTAAACCTTCGTGCGGCTAATTTTGGCATATGCATCAATAATATGGTGACCAAGAACGACCACGAAATCAGCCATACGGCTCCTAGACCACGTTAAACGAAGCGCCCTTTTGAGCGCGACAGCAGCCATAAGAACAAAACCATCAGCGGTTATAGAAACCCTGTTGTACCTGTCACCCTTGGACATATTTATCAGAGAACAGGCAGCAGCAACGACTATAAGACTTCGATCAACAAAGGCATGGCTTCTAATCAACGGTGGAGGAGAACACCGCAAAGTCTTAGAGAATCTCAGAAAAAGAAATCCCGAGATTATCATTCCGGTAGACAATATCCCTCGAAAATGCATATTCATCAGAAAGCTTCAAATTGACCTGAGATACTAAGACTCAGGAGTAGGAAGTAAGCACAAGGACATTCACACACACACTGATGTGTCGTCAACGGAAGCAGGGGCTGGTGTAGGAATTTTCTGCAAAAACCTGTCTCTAAAAAATAGTACTGCACTAGGTGAGATAATGAGCACACCAAGAATGGTGGAATTCATGAATATACTATATGCAGCAAAGACAATCTCTGATAAAAAGATCAAGAGAAAAATATGTAAATCATAACGGACAGTAGAGCGGCAATATTATCCATTGCCAGCTGCAAAATTACCTCAGCATTAACGCTGGAATGTTGCGAAGCCTTGGAAGAAGTGGCTCGTGACAACAAAGTGACCCTATGCTAGGTAAAAGGACACTACAACAGCAGAGGTAACAAAATAGCAGATGGTTTGGCGAGGAAGGCATCCGGACGAATGGTATGTGGACCGAACCCCTACCTGCCGCCCTTCCTTCTAGATCTGAGTACCCTACAGAAAATCGCATCAATCAGATGTCACAAGGAGCGATAGGTCAGCATACCTGACTGTAGGGTCTCAAAAAACTTTATCGCATTGAACACGAAATCGGTATGCAAATACCCAGAGAAAACCTACGGGAGGTCGTGGGTCTCCTTACATGATACTGCAATTTAAGATCTCACCTGAACAAACTACGACTATAATCCTATCTGCAGAAGAGGAAGAGGGAACCGCGGAGCATGTACTTCTAGACTTCCCCGTGTTATCAGTGAGATCCTAGCGCTTGATACCTGCTGCACAGAGATTTTATGTTAGGTTACAATTTGGTTAGCTTTAGTCTCAAGTCTTCCCGTTGTATTATATCCAGACGATTTCTTTTTTTTATTAGTAAATCATTTAGAGAACTAAATCCAGATGGAAACGGTAACAATAGTTTTCTTGCGCATTTGTTTGAATTTGGGTATTTGATTTCTGTTTCCTCACAAAGCCATACTATCGCACTTTTTATATTGAATAAAGTTTTAACTGGCTCATCATTTTGCATTTCTACGAGTTCTTCTTGATACTGTATATATCAGATAAGTCCACTAGCATTGGATGGATCATCCATGTTGAAAAATTAATTTGTTTTAAATCAAAAAATCTTTCTGTTAAATCAGCCGATAGACTTTTCAGATGATCGATCATAAAAAGTATAGCGGTATCATTTACTTTAAATTTTTGAAGCCAAAGTTATTGTTGTTAATATATTTCTGACATAACTTAATAAGGGCAATGAAACCAAATATCTTTGCTTTTGTATCGACAAGAGTTTTATTTCTTCTTATCAGGGAGGTATAACTTTTACAGGCGTGTTTATATTATAACTTCAGTTGGCGTAAAACCCGCCCACTTGTTGAATCGCGACTCTAGTTATTACAGATTTCTTCATATTGGCGCAGTGGACACCATCACCCGATGAGAATTATCACCAGCAGCCAAATATAATGGGTGGAGTTGAAGAACATGAAAACTCGTGAACTCCGCCTTCAAGGTCTATGCTCAAAATATTAAAGAGATTTGATGTATTTATGTGTGTTTTTTTGTATTTTTTTAATAGATCTTATAAAGCAAATAAACTAAACTAAACTATTTAGTTTAGAGAATGGCTAAATAACTCATAAATGCTTTTCAATCGACTGTCACTAAGAGTGCCAAACAGTTCCATAAATCTTTTTAAGCAGGTCTCTTTCGAGAGCTATCTTATTTCAGTGTGAAGTGCAAGTCTCATATATGATTGATACAGTTTATTACTGAATATAGTACTTTTCTTAGAACAGGCGAGAAGTTTTTAGCTACCAAGTTTTTTCTATGAATAACACAATGAACAAAAATAATTTCTGGAATCTCATCTTTTATCAATTTTAAGCAGCCATTTTTCTTGCCCATCATATTAGGAGCACCATCTGCAGTACAAGATGTTATATTTTCCATCGGTATATTATTGACATCTAAGTAGTTTTAGCATTTTTTATATATCTTTGGAGGTACTGGTGATTTCTAATCTTTTACAGAACACAATTTCTTCAGCAAAATGCCTTTTATCAATATATCTTACGTAAGTTATCAATACTGCCTCACTGTCTCTCATAACTGATCCATCTATTTGCACTGAGAATTGGCAACAAGTGGTTTTTCAATATCTTCACTCATTTCATCTATTCTTATGCTAACAATATTGTTACTGAGTGGCATAGCTTCTACATCTTTGTCATCTTTTTCAGTAATCGTTTTAAGAAATGCTGATATTGATGATTTTATTAAATTCTCTTCTATAGTATGATTTTTTCCAGATTTAGCGATGAATAAAGAAATTTGATTACCAGCCTCAAGAATACAATTATGAGTTGAAGTATGAGCAGTAAATACAGACTTTTTCTTTAAAGTTTGAAAGTAATTCAAATCTAAATTAATATGAGTACATTCAATGGGCTAAAACACTTGAATTTACATATCTCGTTCCATCAAGAGTGTAGCTCTACCAGTATCAATTATAATATGAGTACTATGTTTTGCCTTCAAATGCGCCTCAAGACGACCTCGTTTCATTAATTCGTTGGTCAAGCATTGCTGACATAAAAGAAAAAAAGGAAACCGCTCATCATGGTCAGCTGGTATGAACCCAAATTTTTAATATTCCTCCGAATATTGACGATTTTTTTTTCTTCTTTTTCTTGCATCACTCCTTTTACTGTGGGCTAAAAGAAATACATAGAAGATCAATTAAAACTAAAACTAAAGTATGTGTTAAAATTAATTTAATGACATAGGCTACATTCAGCAATCAACTGCAATGTTTAGCAAAATTTTAAAGCGTCCAGAGGTCCCCGCGGATCCTGTCATCTGCCGTAGGGGGGTTAACTTGACGACACCAAAAACGGAGTTGATATTTTGGTCTCGTCAAACGAATTTGTAATAGTTATTGGCCGCAATTATTTAAGAATTTGCCGTTTTCTTTTAATTTTGGCACCGAAATCTAGCACTGCAATTAAATGGCCCGGAACAAATGGGTCGAGTGTCTTGTCTATTTTCGAATTGCCTTCCTAACAATCTAATTGCCCCCCTGTGGGGCGTGGGCCCCACGTTGAGAAACACCGTCCTAAGAGTATCTCTTGCTGCAGTTTTGGCGTTTGTCAATGACTGGGATGGGAGGACGCACAAAGGGCTCACTGGGGCCTACGTGCAGCAGAATTTACTGCCCCCTAATCGAATTAAACCAAAACCAGAACCAATATAATTTAGTATTCAAATACTAAACGTTGAATTAGGAAAATTTTAGTTTCCAACTATGAAAAGCGAGTTACCAAAATATTTGCGGATTTCTTATCTACAAACAAATTACAACATTACAACAATTCAAGAAGAAAGGAGTTTGCTATGGATCTTTCCTATGCAAACTCAAAAATCACACACAACACAAATCTCGCCCTCAAATAAATGATAAAAGGTAGAAAAAACGTTGATGAGACTAATAAATTCTAGTCACAATACACACAGAATAGAAAATCGTAGTAAAAAACAAATGTTTTAAACACAATGGAAAAGTCATTAATCTGTTTTTTTTCTGTTACAAGAAGAGATATTCAATCCAATAGAAATCCGGCAATGTTTCATTCTTGATCCGAATAATTCAAATAATAAATATGAAGATGCCTCGTATTTGTCGTTTAAAATTGAATTGCCAACCGTTACTGAAGAAACAGTAAATAATGAAAATTATTGGTCTGAAAGTATACTTATTATTAGACACCTTACAGTAAATAAAATATTCAATACCACCAGGAAATACACCTCAAACCATAGTTTCTAAACTAATACAATACTGCTACTAGGGTATTACCTCAATTCGAAACCCTAGAGGAAGTATGAAGAAGAGTGAATACAATAAGGAGTACAAGGTGTGACAGGTGCATGAAAGGATGCCAATGTACTTGGAGGATAATCGCTTCGGAAGGGAGGAAAGAGTGACCATGGCAAGAGCGAGATGCGGGGCGGAAGAGAAAGTGAGGAAGAGATGGATGGGTGAAAGATACGGGGAATGCATGTTATGCAAGGAAGGGAAGGATACGTGGGTACATTTGGCGGAGGAATGAAAGGGAGTGGATGCGGAATGGGTGGAAGGTTGTAGACGGGTAGTGAAATGGATGAGAGAAGATGGGGCCAGGGTAAGGATCCTGAGAAGTTTGGGGTGGGGAAGGAAGAAGAAAAGAGAGGAGGAGTGAAAAAAGAAAAAAGAAGTGTAATTTGTATTTTTTATGCCAATAAAGATGTTTTTTATAATACATATTAGAGAATACTGGTTTGCTCAAATAAAGATAATTAAGTTATGGTATTTAAAGAACGAATAGACTTACAGGTAGCATTATCAGATGATATAGAATGAATTCTTAAATTTAATATACAAGGTCACTTTAAATTATCACAGTATTGTCATATTTCTGAAATATGTTAATAATCCACAAATAAAACACTTTTAAGCGTTGTTTGTATAACCGGATTTTAATTAAGTGAATATAGTTGCGACAATTTTAACTTTTGCCATTTTCAAACTTCTAGTTTAAAAATGGCAAGTTAAAATTGTCGAAACGATAGTCACTTAATAAAGTCCCTGTTATACAAAGTTTAAGAGTGTTTTATTTGTGAATAATAATGTATAATGAAGTATAAGCCTCACCGTTAACAGTTTGATATTAATAATCTTTTACAAACTACAACTTGTATCAAAAAGAAATATAGAAACAATAACAAAAACATATATGATAATATGTAAGTAATAATAATAATAATATTTATTCAAAAAATAATGATACATTAACAGGAAACATAACATTATAAAAAATAGTGTCATATACAGGAAACATGTACATACAGATAGGTACGCATCTTGATTCAAAAATTATTAAAATAATTTTTTTTTAGATAATTGTTTTTATAATTAGATACTAAATTCTTGTAAACTGTAGAATTCTTTTTCTATTAGCCATTTTAATAAATGTGACCAAAATAGTTTAAAGTTAATTAATAATGAGAGAAATAAATCTCTATGAGCTTCTGCACTAATGTTTTACATAGTAATGTAAAAACTCCAGCTAACAGTTAAAACAACTACTCCCCGTACTAAAGCACCGCCAGACATTGAATGATATAACTGTTAGCTGTCGTTACATGTCTAAAATTATATTTAGCACTATGTAACAATTTTGTGGTGTTATCGTTTTTTAACCGAGTCTCGAAAAGTGTTATGTAATGACTATCTGCAGACACGTGTTTCGCTGTATCACAGCTCCTCAGTGCAGCTATGTCATAATTACGTGCGTCCTTCCGGTTGGAAGGCCGCCACGAGAATGAATCAATTCCATTTAGAATTGAAACATTGCCGATGTTCGATTTTCGAGGCGCGTTTATTTGTCTGAGTTGTTCTGGCAATTGATTATAATATTTCATCCCAACATACAATGGCGAACTCTCGACAATCTTAAGACGATGTATAGGATAAGCATATAAGGCATTATACCGGGTTTCATAATTGTGGTTGTGTTTATGTTCATTAAATTTATTTTTATATTTAAAGTTAAATATCAAAATTTCGTAGACATACAAGCTAAAAAAAGGTTAGAGTATTTGCTTGACGAAAATGTCCTCTACAGGACTCAGTATAATTGAGGTTATATATTATTCTAATTGCTCTTTTTTGGGTAATGAAAATTTTCTCAGCTAAAGTGCTATTTCCGTAAAATATGGTACCATATCGTAATAATGATAGAAAATTTGCTTTATATAAAGTGATAATAATTTTATTATCAACTAGAGGTTTCAGTATTCTTAGGGCATAGCAGACATAATTTAGTTTTGATTGCAGACTATTGCAATGAGATTTCCAATCTAGTCTGTGGTCAATTTCAATCCCTAACAGTTTTACTGTAGTTGTCAGCTCTAAAGTAATTGTTTCCAATTTGAGAATGGGAGTTTCTATCCTATGGATTTTGGAATGGAACATAATTGTTTTTGTTTTGTAGCCATTTAAAATAAGTTTGTTTTCAGCAACCATATTTGAGTTGCTTTATATAAAGCACTAGCTTTATTTTGTAAATCATTGACGCCATCTTCAATTACTAATAACTTTGAATCATCGACATATGACTTAATAGTACCGTTATTTTTATAAATATAATATGACATAGGAAGGTCATTTACAAATATTAGGAATAACGAGGGCCTCAATATGCTCCCCTGTGGTACACCGATATTTGTTTTTCCCTCTGCAGATAATTTATTACTTATTTTTGTTCTTTAAGTACGATTCTTTAGAAACGATTCTATTAACGTTAGTACAGTCCCGCGAATACCGTATAGTTCCAGTTTTTCAAGTAAAATTGAATGATTTATTGTATCAAATGCCTTGGATAGGTCAAGGAAAATTCACAAAGGAATTTTGCCGTCATCTAAGGCATCTGTTATACACTGAAGGAAATCAAATATCGCAGTATGAGTTGATTTGTTTTTCAGAAATCCATGCTGAGCATCATCGAATAGTTTATTTGTTTCAAAAAATTGAATGATTCATTTTGCAATTACTTTTTCTAGTATTTTAGAGAAAATGCTTAGTAAAGTAATGGGTCGATAGTTAGAAGGGTCGTTGGGATCATCTTTTTTATATACTGGAATTACTATTCCATATTTTAGGCATTGTGGAAAAATACCGGATTGCAAAGATTTATTGATTAAATATGTTATCGGTTCTAGTAATTCATTTATTGTGTATTTGACTAGTCGTATGTTTATTTCGTCATACCCAGACTTCAGCTGGTGTTACCGGAGTGAGAAATAGAGTCTTGGTATCATTTGGTATTTTATTATTACTTGATACATTTGGAAGTTGATTAACTAATGTTGTTGCAACATTTATAAAATAATCGTTAAGTGTATCTACTTTCTTTTCCATTATACTGTTTGTTGATTTTTGTTTGTTATTACCAACTAATTTATTAACAATAGACCACATACTTTTATTTTTATTGTCGCTATTTGAAAGTTTTTGTTCCAGTTCAAATCGTTTAGCTTTTTGCAATAGTTTGTTGTAATGTTAATTTAATTCTACGTATTGTTTTTTTACATTTTCATTAAAGTTTTTCATCACTAATAAATAATCAAGAAGATTTTTGCATTCAATTATTTCAAGAGTATATCTATAACTCATGTCGCGTTTTCTTTAGTCTAATGGGACAGCACGTGGAAATGGTTGTCCTTATTTTATGCATAAATGCTTCCCAATTAGCATTTACACTATTTGAGCTCTAAATATCATCCCAAAAATTGTTACAACTTACATGATTAACGAAATTTGATATATTGGCGGAATTGAATAATCTTTGTCGTATTTATCTGTATTAGATTGTTGATTGCTTTTGGGCCACATAAGTTTTTGGGCGAGGTGATCAGACATGTGTGTCTCAAATATACAAGTATTGTAGTCACCATGTATGTTGGTTACAATATTATCAATCAATGACGATTTTATTTTTGATATACGTGTTGAACTTTTTATTGTAATACAAGCATTGAAAGTTGATAAAATATTCTGAAATTCATTTGATTCTTGTGTTTCTTCGCTTAAATTGATGTTAAAATCACACATTATAAAATAATTTTTCAGTTGTGAGAATATTTAAAAGTACATCAAGTTTATTAAAGAATATATTATGCTTATAATTAGGTGCCCTGTAAATTACAACACACACATATTTATCTTCTTTTGTTAACCACTCGATTGCTGCACATTCAAAATTATAGCATTCAGAAAGTTCATTAATGTGAGTTCGAACAATAAATAATAAGGAACTGTGGATGTAAATTGCAGCACGGCCATATGCGGTTTCGCGGCAAGAGTGGGGTTGCCTGCAGAAGTACGAGGCGAGTAAATAATTTTTAACGCAATGCAATTTTAAGTTAGTATCAGTTTGCCAGTTTTCTGTAATACCTAAAATAATACATTCGGAGTGCTTTTTTAACATTTCTTCAATTTTAAATAGATCTTATATTAACATGAATTATTGATTGATAATTATTTACAGTTCTGCGACATTCATTTATTTTTAATTTGTTACTTATTAAGTGATATTGTTCGGTTTCATATATTTTTGAAAAAACCTTGTTACTCTTGCGCCATGGTTGGGGTCTCGTAAAATTTCTAAAAATTTAATCGGCGCAGTCACTTTAAAACTAGAGTATTCTCCCGGTGTTTTTGATTGCAGTTGTTCACACATTACATCTTCGATTCCTTCTTTAAGTAGAAATGCGGTGAGTTGTTCGTGTGTCGCATTTGGATTTAATTTGCAGACATGGAATGAGGCCCTCTTGGGGATTTCTAACCCGCTTCCTACTGCGCTTCCTGGTGTTGGACGTTTAGTAGCACTTCGTAGTTTGTTAGCAACTTCCGTTCCTCCTGTAGTTATTTTATGCCTTCGGGTCGAGTAATTTTCTGCGTTTTTATTATTTATTGTGATTTAAGGAGCATTGACTTCTTCGATATTCGGTGATAATTTAGTTTGTCATTCCTCTTCTTTTTTGTTTGGATTGATTTGTCGCTCGATTGTTTGGTTATTCGCGTCATTGACAGACATAGATCTTAATTTATAGCTGGAGTCAGCTTTTGGTTTTGCTTGATAGGTGTCGTTAACTTCTATGGATACAACTGGTTTCTTAGCCGTGTTCGGGTGGTTTTGTTTTAATATCAACGATAATTTTTCGGTAAGAAACAGGATGGTGGTGACCGTTACTAAGTGGTACTTCATTTTCAAATGTAGGATGAAATAAAACACGATTTTCTATGTTTTTTACCATTCATTAATGATTTTACATTAATGAATTATTTTCGACTATAGCTTCGACTCTTTCAAGTCATTATCAAGTGAATTGATTTTAGAAATACAAAGGTATATTAAGCGAGTGGAGTTTTGGGCCTTTATTACAGGTGTGCAATATCTTCACCTTGTCTAATGGCGGGAAACTATGTTTTGTTCTAGGAATAATAGTTCCTTTTCAAACCACGGCCTAGAACACAAACATAGTTTCCTGCCATTAGACAAGCTGAAGATATTGCACACCTGTAATAAAGGCCCAAAACTCGACATGCTAGAAGCATTAGAAATCTCAAGAAAAAGAAAAGCCGTTAACGTTAATCTCTTAAACGAACAGACTGATTTATATAATTCCAGCTTATTCCAACTAACATAATCCGCTTAACGCAACGCGCCCCAAAAATTACGCTTATTGTACCGCCCTTGAATTTCGCCGTAAATCACACCGCCCTAATTAACTACTTGTAACCTGCCTATATATACCTTTGTATTTCTAAAATCAATTCACTTGATAATGAATTGAATGAGTCGAAACTATAGTCAAACCTAATTCATTAATGTAAAATCATTAATATACCGTGGTAAGAAACATAGAAAATCGTGTTTTATTTCATTCTACATTTTTCGGTAAGTAACTCAATATTCACTTTCTGCAACTTAATTCAAATTAACCAATTCATCAAACAAATCTAAAACAGTGTGGAATAAAATCAGAAATTTTGTAGTCCGTACTTTTAGACTAATGTCACAGCTGGCTCATTGCACCTAAGAGCAACTTTTTCTGGATACATAAAAAACAAGTTAAATAGAAGCTGTCACACGCCGGTGGTAGCGCATCGGTTACGGCCCCGAACTGACGTGCAGCAACGTTGATTCGGGTCAGTAGTCGGATGGGTGACCGGTACCATTCACCATTGGGATACAATTAATGGTGCGATCCTCTAAAGTAACAAGCTCATTTACACACACACACAAATACACAAATGACACATGGCGGAAGGACCACGTGGTCGATAGCCTAACACTACTACTACTACTACTACTAGAAGCTGTCAAAATAAGCCGCAACAATTGAAAAGTTCTGTATAATGATTTTGCATTGAAAGCGATTTATAGCCATTTAATTAGTAATGTTAAATCCAAATTTCCAAAACAAAAACGTAATCAATAAAAAATATATAAATAAATATTTTACCAATTCCTTTATGATGGCGGCGTTCAGTTGGTGGTGCATTTTGATAAAAAGTTTAAATAAAACACTTAATAACTTTGTTTTACCACTATATATATTTTTTTGTGTTGACATTTTTTGGTATCGGATACTGCTTACTTTGCTTCAAACATAGTCTTCAAAAAGATGGAACTCTACTGGGTGAAGATGGTGAACCAAATCCATGTGAAGAATTTGAAGTAATTGTTTTTCAAAATGTGTTGCAATTGTGCGGCCAAATCGACATTGTTTTAAGTTTTGCTCTATAAAGTTAGGAAAACTAAAAACAGGGGAAGTTATGAGATACTTTCTACAACTATTGATAGGGCCAACAAAAACACGTTGTAGTGGTACGGCAATAAAGCCGCTTATTTATTGAAAACATTTTGCGCAGTTAAACAAGTAGAAATAGTGAAAAAGTGAGACACGAAAACAAAAATGATTGATGTACAACGATCACACATAATGAAAAAATACAACAAACATATAAATAAAGTGGATTTGGTTTATTTGTGGACGGCATTGTATCAAGAAAAATTGAATCAAGGAAGTGCAATGGTATCACCGCATTACGTTTCACCTAATTTATAAGAAAATCTATTGCGTGGCTTGGTTAATGTTTCAAAATTGTTTGCAAACTAAAAAAAAACTAATAAGGATCTTATATCCATGAACATAAAATGAAATACTATTATAACAGATGTACAACCCTAAAGCCTACCCAGGACCTGAAATTCTTTCTTAATTTGTTTTCCCAACTTTCAGGAATACATCTGGAGTTATCATCAACATCATGTTTCAATAGTTATAAGTGATAATTCCCACATATCTTTTAATATTTTAGAATTAATCTAGTTGCTTTGTACACCTAGCGTAATGACATTATTTTCTAGGAGCCAATAAAATTTATAAATATGATTTAAACAATTGAAGCCTAGAATTTATTATAAACAACATATTTCATAAAGAAATGACTTCATTAGAAAATAAAAATTTTATCTTATATTACCAAATGATTTTATTTAGAGAAAACATATTGATTTTGATAATAAACTCTTATAATTAAATTTACTTAAATGTAAATTTCAACAATTACTGTTTTTATGTTTAATTCGATAACTTAAGGTTAAGGGCCAATTCTGTATGGTCCATTTCGTAATTTCCTTTCAAATTTTTACAATGCTGTGATGTAACCGTTTCAAAAAAATTGAATGTATACATTAAGTCGTCTACATTAATACACGCTATTCATCCATTTAGATTTTTATAGGTTTGTAAAACACTAAGATAATAGACATATTTAGAAAACATCTTTGAATCATGCCCTCTACTAGATGAATCAAAGCAGAAAACATTGTCGGATAATTGTTATTTATTCAACTCGATAGGCTCGGCCTTACTCGAAATATATTATTATAATTGCCATTACTGAATGGGAAGGAGTTTTCAACGCCCACGGACGGCCTCAAGACCTCATGATGGATTCTTCGGACCTTACGGGCCGTGTTTTACGAACTGTTTATGTAACAATAATAACCTCACCTATGGAATCCTTGTTCTATTATCTCCATCCGAGATGTTACTTGTAATAAATTACATGGCGCTGGTAAATTAAATTTAAGATTTACGCGAAAAGATTGTTACAATAAATAATAATTCAAGACGGGGAAACGTGCACCAGATTAAAGTGATCACAATGGAAGAGGCGCCGTCCTTTTAATTATGGTTTCGTCGAGATTATTTTTCGAGTTTTAATTAAATAGAGACACTCCGGACCTAGTCAGACCAATTAATAAAATTAACATCTCGTAATCCGGGCGTACGGTTGCGCCATAAATATGCATGACTACAAAGTGAGCAGGGGAGATGATTTGGCGAGAGAATTAATACCATTATATGAGGGAGCATTGTTAGTTATTCATAACTGGTCATTAATAATTTCAACGGTGGTAGCAAAAGTTTGTGTCAAGTTGAATGAATGCTTTAATATGATTAATTTAAGCATGAAGTTGACTATATATTTTTAAGGTGTTATAATTAAAGAAACTTTTTCTACAATGTATATGCATAAATCCAAACTTAATAACATAAAACTGCAAATGGCTCAATTAAATAATAAAAGACTAGACGATGGGAAACCACAATTCTGGTGTGTTCACTTTTATTGTTATCAATACAACATATTTCATCTGCTTGGTGAGAGTTAATTAAAGCAAAACTATAAGAATGTGTTTAATTCATCGGCTAAAAGCTGAATT
The DNA here is from genome assembly GCA_963969525.1 of Ontholestes murinus. Lineage (NCBI taxonomy): Eukaryota > Metazoa > Arthropoda > Insecta > Coleoptera > Staphylinidae > Ontholestes > Ontholestes murinus. The sequence goes on from OZ018387.1 coordinate 57,306,440, forward strand.
GTTCTTTTATTCAACGCTTTATTCTTAATTAAAGCAAAACTGTTGTACCTATATACATTGAAATAAAACAACATCGTTCAGAGAGTTTCACTCTGATTGTTCCTGCAACATGTTTTACTACACAGTGGTTTCATCTGCCTGATGGTATCTGAGATTTCAAAATAACTTTCATCAGCACTTTATTAAAAAAAGATTTTATTTAGCATATAGCCCAGCCAGAAAATTTTATTATTAATTATAGATATATTTTAATATATTATCTCAACATTAATCTCCTACGAAATGGTTTAATTAACCATTTCGTAGCAGATTAATATTGAGATAATATATTCCACACATAAACACTTAACAAACAGGAGAGAAAACTCCGATGAATTTTTTAATAAAAATATTAAGGAAAGTAGACGCGAAATATGTGTTTTAAAATGCCAACGAGATTTAGAAAACTACGCTTACCTGCCTATTCACTCTCAAGCGTTCTACTTCAGTTTACCTCTTAACTTCAAGAAAGTCGTTTCCTTAGGAACGCCATCCCAGCACCATCTTCCAATTAGCTAGGTCCAAAGACCCTGCGTGCACTGCTTAGCATCCGACACCTGTCGGACCACAGAGGGTACCACGAGGAGATGGAGGTCGCACTTGACTGATCGACAAAATGCTTCACCGTCCTCTCACTAGACTGTTTAGCAAGGTATCTCGCAGCCCTTTGAACTCGAAAGCTAATAACTAATGGTCTCCTGATGACAAGTTGGCGTTGGCAAACCAGATAAATTAACGTCTTCACGATGTGACAGTGTCACCAACACCAACACAGGAAGGACAGGAGTGACTAGAATTGTATGAGTCCTCGGCCAAAGGGACAGTTAGCCTAGCCCCCCGTGAGAATCTGCATTAGAGTCGGAGTTACTCTCGCCTCAGTCAACTACAGTCATGAACCGGTTTCTATTTCAGATTTCATCAATGTAGCGAAGTTGAAGACAGAGTTTTACTATGAATTTTTAACCCCAGGCGTTACCTAACCCCTTCAATTATACATATTTTCTGAATAGAATCATGTCATGTCATTCAATTTCTGTTGCTTTCGGACTTGGTGAATAATCAAATCTGGTGGAAGAGCCCTTGGCCAAATTATAATTCTAATTAAGCATTTTTGAGTTTCAATTAAGCAATTAATAAATGACTCAATCATGCTCCATGCTTAAAGCGTATCTAGAAGTTAAATTCCTGTATGAACAATAAAGGTGTTTTGAGGAAAACTGGCAGGTTAATAAATGCCAACGCATCTTAAGAATTAAAACTAAGGTTTTATTACTATCTTCTCCTCGGTTAAAAATGCTGGAAATTAATCGATTATGTCATGCCAATTTCAGACATCTTACCTGGTAAGATATATAATAGACAATGAAGTATATATATGGGATAATAAAGAAAGAGGAATGACCCTGAGGACAAATGGCGAGAAATCAAAAACCTGGTAGAGAATGGTATTAATAGGAGGAGTAAACCTGAGACAACAAAAGAAAAGAAACTGATAAAGTTAATTGGAAATTGGAATATAAGAAGTTTTAAAGGGAAGAAGAGAGAGAGAGAACTAATAGAAGAATTTGAAAAAGGAAATCTAGATATTTTAGTAATAACTGAAACAAAAAGAAAATAATGCATACGAACAAAAAATGAACACATACTGGCATATAGTGGAGTTGAAGAAAATAAAAGAGAAAAAGCAAGAGTATAAATAAGAAGATAGGACAAACAGTAAAAGATTGTGAATATATTGATAAATAAATAATGATAGTAAAAATGAAAGAAGAATTATCAACAAATATAATAATAGTATACAGCCCTAATGAAAATGACAACAAGAAAACAAAGGACGAATTTTGGCAAAAATTAAAAATGATATATGAAAAATCAATAGAGAATACATATATAATAGGAGACCTCAATGCGAGAGTGGGAAACAAAAACAGAAGAATAGAAGAAATCATGGGAATATATGGAGAAGAAACAAAAAATAATAGTGGAAACAGACTAATCGACTTTTGCATTGTTAACGGATTGGCTATTATGAACACTAAATTCAAACATAAAGACATACACAAATTAACTAGAGTTGAAAGAAATAGAAATGAAAAATTGACTACATTTTGGCAAAGGGGAATCGTTAACAAAATAAGAGAAGTAAGAGTCAAAAGAGGATGGGAAATTGATAGTGATCATTATATGGTGGTAACCAACATTAAAACAGAAGATAATGAGATTCAAGAAGAGACAAAAAAGAAAAGCGAGAAATAATAAAATTAAGAGTGGATAAATTAAATGATATACAAATAAGAGAAAAATATCAAAATAATATTAAATATCTAATAGAAGAATTATGGAGAAGCTTCAAATATATAATTACAGAAGCAACAAGGCGGCCATGCGGAGAAATAAGAAATAACACAAATAGAAAACAATCACACTGGTGGAATCAGACAATAAAAGAAGAGATAAAAAAGAAAAAAATTAAATGGAAAAAATATTTAAACACGAAAAGAGAAGAGGACTACGAAGAATACATAAAGCAGAGGAAAAAAGTCAAAGAGGTGGTAAAAAGAGCCAAGGAAAATGCTTAGGAAGACTTTGGAATAACTTTGGAAGAGAACAGAATGATAAGAAAACAAAAGAAAAGGAAACATATAATATTAACTCACATAAAAGATAAATCTGGAAAAATAATAAACGACGGTACAAAAAAATGCAAAGGTGGAAGACTTGCTGGGGAAAAACAAAGAGGCACAAGAAGTAGAAGAAGAAAGGGAAGAAGAAAATGATAAAAGAGACAAAGCAGAAGAGGACGAAGGATAGATAACAGAAGAAGAAATAAAAACAGTATTAAAAAAAATTAAAAAAGGAAAGTCACCTGAACATGACAACATAAAATCAGAACAATTAAAATACATGGATAAAGGAGGAGAAGTATTACTAAAAAAATTATTAAATATAATATGGGAAAAGGAAAGGACACCGAAGGAATGAGGAAAGACAATAATATTTCCAATATACAAAAAAGGAGATACTGAGGAATGCAACAACTACAGAGGAGTATCATTAATATGCACAACAGCTAAGATATACGAAGCAATACTAACATACAGATTAGAAAAGAAAACAAAAAAGGATACGGAAAATTCTAAAGTGAATTTAGAAGAGGGCATTCAACAAAAGACCATATTTTTTCAATAAAAAATATAATAGAAAGAATAAAAATGAATAAAGAAAAAATACTGATAGCTTTCATTGACTTGGAGAAAGCCTTTAATCGAATGCCAACGGACAAATACTAAAAGAGTTAAATATAGGGACGAAATTAACGAGAGGAATTAAAAGTATACATGAGAATACATCTAATTATGTCAGAACAATATAAGGAGAGTCAGAAGAATTTAAAACATCTATAGGACTAAGACAAGGAGGATCACTAAGCCCTAAACTATTTATAATATTCCTGGACTACATAATGAAAAACATAAAGACAAAAACAAAGAAAGTAGAGATAGGGTACTACAATATGGAAAAAACGAAGATTGAAAACATTTGCAGACGATCTACCACTAATAGCAAAAACTAAAAAAGATCTACAGGAAAATATAGATATATGGTACAAGGAATTAAAAAAGAATGGAATGAAAGTTAATATAGAAAACGCTAAAATAGTAGTTATAGCAAAAGAAGAGGTGAAAACAAATGTAATAATAGAAGGAAAACGCGTAGAACAGATTGAAGCATACAAATACCTAGGAATAGTGCTAAACAACAAAGGAGATATGGAAAATGAAATAAATAATAGAATACAAACAGCAAACAAAACGTACTATAATTTGAAAGAGACAATATTAGGCAATAAATGGATTTCTAAACGGACAAAAATAACAATTTACAAAGTACTTTACAAGCCTATACTACTTTATGAAACAGAGACATGGACACTAGATCAAAGGCAAAAATCTAAAATACAAGCGAGTAAAATGAGATTTTTAAAAAAGGTGGAAGGAATAACAATCATGAACAGAATACGAAATAAAAAGAAAAGGAAAATACTGGGAATAGAAGACATTAACAAAGTAATAGAAAAGAAACAGCTGGAATGCTATGGACATCTAATAAGAATGAAAGAAGGAACACAAACTAAAGTAATATGGAAAACCAAGACAGAAAGCAGGAGAGGAAGAGGAAGACCGAACAAAACATGGGATAACAGAATTACAGAAATAATGACTAAATATAAAATAGATGTGAACACAACCAAAGAAACGGAAAAAAATCGTAAGAAATGGATAGATATAATAAAAAGATTATAAGAGGAATAATCTCGACACCCTTGGTATAGGAGATATAAAAAGATTATGTATATCATATATAAGATATAACTATTTATGTAACTATCATTTTATAGAAAAATCACCTTGTATTTACTTCAATTATAGCAGATTTATACCGAACAAACTTAATGTTTATTGTGATACAGATTATATTTAATAGGGTGTTGTGATAAATTGGGGATTACTGAATCTGAATATGAGGGATTTCGAAAGATGTTAAAGGTTAATTTATCGTTAGTTTAAGTTAAAGGTGGTACCCAAATACCTACAAATCAAAAGAAAGTGCAAATCAGTGGCGACGAAAAGAACTACAAAAAAGGCCGAAAAAAATGTGAATTCAAGAAGAAGCCTAGTATAACATAAATTATGTAGAAATTTTAATTAGGTTGGAATTACCGATAGTACGTGTTTTGTATATACATATTACACAAAGTATATAATAGACATTAACATTGATTAAAAGTAAACAAAAGTAGTGCGCAAAAATGTAATCATGCAGAAAAATGTTACTATGCAAGACAATTCCACTTTTATCAACGGTTTTGGATGCGTAAATATAAGGTATTTCTATCCAGTATGCGAAAAACGTAATTTACTTTTCGTAATAATTGTTGCCACTGGCTATTAGCCCTTAAGGATACTCTGGATTGGAAACTAAAATTCCAAAATTAATTACACAAGAACCAAAAATTTTCATTACAAAAGTCAATAAAGGAAATGCCATAGTCATTATAGAAAAAATCTAATTAAACCAACCAACTCATTTCTTAAACACCTAAAATCAACACTAAATAATTATCATTCTATTTTCTCTAATATTAATAACTTCATGGTTTTGAAAAAATTTCACAAAGAAATCATACCTACTGGTCCAGTTGTTTCATATATAGATTTTCCAGCCCATTTAATTTCCTGTCACGGATTTCCGAGATCGGGTTTGAAACAAATATTTACGTTACATCTTTCAAGGACTTTTTTTAATTTTTGTGCTTACCATTCCGAAACAAGTGATTGCCTATAGTAAATTAAGTTCAACTATTTTTAATTGTAAAACTGAAATTGATATCATGAATAAAGCCGGAATTTACAAGCTCACTTGTTCCCATTGTAAAAGTGTGTACATCGACCAATCTGAACGTAATTTTCAAATTAGATTAAACAAATATAAAAAAAATCATTTTGTCAGAAAAATAATAATTCAACTTTTGCTAATCACTTACTGGAAACAATCGAATTGTTCTTGCTGATTCTTTTTTTGCAAAATAACCAAACTAGTAACACTACTTTGAATAAATTGTTTACGTTTCGGTTATAACAGTTTACTAACTGATTGCTTGAATAAAAAATCCAATGTGACCTCCATAAGAAAAAAAAAAGATAGCGCGAATAACCTAGAAACAAATGCGAATCGGGGGTTTCTATTTACAACCAAAAATGTGTCTTAAAAACGTGTCTGAATAATGTAAAGGATTATCGCGGCCGCATTAGGTGTTGTCGAGTTATTGAGGAAAATTTAAATTGTTTTTTTCAAATACCTTAAAATTGAAAAAAGTTAAGATAAATTTGAGTTGGGAATTGTTATGAGCACTGATTTCTAGAAAACATTACCCATTTAACCGTTGCTCTATCTCGTCTAATAACTCACCAATGGTGTGCATCCCAATTAGGACACATACACATACATTTATACAAGACTTCCTGAAACCGCAAATTTTCAGTATATCTTCATCGTTGCTTCTGTTAAGTAAGATAAAGTTGCTCAAGTCGTACTACTTCTCAAGTCGTACCACATGCATTTAGCATAAATTACAGCGACAACAGCACAATCGTCAGTAACCAAATATACATCTTAGTCAAAGACATCTTGTGACGTATTATTATTTGATGTAAACAAACCACTTTGTAAAATTTGACATCAATTAAATTTATTACAATTTTCTTATAATTTTCTGCATATTTTTGGTAATAAATCTTTGAATTAAATTATTGATAAAATTATTATTCTTATTAAATGTAAGTTCAGTACAATTTACATAATTGTTTAATCGAAACGAAATTGTGGTTATTGTTTTCAATATTATGTTATATTTAGTTTTAAATTTTAATATGCTGTATCTTAAGTCTTAATATTTGTTATTTTAAGCCATAATTATATATCAAGTAAATATGAATGAGGCGTTAAACAAATTATTGGATTCATCGTCAATATAGCATCCCTAAACCAACGCTAAACAACGCTATGTTGTCATTTTAAAGTATTAAATTATAATGTCAAATTTGGAAGACCTAAGGTTATAACTGAAAATATGAAGGAGTTGGTTGCGCACATTCTCAATTTAGAACTAAGCTTTTTTGGGATTAATGCAACTAATCTAGGAAAATTTGCTTATCAGTTGGCGAAAAAATTTAAACTACCACACCGTTCAAATAAAGAAAAAAAAATTGTAGGGAAGAAGTAATACTCTAAATTCATGAAGGATAATTCTTGTTTATCTTTACGTACTCCGGAAGCAACACCAATGGCCAGGGCCAGAGCTTTCAATAAAGAAAGTGTTTATGGATTCTTTGATAAATATGAATCCATATTAGATTAATACAAGTTCACTGCTAACTAGATATATAAAATTGACGATTCAGGATTCTCCACTGTTTTCAAACCACCTATAATAAGTTCTCAGAAAGGCAAACATCAAGTTGGTACACTTAGAAGTGGTGAAAGGGGTTTGGCCACTACAAGTGTATGCTGTATGAATGCTGCAGGTGAATAAATACCTCCTATGTTAATATTTAAACGCATATGGTTGAACGATTCCTTAAAGAAAGGAACACCACCGGGTATTGTATTTGGATGCTCAATGGTTGGAACATTTCATCAAGTATAGAAAGTTGAAGAATAGTAAAAATAAGCAAATTCTTCTTCTTTTGGATAGACCCACTACCCATACAAAAATATGCAAGTATGGTATTATTTTCATTTCCTGCTCATACAACCCATCGTGTTCAACCTTTGGACAGATCTTTTTTCAAATATCTAATAACCAATTATTAAGCTTCAGCTTCTTGATTAAGAACAAATCCTGGTAACACAATTAAACAAACTACTGTGTCAGAACTATTTATAATTGCATATTCAAAATCATTTCGTATGAATATTGAAAGAAATGCAGTAATTAATAAAAAGGAATTAGCATCAAAACTTTAAAATAAGAAAAGCGAATTGAGTTCTATTTGGGGAGAAGATTGGACGGAAAACATGATTCAATGCTTGATATGCAATCGATGTTTGCGCTGAATTGAACAAGAGAACAACAGATTTGTATGTAATTATTGTACTAATTGAATGCATCTCTAAAATTTTGAATAAAATTTACATTTAATTATTATCTTTGTTTAATTGAACTCCTATGTACGACTTAGGCTATAGGTGGTACGACTTAAGAAACAAGTTGACTTAGTTGTACCGATTTTAAGATTTATTTTTTTCGTGAAAACATATATAGATTTCATAGTTCGTTTAACACATAATACTAATATCAACAAAGGTCTGAATAACACATTTAACTTGTATTTATTAGATAAATCCTAAGTTTTATGCAATTCTTTTCTTAAGGGGTATTTTGGCACTATTTATTTTGTCTATTACTTTATAAAAGGGACTTACACTATGCCTATTGATCTATACTTCCTTTAAAATCCCTATGTTATACATTGATATTCCTATGATGTGGAATTTGGTGCCGTTTTGGGATGGATTTCAGTTAGAAACGAAGAGAGATTTAAAAGGATTTATTTAAGATATCTAGGCTTTCTAGCCAAGATTCCCAGAGTTTTTATTATTTTTATGAAAATATTATAGTTTGTTATGGTACAGAGCAGTTCTCTTTTATATTAAAGTAAAGCTATTAATAATGTTGAAATAATTTTCAACCATTTCTACAAAAGATAAATATGTTTGATATAATGTAAGTCGACACTTTAAAATCACCTTAGTTCCGGTACAATATTTTATTTTATAGTTCTATAGGATGATTGTAAAAGAAAAGTTAAAACAAGTTGTTTTATCTGAAAAACTGATCCTGTAAACAATTTTTATCTTTTACAAAATAATTTAAATTATATCAGAATGTATAGCACTTATACTTACCACTTATTTATTATTATTACTTTTTTTTAAATATTAATTGCTTTTAGTTTGTGTTAAATATTTTGATTTTCTCAAATAAAATGTGCGTACTTTATAAAAACTCCATAGAATTACCAAATATTTTAATTTGTAGTAGTACATTATTATATAATAAATATTATTATCGTAATTTAAACATTGCTAATAAGATACTCCATCAAAATTAAACTTATATATTTATAATATTACATTGTAAATTGATCGTAAACAGTAAGTACATTCCTAAGTAGATAGTCTATCAAAATTAAACTAGATAAACGCAATATTCACATAGCTCAATATAAACGCACACCAATTCGAGGCATTTCGGCACTATTCTCGGATAATGTATGTTCCGTTTGCCGAGACATTGGCATTTCATACCATCAAATTACAATGGCTGAAGTAACAATTAAGAGGCGATATAAAATGTTCAGCAGCGGCAGTATAAAGTGAAATTTATAACTTGGCGAAACAGTGTAACAGTGCAGCGTTGAATGTTTTCGCATGTAATTATCTATTCCTCGAGCATGGTTGATTTATGGGACGACCAGTATTTACCGTAAGGGAGCAGGTGAAGAACTGATAACAGGAAGTTAGTTAACTCCGAGACGATGTCACGAACTGACGAAGACAATCACTTACATTACAGGCAGTCGAGATTGGAATGAAATCATAAAACATTGAAATATAACTACAAATAATATAAGCATAAAATGTAAAATGCTACATAACAGGAGCTGATTGCCTAATAATTAGGATAAAATTGATTCAAGTAGACAATTCTTTGAAGTAATACTCGCACAAAAACTGAAAGTCTTATCCCAAAATAACAATTTTCTTATACTAAAGCCGCATTTAATATTTCCTTATTATACTTATTAATTACTTATAAATTATGTAAACATTTTAATAAACATAAAAGTGTGATAAAGTTGGAAAAAATTTATAATATATGTAATACATAATATTTTATCTTTCTTATGGGTGTCGAAACTTATAACTAATATCTATTGTATAACTATAATAACTTAAATAATTAATTTTTTGCAGTGTATTTTTGGTAAATTTGTATCTAGACTAGGTAAAAAAGTATGTAATGTTAATACAACTTAAAAATAAAACATACAAATTCAAACAAAATTTACTTTCTACAAAAATATTTTCTAAATTCAGCAACTTATTTTATCAACAATTGCAAAATCATACATGATCTCAATGAGTTAGGACTTTTTAGGAGTACATTTTGGATACCATGAATTTAAATTTTGAATATCCTAGTTTTAGATTGAATGTCATTTTGGGTATTCTGCGATAGGAACACGCTCAGTTGAATATTTGGATGAACTCACAAACGAAACAAGATCAAAGCAGGCCCGCCGGGTGCGGGTGTGCAAGGTGTGCGCCGCACACGGGCGCACATTCAAGGGGGCGGCAAATCCAGGAATCTCCTCATCGATTTCATTGACATAATTTGATAATTCACTATGATTTTTTATTAACATATGTCACCACAAGACATCTATTGATCTACAGTCGACACTGTCTATAGTGAAACTCTATATAGTGAAAAGCTCTATATAGTGAAATTTTTTCAAACCCCAAAATATTTTAATGAAATTTCATGTAAAAAGCACTGCATATAGTGAATCTGTAAAAGAGGAACACTCTATATAATAAAATTTTTACCGGAATTTCATGTATAAATTTTTATGCATTTATTGAGATTTTGGCTACTTCGGGTTTCCCATTTCTACCTAACATTAGCACGAACTGAATTTTGATGACTCACTGTTTTGAAAAGGTTCTTAAAGCGTTTATAACGCCTAACACGCAAAATGTAAATCAAGTACAATAGATTTCAGTGAGAAACACGGGGAAGTACCTCGGGGAAACCCATTTTATATGTAGTCGATGCGTAGATTAATTCGCTAACAGGTTCAAAAAATAGCTGATTATTTTCCTAGTACATAATATGTGGTTGTTTAGCAATTTATTGAGACTACACAAATTTTAAATGTATGTATTAACATATTTTGTATTATGTATTCTTTTTATTTCGTTTGTAGTATTTAGCCCTCTACATACATATGTAATGTGTACAGTATGTGCATTATGTACATGCTATGTATTTAAACTTTTAAATGTTTAATAAACTTTTTTAATAAGTAATTCAATTTTGAAATTTTTGTTTCTCTTTATATAGTGAAAAACTCTATATAGTGAAATTTCGGTCAACATTTTGGCCCTTCGCTATATAGAGAGTCGACTGTATATCGAAAATAAATGGCAATTGAATAATTCGACGCGGGGACTTCCCCGTTGTTCCATACCGGGCGATAATTTTACATTTAGGGGAATGCCCGTGCCTTGCCGTGTCAATTGCGTCTCGAAATATTCATTCTTCAGTCACTTGTTGTCACGTAACATAGTGTCATATCTACATATATCTTTCAGCGATTATTATCAGTGGGAAAAATCACAAACATGGTAAGTACGACTTGTATTTACTAATTACTAATGATTGCTCTAGAAAGTATTGTTTTCGGGAACATTTTCGAATTCGAAATTAAAACGGATGTATCTATTTTGAGGTACCCCGAGACGAATCCAATCATTTTCACGTTCCTATACAGAATATATAGGAATTTTTTTTGAAAAATTTTTGTTTACCAATTTCCACTAATTTCTGGATTTTTTTGTGTATGTGTGTGTGTGTGTCTGTCTGTCTGTCGGTGGGCGCTGTACCTCAAAAACGAACTAGAACTGAAAATGGTGGGGTGTATCTTCCAGGCTTTTTTGTTTTTTTGCCGATATTCTCGTAAATATGAAAAATATTACATAACTTTTCAGATACAGCGCCCACAGACATTTTCACGCACGAAAACAATACTTCCCCTATATATACTACATAGGGAATGTAATGAATATCTTTTGTTAATAAAGATTTTTCATAAACTCCATGATTTTTAAAATTGTATTAAGTTTTTCAAAATTTAATTTATTTTCCCGATATCTTTTTAAATATAAATTTATAAATTTACCAAAACCTATAAAGAAGTATTTTAGGTACCGACAAAATGAACATCTTTTGTTAATGAATATTTTTTCATAATCTCCTTGATTTTTCAATAAAAGCAAATTTTTTATGTTCTACTTCCGGATATATTTTTACAGGTCATAGAAATTACAAAAACCTTCAAACAAATGTTTTAGGTACCAAGAAAATGAACATCTTTTGTTAATAAATCTTTTTCATAAAATCTTTGATTTTGGAAAAAAAATAAGATTTTCTTAATTTCTTGCATTTAATTATGAAACAATAATATTAGATTATTATTAGTATTCAATTTGCATAATGAATATACAGGGTGTGCAAATAAAAATTATTGAAGAAAGCACAAATATACAAATAAATCTTTTAATAATAAATTTAAAAATACGAATTAATTTCGTTAATATACAACAATGAGTCTTACTAAGACTACAAAACAAATTTATTTTGAAACAACTACTTCTCTGGATAATACCTCGAGGGACATTGAATAAAACAAAATTAATTTGCGTCTTACAACTATCAAAGCAACACTAATTTGAATGAAATTATTTCTGTTGAATAAACTAATACATAAATGATAAAATGTATTTTAGATTGTTTAAATGTGACTATAACATGAAAAATTATGAACAAAATTGAATTTAAACTGATTTCATTAAATTAAATTAGCAAGAGAAGTAGTGGTTCCAAAATAAATTTGTTTTGTAGTCTTAGTAAAACTCATTGTTGTAGATTCACGAAATGTTTTCGTATTTTTAAATTTATTATTTAATTTTCTACAACGAACTAAAGGATTTTTATACATTTTATTAAATCTTTTAATGTTTATGTGTAGTTATATATGGGTGAAAGTAACATGATGGCCACATCACCATTTTTATTTTTAATACTTTGCATGTTGTCTGCCATAGTGGTATGTACTACAAGTACATTTAAGGCGGCCTTTTTGATGCTGCAATCAATAACCACGCCAGTTTCAGAGCTCGCTTCAGCGCCGGCGATAAACGTCTGCTTTGGCAGGACCATGCGAACCCAACCACGGCCAATAAATAGCTAGTATATTCTAATGCATCCAAAAATTGTTTTAGGAACCGCCAAAGAGGAAAAAGCTTTCTGGAGCTCAATTTCGAAATAAAAAACGAGAAAAGGAGATACAGACAGAAAAAATGGCTGGTTCTATGATTAAATTTTTAAACAAAACAGAAATTAAGGATTGTCAAGAAATTACTGAAACTGTCGCCGCGTCGACGTCGGCTTCTGGACTTTTTGAAGAATCTGAAGAGCAAATAATTAGTTGCAGCCCAAGTCCTTCAGAAAGTGACTATAGAAGTGATAGTGATAGAAATGAAGGTACTTCTAAAGAACCTATAAGCGCTATGCCGTCATCAGCGGTTTCTATCAGTTTGACATGTAGTTACGACCCGGGTTTGTGGATTACTAGTATTAATAGTGATCTTGTTGATATTTTAGTTAGGCGTGGTCCCGTACAGGTGCGTAACCACAGTTTTCCCGTTAATGACAATGGACGAAAATTGAGTGACTTATTATTATAGAAAACTTTGTAATGGCGAAGAAATTAACAGAGAATGGCTTGTTTACTCTATTTCAAAAGATTCCGTTTATTGTTTTTGTTGCAAAATCTTTGGTAACACTGCAAGTAGTCTGTCTGATTTTAGTGGTTGTTCGGATTGGCAACATTTATCATTAACCTTGAAAAGACATGAAACCAGCGATTTCCACAATAAAAATGTGAAATCATGGGTGCAATTAAATAATATGATCAAAACTAAGACAACTGTCAATCAGATGCAACTGAGACTGTTCGAGTCAGAAAAACAGCATTGATGTGATGGATTGGAAAGAATTATTGCCGTTACAAAGTTTTTATCACGTCAATGTCTGGCTTTTCGAGGTTCTTCGAAACATTTTTTTAAGCATGATAACGGCAATTTTCTAAAGGCAATAGAAATGATAGCTTCTTTTGATTCAGTTATGCGGGAACATATTTGCAGAATTGAATTGAAATCTGATTCTAGTCGGAAGGGTATGGCTCATTATTTAGGGGATCAAATACAAAATGAAATTATTGAATTACTTGGCACAGCGATAAAAAAATGTATTTTGGGCAAAGTTAGAGAATCAAAATATTTTTCTGTCATATTAGACTGTACACCGGATGCAAGCCATACAGAACTAATAACCGTAATTCTTAGATAAATTTATCTAAACAATACAGATAAAAAAGTAGAGGTATGTGAACACTTCATTGGTTTTTATGCAGTCATCAGTTCAACTGGCGTGGGTTTGTTAAATTTTGTTTTGAATTTATTTTCACAATTAAACCTTGATATTCAAAATTTGCGCGGGCAAGGTTATGATAATGGTTCTAACATGCGTGGAAAACACAATGGGTTGCAGAAAAAGATTTTGGAAATCAATTATCGTGCATTTTACGTTCCATGCTCAGCTCATAGTTTAAACTTAGTAGTCAATGATGCAGTAAATATTTCGCACCAAATTATCAATTTTTTCGACATAATTCAAGAAATCTATGTTTTCTTTTCATTGTCTACAAAAAGATGGTCGATAATTTGCAAACATTTACCAGAAAAAAAAAAGCTTTGAGTACTACGCGATGGTCCAGCAGAATTGACGCGATCAAAGCATTACGGTATCATCTAGAAAATATATTTGATGCTCTGTTTAAAATATATGAAAATATATAAAATACGTCTGAGTGGGATAGTGCCACAACACACAAAGCGCATTCGCTCGCCTCAAAGGTTCAAAATTATAAATTTATATGCCCTGTTGTAGTTTGGTACGAAATTTTGAATGAAATTAATTATTTAAGTAAAATAATGCAAAGTCCTACAATGAATATTCCATTTGCTAAATAATTTGATCGATAAGTTAAATAATCGCACGGATGAATATTTTGAAATTATTTTACAAGAAGCTACCGAAATTGCACAAAAACTAAATGCTGAAACAAACTTCCTACAGATCAGACATAAACTTCCTTAAAAAATAGATTTGAAGAGTTAAAAACTTTAGACAACGTGTTTGGCTTTCTCTGTAGTTCGTTATTTAGTAGCTCCAAGGAAGAATTGATGAAACATTGTAAAGATTTACATCTGAAACTCAAAGACGATTCGAGGAATTAAGCTGACATTGAAGGTATTGATTTGTACAATGAAATTAACGTCTTGAAGTTACATTTTATAGAAAATCAGTCTACCGATCCACATACAGTTTTGCAATATCTTTACACAAATAATTGAATGTCAACTTTTCCAAACACATCAATAGCATTAAGAATATTCCTTACTCTACCAGCTACAGTTGCATCTGGAGAAAGATCTTTTTCTAAGTTCAAATTGATTAAAAATTATTTAAGGTCAACTATGTATCAACCAAGACTGAGTAATTTATCTATTATTTCGATAGAATCTGAAATATTAGATAGTTTAGTTACGAGACAAATAATAGCTGATTTCGCAAGTGTAAAAGCAAGACAAGTTAAATTTTTATAGGTACTTGTCTGTACAGTTAAGTTATATTGTAGATTTTAAAATAAATTGTTTGGTTATGAAAATTAATAGTGAGATAAATTAAATATTTATGAAAAATGGTTCTATTAGATTATGCGGGGATTACAAGGTAACACTAAATCCAGCTATACAGGTGGATCAATATCCACTTCCTAGGATTGATGAATTGTTTGCAAAATTGCAAGGGGGAGAATTTTTTACAAAATTAGATTTAACAGCAGCATATCAGCAGATGGAACTTAATAAAAGTTCACAACTTTTAACCACTATAAGTACGCACAAAGGATTGTTTAAATATACACGCATGCCGTACGGAATAGCATGCGCTCCCGCTAAATTCCAAAGGGTGATGCAGTCACTTTTTGAGGAATTGGACGGGGTTGTTTGCTATTTAGACGACATCATAATTGCAGGAAAAGATTTGAGCGAACATTTAAATAGAGTAAAAGGGGTACTTAGAGTTTTACAAGAAAGTGGGTTAACTATTAGTCAACAAAAGTGTGAATTTTTCAAGCAAAGAATTGTTTATTTGGGTCATCTAATTGACAAAAATGGGCTTCATACATTACCGGAAAAAACGGAAGCAATAAAATATGCTTCGCAACCGTCAAACATTACGGAATTGAAATCTTTTTTAGGGATGGTCAATTATTACAATAAATTTATTCAAAACAGTTCAGATGTTTTACATCCTTTGTATGAGTTATTACAAAAAAATGTTCAATTCCGTTGGTCAAAAAAATGTGAAGAGTCATTTAATAAAGTTAAAAGTATGTTATGTGATGCAAAAACTTTGGCTCATTATGATCCAAACTTACCGTTGATTTTAGAAGTAGATGCGTCAGAGCATGGTGTCGGTGCAGTAATTTCGCACGTAATTTCTAATAATTATGAAAAACCGATAGCATTTGCTTCGCGTACCTTAAACAAAAGTCAAAAGTCATATTCACAGATTGAAAAAGAGGGATTAGCGATTATTTTTGGCGTAACCAAATTTCATCAGTACTTATTTGGCAGGAAATTTATATTACGCACAGATCATAAACCACTAGTTAAAATTTTTAGAGAAAAAGCGGGGATTCCACAAATGACTGCGAATAGATTGCAACGTTGGGCATGGCTATTAAGCAATTACCACTACGAAATTCAATACGTTAAATCTCAGGATAACAAAGCTGATTGCTTATCGAGATTGCCCGAAAAACAATATATAAAAGAAATTTCTGATAATTGGTCGTACTTAAATTATATACAGGGTAATATAAACTTACCAATCAATTGTGAAACAATTGCGTTGGAGACAAAACATGATAAAATATTAAGTAAAGTACTAAACTATACGAAAACAGGATGGCCAATTAAATTCAGTAAAGATTTAAAACATTTTCACTTAATTAAAAATAAACTGTCAATTGAACAAAATTGCTTAATGTTTGGGTACAGGGTAGTTATTCCTGAAAAATTACGCCAACTAATTTTAAAAGAATTGCATGCTACACATATGGGCATGGTTAAAACAAAAAGCTTTGCTCGCTCATATGTGTGGTGGCCCAAGTTAAATAGCGATATTGAAAATGTTATTAAAATGTGTGATAAATGTTTAGAAGGGCGTCAAAATCCACAAAAAGCTAAATTAATTCCTTGGGAATATCCATTGCATGTGTGGGACCGAATTCACATAGCTTTTTTGGGACCGATATTTAATATAAATATACTAGTAGTGGTGGACGCGCATTCGAAGTGGATTGAGGCATTTGTTTTAAAGAAATGTACAGCAGAAAACACAATAATAGCGTTGAGAAGTGTTTTTGCGCGTTATGTTATGCCGCGACTGTTGGTGTCTGATAATGGGGCGCAGTTCACGTCAGAGGAGTTTCAGTCATTTATGAGACAAAATGCCATTAAGTGGAAAGGTATTCCGCCCTATCATCCGGCAACAAATGGAGCGGCCGAAAATATAGTTAAAACAATTAAGAGATTTTTAACTAAAACTGTTACGACGGGGAGTGTGAACGAAATAAATTTAATATTACAAAGGTTTTTGTTAGACTATCGAAACACCAAGCATTGCACAACGAATAAGTCACCGGCAGAGTTAATATTTGGTAGATCATTGAGAACTAGATTAGATATAGTAAAACCAGACGATAATTTAAAGAATATACAATTAAACGAAAACTTAATAAAAACAGTTAAAATTAAACAAAATAAACAATCTGAAAATTATTTAGGTGATAGAAGAAAATTATTTGAAATTAACGAAAAGGTTGCCGTGCGTGATTATTGTTTTGCAAAGCCTTCGTGGATTAAGGGAAAAATTGTTAAGGTATTAGGACCACGAACCTATTTAGTAGACATACCGTCATTGAATAAACGCTGGCGTCGTCATGTAAATCAAATAATCGAACATGTACATGTTAAGTGGTGATAGTGCGAATACCGGAGAAAAACTAACGCGTTGTTTGCGCCCACGTAATCCGCATGTTAGTTATAAGAATTGAAATTTTGTTAAGGGGAAGATAGTGTAATGTATTTGTTTTAATTTAAATGTATATCTTTTGAGAGTGGTGGCTAGCAAAAAATAACGAGCCGGGCAATGTGCGCCGTTGCAGCTAGGCACCGCAGTCTTGTTTTAACAGTGGTGGAATAAATGTTAATTTTGCAAGGTGCTTTAACGTTTCATTAATCAACCACCCTGAATCACAAACTAAATAGTTTTGTTATGTACCATCGGCCAGTACATAACAGACATGAAGAACATTGAGGCAGCCAATTACATCGGGTCGGTGTTGATGGATAAAGGCACCACCGATTGCTGCGTTGACTGGCTAAACATTGCTTACATCTATGTAAAACAAAAATAACTTGTTAGTTCACAAAAAATTTACAAAAATGCTTAAAAATTCTTCAAAAACGACAATATAGACATATAGACATAACGCAATACCTGACAAGAGCGCCGAAAAATTAAGGAAAATACAATGATTCTACCTAGGGTGCGCGGTTTTGCCCCTTAAGACTAGATTAGCCACTTAAATCTTAAAACATAAAAAATCCACGCAAACAACTGTGCTTCGGTAGTGCATTAAAAATACTTCTCATTGAAGTATTATATGTATTTGTCTGAATACGAAATAGGAGGCGATATGAAGCGACCTTAGCTGAAATGGAGACGAGACAATGCCAAGATTTATTGTCACAAATCCAGTATTAATGGTGACGAGAGACTGAGAGGCAGAAACAAGTCGATTAACAAGACTGCTTCGCGTGCTAGGTAAGGTAAGTGTAGTCTCTTGAAAAAGTTCTAAATTGTCTAATTCGTCCTGTCACCCACTTCATAGTCAGAAGACCTTCTGATTATTATTATTCCTTGATTATCACCAAATCTCCAATATTGGGTGATGCCTTTGCTATATTTCATTTAGCCGCTTCTAGCGACTCTGGAGGTACTCCTTTGTCTAACGCTTCCAAAACTGCCGACGAAAAACGTTCATTCGCCCATCAGACATCAACAAAATTGTTAACATTGATCTGAAATAAATAACTTTAGTCAATTACAGTTGTTGGGAATCAAAACGCAAAATCTCTAATGGTTTGAAATCTCTTTTCTGAAAATGTAATAATATTACAAACCACTTAGACTACCTTAGAAATCGAAACGATGTAGATCTTGTCGCAATAAGTGGGGATATTCTTTGCATGAAATGATTTAAAATATCTTCATGTCATCAGTAAAAATAAAACATTCTGAATCAATTAACCATATCGTTTATAAAAAGAATAAACAGCAAAGGTCTTAGGAGCGACCCTTATGGAATGCCTGGACTAACTTTAAACTCAGATGACATGAAGCCAATTAAGCCATTCAAATATGACACCACCAATACCAAAATGTTTGAGCTTTTGGGGCAGCTTTGTGTTCTACTGTTTCAAAAACTTTAAAAAGTTTGTATATACGGAATCAACATCGTGGCCCTTCTCCAGGGAATCCATGATGAATTGGCCGTAGGAGTAATTTACTTACTAATCTAAGTAGTACAACCGTTTCTAAAACTATTGGTAATAAAAACGCGATTAAATTCCTTTCTTCACTGTTTTTATTTAGGCACTAAATTGTACATTTAAATGTAATTAATGTAATATAATCTTCACAAAACTCAAGAACACATACATATTAAAACTATTGGATTTAACACTAGAAAAACAATCAGTGAGACTTATGTGTAATAATTTTCTTAAATGAAGAAGAATGAGGAACAGATATGGACAAGAAGCCAATGGTGGATCGAGTAGGTGTTGGTGGTTTGCAAAGAACCTATACATTTAGTGGCTTTAAAATTGGTCACATCATCAAGAACATTTGTAATAGAAATATTGTAGTTTGTAGTTATTATAGTCATAAGAATATTTGTTTGAGCTTTATAAAGACAAATTATACAGAGGTTAGTTGTATACGGCGTTCAGCAAACGCGATGATATGCATATTAAGATATTACCATAAATTACCACCATACCATCTATTGTCTATAATAATCTTATAATTAAAATATACATATTATTTATTGCCTCCACGTTATGTTCAAAAGGTTAATAACTTGATCTGAAATGAACAAAATTCCAAAACGATTTTAGATTAATTTTTAAAAGATTGTTCCAAAGAATTAATATACTTTTGAACCAATTTTATAATTACCATGTGCACACTTAAATAGGTCGTAATCAGTCTGAAGACCAGAGCACTTACAACTAAATAGAACATTTTCTTATAAAAAATTTAGTCAATGAGTTCCGCATTAATCATTTGGTAAATCGGCGCATATGACCAAACAAAGATTTGTCAAAAAACTTTAGGATGTACAAAACAATTACAGAATATATAATTTTATAATATAATTTAACATTGTGCTCAATATCATTTACCGTAAATAAATTGTCCCACTAAAGAAGAGCTTTAGAGTTGTTACGTTAATATTTAGTGAGATTTAAAATGTTAGATATTTGAACCTATAACTTTGGGATAGATCTTGAATCATAAACTTTATCAGATGATAAATAAAAGTGTACTTTGTTAATATGATTTATTAATTTAATGGGATTTATTCAGTGATAGTTTGATAATGGCCTTGAAAATAATTGTTTTATTTATCACCTGGTAACGTTTTTGAAACAAATGCATTTTAAAATGGGTGGAGTAAAACACTTGTTTTGTTCCATGATTTTATTAACAGTAGGAAACTGTTAATAAAATAATGTAATAAAACAAGTGTTTTACTCCACCCATTTTGAATATATGGTTCCATCAAGAAAGTGACAGAAGAAGTATTGAATAAATACATTTTAATATATAAGGTGGCACAAAAGTAATGTCATAGTTTTAATTGACCGCCATTCTTGCAGAAAGCGCCAAATGTCAGTGTACTTTGAGATTTATGATATATAGAGAATTAGTTGTCAACAAGCCATGGAGCGATAAACACCTCAAGATCGTGGATTTATTGTTACTGCTTATTTGACAAATTTTAAATCTGTTGTTTTAACGCAACGTGAATTTCGTCGTCGTTTTCCCTGTCGTCGTGTTCCATGTGCTCGAACAGGAAATCCACATGTAATGCAAGAAGATCTATTTCATCCCCTCAAAATGACTGTTTGGTGTGGCATTTGTATTGAAAAAGTGATTAGTCCTTATTTTTTTGAAGACGCCGATGGCGCTGCCGTAACCGTAAATGGCGAGCGTTACAGGCAGATGCTAAACGAGTTTTTGCCGCAAGTTGCTGCATTGGGTCTCGATCATTGTTGGTTTCAACAGGACGGAGCAACCGCTCACACAGCTCGGGTAACTATGGAGATTTTGAAACACCAATTTCCACGTCGAGTGATCTCCCATTTTGGAGAATTGAACTGGCCGTTCAGATCGCCAGATCTAACAGCACCAGAATTCTTCCTTTAAGGGTTTTTTAAAATATCGCGTTTACCACAACAAACCATGAACCTTACAAGCTTTTGAAAGTTAACATTGACGAAGAAATCGCCAATTTGGAGCAAGATTTTTTGCGAGCAAAAATTCATAATGCCGTAAAACGAGCGCAATTATGCATCAACTCGGGAGGTGGCCATTTGAGGGATATAATTTTTTCCAAGTAATGTAAACAATAATACACTTTCAAATAAACTTTTGATGAACACAGAGCTCTTTTTTTACATTTGAAACAAAATGGCAGCCAATTCAAACTATGACATTACTTTTGCGCCACCTTGTATAAGACTTTTCATTAAAAAAGAAAGGTCCAAGAAAATTAAAACTAATATGACTAAGTGTACATTAGAGACTGAAATAACTTGTAATGAATTTAAATTACCAAACATTTCCGCAATGATTAAGGAAGAGACATTTGAGACGAATATAAATTCCACCACAAAGGATTTGTACTTCTACTGATACAAAAAAATCTTCCAATTAAATAATTCAACACTCAAGTTTATAAATCGAAGATCGAAACACGTGTCTGCAGATGGTTATAAACTTGAGTGTTGAATTATTTAATTACTTTTGCTAATTTATTTTTAATTACATCAACCGAAATTCATTTCTTGTTCCAAATTTATCATACAATAATCACTCACAAACTATTGAACGTACATTCAATCATTTTTAGTTCATTTTACAGAAATAAATACGTTCAAACTAGTGTTGCTTTGATAGCCTTGCTATTTTGTAACACGAAAATTACTTTTCTATCATTCAATGTGTATCGAGGTGGTTTCAGCAAGTGATTTGTTTTTTGTAGTCTTAATAAGACTCATTTGTTTTGCATTTTCGTGTTTTTCTAATTATTACAAACAACTTAGTTTTTGTATGTTTTGGTTTTTAATTGAATGATTCTGTTACATTATTTGTATTTACAATTGAAAAATTTGAATAGTTGCACTGATTGCATTACAAAATTCATATTTAAATATACTAACCTAAGATATATTAATACGAGATATCACAGGGCACCAGGAATGTGCATATTTTCTTTATTCATTCCATTGTGTCCGTTCCCTATCGAATATGAAATTTGTTGGGCATGTTTTATAATAAACATTTGTTATTTTGCATTGTTCTGCGGTCGCATCTGCTTGTTCTTGTGCAGCGGCGCGGCACCAGAAGTACGATCACGACTTTCCCATTCAACCAAAACACCATCTGAACATGGGATTGCCCAAGACCGCGCCGTTAACACAAACCATGAAAATTAAATTGTAGAAAAAATGAATAAATAAGTGCCAACGGTTTTCATTGTTTTGAATTCTATAGGAACATCAGTCTCTGTAAATAAATAAAATTATGCAAAAAAAGTATTATATTGTTATACATTTTTTAAAAATTAATGTTACAATTTGCATCAATTAAGATGTTTATATTAGATAAAATTATAATGTTTAAATTATGAAATTTCTCTGACGTACTACTGCTATATTTGTTAGCCCTTGAATTAATTGTACACATTACTTGTATTTAATTGGTTTTATTTAATAACCATATATATATAATTTAATCATTGCGTATTTATTGTTAAAACATCTTGAGTAGTTCAGCAACCTCGCATTCCTCATTTCTTTCATATTTTGATTTATTAAATAATCTAGATGTAAGCTTAAAGCAGTGTATATTACCATAAATTGAAATTTTATTGCAGTTCACACACATTTGTTAATTTGCTATAATCACAATAAACACAGTCCACCGCGTTATTTATAACCCGTAATAAGCCGGTTGGGGCCCTCAGGTGCTATTTAAATTGAGGACTTACACGTAGTCTTCTCCATTGTAGTGCCAGCATTTAGCTTTAAGAATATGCAAAATGTCTCGAACGTGTCTATAAATAACGTCGAGAAAGGGAATTATCGGCGGTGCGAGCTTAAGTGTCGATACGGCTAAGAAAGTCTGGTATTTAGAGGCATTACGTGAAATCGGGGAGGCCGATTGCACTTCCAGTTCTCGCATCGAAATGGGCTGGGGTAAAATTTAACGAGGTAGATAACGCATTTAATTACTTGCGTGAACTGCAATTAATACGTAGTTTATAGTTTTGTATAGGAAATTAACGCTATTAATCTGAAATGTAAAGTTAAATGTGTGCAGCGATAACAAAATGTATCGAAAACTTAAATCTTTTAGTGTTCTAATATTACACTTGCACCCTTTCAAACCATCAATATCGACTGAACTTTCTAAACGTTTTAAATATGATCTATCTTACAGATTGTTAATTCTTGAGGTTTCTACTTCGTTATAAATGTCAAATATAAATGTTTGTGTAGCACTTTTTATTTAATTACATTTAGTTTTGATAATGGCACATTAAGTTAAGTTTTGCAAACAAAGTTTCCATTTATATTTTATATATAGTCTGTTCCTTGGATCTTCCGTCGTACGTCACAAACTATCGCTTCGAGAAATGACGCAAAAACATTTATTCTGATAAAGTACACCAAATGCGTTAGAAAAAGAACGCACTGTAAAACTTTCGTCGTTTTTTGAAGCGATAGTTTGTGACGTACGACGGAAGATCCAACGAACAGACTATATATTTCACAACACTATTTACATACTTACATTAACTCTAAAACTTCCGCTAAGTTCTATCACTCTTGCCATCTTACATACTTACTATTTATATTTCATTTTCCGTCTTATACTAATGGATACCATTTCGTTCCACTGACATCGAGAGTCAATCGTTGATTTCTAAATTCTTTAATTGACTCTACAAACACATCGATAAATAATAATAAAGGACACACGTTAATATTTTTAATAACTATTCTTCTTGTCTAGCTTATTCTATAATATAATAGACAGGTTAATTATTAACGAGCTCAACTGATGGGCGTAACTCTCTTTGCATTTAATCTAAATTTAGTTAATAAGATAACTAATTTACCACTGAAAAGGAAAATGAACATTAAAACTATTCAAAAAAGACTCGGAAAAACAGAGCGTAATTATATAAAAATGGAACGTTGGGAGGAAATGGAAAAAAAATAAAATACAAATAATGGGGATTACGTAAACAAAGAAAAAGGAAGAGGCATAAAAAGCATAGAAAAGGTATATAAAATGATATGGTCAGTAGTTGAGGCATCCATCTTTGCAGAATCCGGAGTGGGAATAGTTATAAATAAGGAATACGCAAACAGTGTGGGAGATGTAAAATTTGTAAACGACAGAATACTAGTAACCAAAGTAAAAATAAACAAAGCAGAATATGCAATTATAACAATATATGCACCATGTGATAATGCAAAAGCAGAAGACAAAAATATATTCTACTTGCTACTACAAAGAGAAATTGACGCAATAAGACATAATAATACAATAATGGGTGACTTTAATGAACGAGTAGGAAAGGTGTTTATGGAAACAAGCGGAGAGTACAGGAAATGGCAACAGAACAAGAATAATAGAGCTATGTATTGAAAACTAATTGATAAACACGAATAGAAAATTCAGAAAAAAGGATATTCACAAAAGCACCATGGAAGTACAGAGTAGAAGAGAAAAATCGATTATTGACTACTTCCTAATAAATAAAAATATATGGAAAGAAATAACAGATATAACAGTAAAAAGAGGACCAGAACTGGTAGCGACCACTACCTTTTTTTTATTTACTATTTAAGGGCGCGGACCTACGCTTGTGAGGCGTACCACCACTACCTAATAAAAATGATATCAACAGTAACAAAGAAAAAAATAATAAGCCGAAAACCAAAGGAAATTAAAAGTCTATCAACTAAAAGAAGAAAGTATAAGAACAATACACCATAAAAAACTAGTTGTAAACCGAAAACCAGGAGACAAGGATGGACATATGGAAACAAGATAAGAAAACAGGATAAAACAAGCCTGCGTAAAAACAAAAATAGGAAACCATTAAAGACAATCGACAGCGTGGTGGACTGAGCGGATACAAAAAGCAGTAAGGAGGAAGAAAAGCAAATAGAAGAAATATATAAGTAAAAGGAATTCAATAAACTACGGTGAATACAAGGAAGAAAGACAAAAACTGAGAAAAGAGAGCAAATCCATAAAATTGGAAGAACTGGGACCCAACCCAGTGAAAATGCATAAAGAGAACCAAAAATTGTTCAATGGAGCACTAAAATAAATGAGAAAATCTAAAGCCAGACCAATGAACAATGTAAAAGATAAAAAAGTAAACATACTAACCAAAGAAAAAGACATAATTAACATATGGAAAGAGCATTTTGAAGAGATTCTGCAAGAATTGAAGAAAGAGGAAGAAAATGAGAGGAACAGAAGGAAACACCAAGTGAGACTAGCATAAATTATTTAACAAAATAGGAACATAGACATAGAAAAAGCTTTTGACAGGATAAAACAAAAAGATGTATAGGACAGAATAAATAGAATATATAAGAAGCCTTTATGAAGATACGACGTGCTATGTATGCAAAAATAAATAACAGTCGAAGATGTTTAATGGCGTACTGGATGAGGCAATTAAGATATAATAATAATAATAATAATAATAATTAAATTTATTCAGTTCAGTAAACATACATCAAATTAATGTACACTATTCTAAAATGAACACGTCAAAACAAAAGAGTATTTCATAAAGAAGTAATAATACTTAAAAAATAATAATACCTAAAAAAATAATAATAACATAAATAAAGAAACTAATAGCTAAAGTAACAGACACTTGAGTTAAATTAATATATAAGTAATTCAAAACAAAACCCTCTATAAATATAATTTAAATTAAGGCAAAATTGAAAGGGTATAAGAAAATTAAAAAGAATACAATTTCAAAAATCTGTTAATTTGTAGATTTCCTTATCTATCAAATATTGGTTTAATTTATTCTTAAATTCTTTAAGCGTTTTTATGCCTATTAAGTTGGTGGGCAGTTTATTAAATATTTTTATAGCACTGTATTTTGGCGATTTTTCATATAAACTAAGTCTATGTGTTGGAAGGTCATAATTATTTATATACCTTGTGCTATATGAATGTTTTTTTGAATAATCATTAAATTTATGTTTATTTTTGAAATTATGAATTAATAATTCATAGACATGTAGGCCAAAAATAGTTAAAATTTGAGCTTTTTTAAAGTAACCATGACATAACTCTGTGTACTTTAAACCGAAAATTATTCTTACTACTCTTTTTTGTATTAAAAATATTTGATTAGTGGCATTACTTGTCCCATAGATGAGTAGAGAAACTGAAGAAATACCATGCAGGAATGTGGAACATAGAAGAGATAAAACTAACAGAACTAAGTTTCGCAGATGACATGATAATACTCGCGGAAACAGAAGAGGAACTACAAAATACCTTATGCACACTAAGTAACAGCTAAAATAGCTAACATAAACATTAACATGCAGAAAATAAAAACAATGATAATAGGATCAAACGAAGAAAAACAGAATAAATAACAAGTAAAAAATATAAATACCTAGGTACAATAATAAACAGTGAACGAACGCTAGAATATGAAATAAATGAGAGAATTGCAAAAACAGCTGGGCTATTTAGTCAAATACATACAACATACTAGGAAAAAACGAAATAATGGAGAAAACTAAAGTAGAAGTAGTAAATAGGATATAGAAAACAATATTAGCGTGTGGAAGTTATGAGTCATGGACAACAACAAGTGCACAATTGAGCTGACTAACAGCTATAGAAATAAGATTCCTAAAGACTATAGGATAAGAAATGAGACATATAGGGCGGAATTTGGAATAGAGCCAGTAAAGAAAATACTACAACAAGAAATAACAGTAAGAAAGCGAGGGAGCAAGGAAAGAGAAAGTGGGAAGGACCAGAAAATCTTGGAGAAGTGCGAAAAAAACGGAAATAAGAGAAATTAAATAGGGTGAACTGAAAAAAAACTAATCCGAATCAAAAAAGAATGGAAAGAAAGCTGAAAAAGAGCTAGGAAATTAGGAAGAAGCCTATTTAAATGCCCTATGAATCATATATTTTTTTTAATTTGCTCATAACGTTAATATCCTTACTCCATCAATTGTCTTTTTCCTTATCAACTTTTTCAATTTTTACCAAAGTACCTTAATATATTTGTCATTGTTGACCGTCCCATATATTTTTTTATGCTCATCCAAGCATATAATTTTTGTAATATATCAAATTAACCTCTTAATGTTTAGTTGTTCTTAACAATAAATTCTTTGATATTGACGTAATTGACGAAACTAGTCAGTTTAAATTAAAAAACAGTAAAATTTGATAAGAAACTAATTCAAGAAATATTAATAATGTAGATTTCATATATTGAATATATTTTTCATCATGTTGAAAGATTTATATCAATGGCATACATAATATTTCCTGTCAGAAGTATTTATCTCTTACTTCAGGTAATCCAGAAATAATATAATATTCTTCGTAAACACGACAAGATATTTGTTGCCACAATAAATTTTCTGTTATAGTGTTTTCTTATAGTGTAATATCTGGCAGTGTATTTTTAATTTCTTCATTTAATCAGCAATTTAAGTATGTTGTCAATACTGAAATGACTTAGTGTTTTGTTCCATAATAAGATTAAAAATTAATTTCAGAATACGTAAATTCTTCACTAGACGTACAACCTGATAACATGTGACCTCTAATTTGTTTCTTCTAACAGTCTAACTTTCTCGATCAGTCTATCGCCAACTACCACCTTTTGTTCACTCAGGAAAGCCGCCATGCCACCACTGACTGTTTAAAAAGATCAACCTGTTCACTTCCTCCAGCTACATTTCCCACTATCTAAATCTTGCACACTGCCCACATTAATAAACTCCAATGCAAACGCCATCACCCTAAGAAAAGATGTTCCAATATACCGCCCTCTTCTCCTTCAGTCAATCCTCCAATGTATTCGCAAAAAATCGCCAACTTATAAATATTTTTAAACATAATCATAATTTAAAGACGTAGAAAACCAACTGCCAATTATATAGATTGATTTTTTTTCAGGGGATCACAAGGCGCCCGAAAGAATTACATTTGCAAGCCATAATACTCATTGTTTTGCTCACAGCATTCCTATAGACCCGCGTACGGCTCCCGCAGTACAGAAGTACTTCTGACCCAAACATCCTCCTGCTTCATGACGCGACACAAGTCAAAAACCGTGACCACTTCTGCTATACTATATTGCTCTTCTTCAAAAACGTCTTCAATACTGTATTGCACAGTATACTTATGTCATGTAAAATACATTGATTCTACCTCCAAAATACGCTCAACCACTCCAATCCAGCATACATAACGAAGTGCATATCCCGCCTCCGATTTGTCCTGTATACCAAGCTTCAATTTTGATCGCCACTTTACACCATTTGAGAAACAAAGTCGCCTCCATGTAGCGCAGAATCGCCGAAAGATCCGCCTACACTTTTGTTACTAAAGTGACCAACTTAATTTTATGTACTGACCTTTTTTTGAAGCATTACGGTAAGAGCGCAGAGGTTCGTTTTTCGATTCATCATATTAAACAACATCAACAGACTTCGTCGTTTTCACTTACGCCCTCCTAGGAGATGGACGGTTGTCTCTACTAAGCTGCCGAAACTCCCTCCGGTCTCAAAGACTTATAAAAATACTTGCTTTCGCTTTGCTAAACTATTCGTTTTATTCTTTCATTTGCTTCTCTGTTCTCTAATCTATGTCAATAATATATAATTTTAAATATTATATACTAACTTTATAACGAATAGCTATGTATAGGAATCTGCCCAAATAAGCGCCATTGATGCAATTGTTTGCCACTTTGTATTCACCTAAATCAATAGATACATTTTTGTCTTAGCGTACTCATATTTGGTACATCAGTCATTCGTCTACAGTAGGTCATCAACCTAATGCAGTGCTTAATAGCGGAGATATATAGTAAAGCTGAGCGCCTCAATTTGCGTTGTAAAAGTGCCGTTGACATTTTCTATGACGATATTCCGATGCTTAAGGTGTCCATCTGCATGAGGCGTCATGGGAGTATGGATTCAAATAGGATATGAACGCCTGGGCAAATCCTTATTGAATACTAGAATAATCTGCATTCTAAAGATAGCAGCGTCTGATTCATTGAACCATCAGGATAGTACACAGTAATCAGCATCCTCCCTTCATTTGATAATTCTTTGGAACCAATGGTACTGCAAACATCCCCACATAATTTTTTTGGCCATTACTTATCCATATTAATGATGCTCCTTCTGGCAGAGAAGAGCAAAAAATGATTTCATCATGTTTTCGCGTAGCCAGTTATTTTAAAATAAATTGCATCTCAAAAATCTAAAAAAAAATGTTTTAGTTGTTATGCTCTGAACTGGTTTAAACAGTCCTGTTATGGCAATATCTATCGGGAAATGCAATTACGTCCAGCGTTTCCCCTCTACTAATTTCCCCTTCGAAGTTCTGGTGCTCTGTTAAATGCTTGTATCTAAGGCGTTACGGAAATACGTTATCTGCAGGGATTTAGAATCAATGTTTATGGCCATGTTTTCACTGACATCCCGGCTAGAAACATCCTATGGTCTAAGGATAAAAAATACCAGAGATTCGAAAATTTGAAACAAATTGCGATCAGATTTTCTGTTTTCCAAAAATTGTTTACAGTGAAAGTGTAAATATGGTTAAGTTCTGTTTTATAATTTGTTCTTGTACTTATTTATTACATAATTTTAGTTTTCATATTATATTTTAATTTATTAATTATAAAGTAATTATAGTAATATAATAATACAGGGTCCTGCAACAGTGCGTCAAGCTTTCCTAGCGCCTTTCTCGTAAGAGATAGAAAAAATTTATTGAATTAAAAATCTCTATGCCGTAAAATTATTTTAAAATATACAGGGTGTCCCAATTTTGCGTTATAACAAAAGCAAACATTTTTTTAAATGGAACACCCTGTATATTTTTTCATTTTATAATTTAGATAGTATTTTATAACTTAAACCTTTTTTTGGTTTTTAATTTCGATATGGCATTTCCGAGTTATTGACGTTTTTCTGAAAAAAATGTAAAAAGCGGAGGTTCACAAAAAAAAATATTCTGATGTTGTATTTAAAATTTAAGAAATTTTCTTTTTCCTATGGTTGGTCATAAGTACTGTTTATGTACCAGTGTTAAACATTTTCACATTTGAGGAACCCTGCCTTTGTATCAGACACGCCATTTTCTAAAATTTCAAATTGTCGTAACTCTTTTTTTTTTTAATGGAATCATATATTTTTTTTAATTTCATATTATTCTGCATCTAATTTCCTACAAAAAATATTAAGTATACCCTATACCTAAAAGTGATATTTTTCAAGATATAAAAAAATTTATATTTCAAACGGTCCTTGAATACGAATTTGTTTTTGAATAGATAGCCATAACTGAAAAAATACATCTGTCAATTAAACAATTAGTTTGACATGTAAATCTCTCTGATATTTTCTGCAAAGTGATTCTCTCCGTTTCGCGGTAAAAGAGACAGCAAATTATCATCATGGATTTCGAAAAGAACGAAGGGAGGCTGCTGGAAATTGTTTATTGGTGGCTAGAATTAACACCACACGTTATCCCGACAGAAGACATCCGAAGGAGAATTGTTTTAGGAACTTACTCAATAGATTTATTGACATGGGAAGTGTGAATTACAAAAAAAACGAAAGAAAAAAGCCTATCATCAACGAGAAAAACCAAATTTCAGTGCTATTAACAGCAACTGAGCATCCCAACGTGAACCAAAAAGACATTGGTGAAGGAACTGGCATAAGCGAGAGGTCAGTACAAAGCATTCTGAAGAAAAATCGATATCATGCATATCATTTTCAGCTACATAAAGAAATGAGTAATAATGATCTGGGGAAGACAAAAAAATACAGGAGGATCTTGCGTTTTTCCAATATATTTTATTCACGGATGAGGCGACATCCCATAACAACTGATCTGTCAATAGGCACAATTTTCACTATTATACAACTGATAATCCGCATTTTATGAGACAAGTTGATCATCAGTATCGACGGTCTTTGAATGTCTGGGCGGAATTTTTGGAAACCATGTAGTAGGTCCACATTTTTTCGAGGGGCATCTCAATAGGCCTATGTATTTGCACTTCTTGCAAATTGAATTACCCGGAACGTTAGCTAATATGCTCTAACTAACAAGAAATATGGTGTGGTTTTAACAAGACAGAGCACCTGCCCAGTGGATTGGTAGGAATGGACCCACCAAATGGCCTGCTAGATCTCGGAATCTAAGAAAACCTCACGCTTTCTTGTGGGGATACTCAAAAGAGATTTTTTTTATATGGAACCACCAACAGCACCAATGAATATGCACCAACGAATTGTGGAAAGGTCTTTGCAGCGGCGAATTAATTTGTGCCTAAATGAAAATGGAAGACATTTTGAACATTTACTGTAGTATCGTCTCTCTTTTGTATTAATAATTTTGTTCACGGCTTTGGAATAAAATAATGAATCGTATTATCTGTTTCTATTTATCTCATATTGACACTTACTTACATTTTGTTAGTTATTTTGCCTCAGAATGAGCAACTCCGTGCATAGTAGTATGTATAATTAAATGGTTATTCTTGTGAAAACTATTAAATATCTCAACAACTATGGGGTTTAGACAAATTATTATTTGCAAAGTTTGGCATTTCTTTCTAATCTAATCGAATAATAAGAAAAATAATTGTTTTCGCCTATTTGGGTAGCGCTGAGCATACATTTTTAGGCTTGCAAACAATTAATTCCACTTTCTCCAGTAGCATATATCACATCAATCAATTATTTTTAAAAATTGCCTTGTTATAATCGTAACATACAATGCAACTATACATACCAAACTTATTGTTTAATTGACAGATGTATTTTTTTCAGTCATGGTTATCTATTGAAAAACAAATTCGTATTCAAGGACCGTTTGAAATATAAATGTTTTTATATCTTGAAAAATATCACTTTTAGGTATAGGGTATGCTTAATATTTTTTGTAGGAAATTAGATGCAGAATAATATAAAATTAAAAAAAATACATGATTCCATTAAAAAAAAAGAGTTACGACAATTTGAAATTTTAGAAAATGGCGTGTCTGATACAAAGGCAGGGTTCCTCAAAAGTGAAAATTTTTAACACTGGTACATAAACAGTACTTATGACCAACCATAGGAAAAAGAAAATTTCTTAAATTTTAAATACAACATCAGAATAATTTTTTTTGTGAACCTCCGCTTTTTACATTTTATTCAGAAAACGTCAATAACTCGGAAATGCCATATCGAAATTAAAAACCAAAAAAAGGTTTAAGTTATAAAATACTATCCAAATTATAAAATGAAAAAATATACAGGGTGTTCCATTTAAAAAAATGTTTGCTTTTGTTATAACGCAAAATTGGGACACCCTGTATATTTGAAAATAATTTTACGGCATAGAGATTTTTAATTCAATAAATTTTTATATGAAACATGTTTTTCTATCTCTTACGAGAAAGGCGCTAGGAAAGCTTGACGCACTGTTGCAGGACCCTGTATATTTATTTGCGCGAATAACATAGTCTTACACACGTCAAGTACAGTAAAGGAAAAGAACATGTTTATTAATGTAAAATCACTAACGTATGTCTAACACAGATTATAAGTAAGTATAGATAACAATAATTTCAATATAGTTCAATTACGAACCAAATCAAGTATCATATTTTAATTAAGTACATACTTAATATAGTGTACAGATTAAAATATACAATCACTAAAAATAACCATACACACATCTCATCTGCTAGTGATATACCAGCAAAATAATATAACAAAACGAATGTACAACCGAGAACGAGGGATAAGTATAAGGTAATATAAGACACAGATTAAAAACTAGTTAATGCATAACATATCACATGACATCAAACTAGATAGTATCACTAAATAAAATTTCATCAACTATATAGAACGCATATAATAACAAGTATGATTTTATTTTTTCCCAGAATGCATTGAAGGGCAGATCTCTGGTCTATTAAGAAAATGTATTGGATAACTTAATCCCATAATAATAGTAGCAATAATAATAGTTTTTGGCTATCGTGTGTGTGAATGAGCTTCTTACTTTAAAGGATCGCGCCGTTACTCTAAAGCACCATGGTTAATGGTACCGGTCACCCATCCAATCGCTGACCCGAACTAAGGTTGCTGCACTATCGTTAACATTAGTTCGTCGCGACCGTATGCGCCCTCTGCCGACGTTTACCCATAATAGTCTGCTGCATTTTCGGATTTCTTAAGCCACAGTTAGAATTGATATAGGTCATTTTTCTTTCGTGTATTATGGCAATGTTGTGGCTAGGTGTTTTAAAATCATTATGATGCTTTCTAACATAGCATAAGCATTCTAATATAAATAAGCAAGAGAAAGTAAATATACACTTCGTAACATAGTAGCTGTTGCACGGGACACTAGTTTGCGAGTGCAAAATAAGTTTCTGGAGACAACTCCACAGACCTCATCACCATGGGAGTTCCATGACAAAGCGGCATCTATGTGTATGTGTAGAAAACAGGTAGAAGTATTTTCATTATTACTTGAACTCTCAAAAATGATTTACTTTGTTTTGGAGTCATTGAGATCTAATTTATTAGAGTTGCACTATGCCTTTGTAATTTCCAGCGATTATGTATGTGTTTGTAAACTTGACTCCAATGATATTTCCGTATTAACAATTGCAGTATCGTCAGCAAATAGTATCATTTGAGTACCATCAAAATATTTGCGTAGATCATTTATAAGACATTAAGAATAGTGTCGCTCCTAATACTCACCCTTGTGAGAGAACAAACGATATATCTAAAGACTTAGATGTTTTTGTCCAATATTTACTACCTGCTTTCTGTTTAATAAGTATGATGTAATTAGATTCATATTTGTGTCATTAAAATTGTACATTTGTAACTGTCTAAGAATGAATTTTCTAAACTGTCATTAATTAACACTACCAATCAGGGCGTCCATTGTTGTACGATTTGAACGAAAGTTAAATTGATTGTGGGAAAAAAACTATTTATTTTTCAGTATAAAGTCGACAATTTTTGAAAAATAGGGGAGGTCGAAAATTGTTCATATCGTTTGTATCATCTTTCTTAAATATAGGAACTACTTTGACAAATTTGAGAAAACTTAGATATTAATTAGACCTTATTATATTATTTATTATAAATGTTAATTGTTCCAAAATATATAGAATGCATTTTATTACATCAGAATTAAATCCATAGATATCCTTTCAATTATTACATTTCAATGCTTTTATTTCGTTTCGATCTTCAATAAAACTAACCTCTTTGAAACAGAAGTGTTAATTGGAATTATTTTAGATTCTGATATTATCTGCATCAGTCGAATGTGGCAAGTGTATTGTAATGTAAGAATGAATTAAATTGATCACAAGTTATTTCATGTATAAATTGTGTTTTGTACAGAAGTACTTCATGTCCCATTTAGAGTTGACAGTAATGCCTATGATTTACTTTTACTGTTATTAATAAAGGTTACGTTTGACTTTTTTTATTTATTCATATATATACATTTATTGACAAATTTTACAATATTTACAATAACATAGTGAATAATAAATGAGATGTTAGTGAGTTAATCTGTCAAAAGGCTATAGACCATAGGTCTTTCTGCCTTGTTTTGTCCAGTCATATGGCGTCAGTCGTTAATGCGTGATAGGATGAAATGAATTCAAATATGGTAGAATTGGGATTTTTAAATTTACGGTTTATAATAGGATTTCTAGGAAAGCAATATTGGGATAATATATGGATGTCGGAGTTTTGTTAGGGTACGAAGGGATACTCGTTCGCTAATATCAATATTTCGGGAGGTAGGATTCTTGGGATTAAGAAAGAGGGCACATCCATAGTCCAGTAGTGGGCGAAAAATCATTTTATAAATTTTTACTGCTGTTTTTGTAATAATACCCTTATTTTTGTACGTAATATCTGAAATATTTTGCCCTGGTGGTTTTTGTGTTTTTAATTATAGCAGTGTGTTTTCTAAAATTGATTTTTGGATCTAGTAGGAGTTGTGATTTATGAGGATTAATTTTAATGCGCCATTTTGCAAACCAATGCTAAAGGAAGTCAATAAGCTCTTGGAGGAAATGGGAACTGGCGTGTTTTTTTTTAATTAATTTAAAAATAAACTTTATTATTATTTCATAATAAGTTAAATAAAACAAAACAGAAAAAAGTATCCTAAAGGGGTAAAAAAAAATTATAAAATTTAAAAATTTAAAGTTGGCGCGAAATCGCCAGAATGCAGATGGCGGGTTCGTGACGCATTTGTTCACGTTGTGATCTGTTACAAACTTTCATATCAGTTCATTGAGCATTAAAAGAATCGTTGGAGCTACAGTTGAGAATAAAATAAGTGTTTGTGACTCTGCGTTTATTATTGATCCTAATTTATATACAATGGAAGACATAGGTCCCAGCACTTCGACTTACTATAAATATTGTTTAGTGCCACGCTGTGTAAACACTACCTTTCAAACACCGAACAAAATATTTATATCGTTACCAAATTCAGCTAATAATAAACAGCTTAAAAGAAGAAAAATGTGGTTAAAAGCAATGAGGCGAAATGATAAAGATATCTCAAACAAATCAAATGGTTTCATTTGTGAGGATTATTTTAATGTAAGTATTAAATCGGTTACGAACTGATTGAGTGGTGCTAAATTTAGAATCAAATTAATTAATTTGCTATTACAGTTAATTTTATTTGATGATAAATTTAGCTCTGCTTTTTGAAACCGTGCATAATAAACATTAATTCAATATGTATAGTTAGAAGAAGACATGGATAACTACATAAAATGGAAGTTGGTTGGTGGATATATAAAAATGAAGGAAAATATTGTTCCACATATCTTCCAATGTCAGGCTGACAGAAAACGATCTTTGCCACTACCACAAAGAAAAGGCTCAAGCAAGAGGGCTCGAACGGAAATGGACAATTATTAAAAAATGCAGAATTTCAGAATTCCATTCAAGAGCAAGAAAAGACTCAGGATAATCAAATAAGTGAAGAAGTGTCAATTAAAGTTTCTTCACCGCATAATGATATCGGTGATTTAAAGAAGGTAACAAGTGTAGCTTGCTCACCTATTAAAATAAAACCGATAAAGAAATTTACAAGTACAAGCATGTCTCCTTTATTAAAAAGTGGATCCTCTTCTAGCATTAAAAGTGTTTCTGAATATTGTCAGTGCAGTGGTTCATCATCGAGCCCTAGTCGTGACTTGATTAGAAATAGAATTTGTTCGATTTGTATTGAACGTAGTTTGTATTTATATAAAAAAAGTGTAGCATTTATTTAGGAATACCAACTGACTGTTATTTTATAATTTTATTATTAGTAAAAACTACAAAACGGCAGCTACAAGACATTTACATAACTTTAAGAAAAATTAGAAGTAACCTCCCTTCAGATGAAATAGCTGATGATTTCGGAATTTCTCACAGTCAAGCTGCAAAATCCTTTCGGAACACAGTCTCCCAAATTAGTTTTTGTTTCAATGCATATATTTTTTGGCCAGAAAGACAAAAAATTAAACAACTTCTGCCATTAGCATTTCGTGCAAAGTATTATAATGTTCAAAGTATTATTGACTGTTTTATAATAGAAATTGAAAAGCCTAATGATCCCATAAAGCAAGCAGCTACTTGGTCAGAATACAAAAAGGCAAATACTTTTAAATACTTAATATCGATTACACCAAGTGGTTTTATTAACTTTATTTCAAAAAGTTTTGAAGGGCGTATAACTGATGTTACAGCCGTTAAAAGATCGGATTACTTAGAAACATTAAAACCAAATTGTTCAGTGATGGCAGATCGTGGTTTTAAACAAATCGATGCAATATTACATCAGAAAAATTGCATTTTAATCAGACCGCCATCTGTAAAAGCAGGTGTAAAGAGTTCTAAAGCAGAGGTGTTGGAAACCAAGAGAATTGCATCATTACGTATTCATGTAGAAAGGGTTATCAGAAGAGTACGGGAATACAAAATATTAAAACCTCATGCTTTTGTAAATAATAAACTTATAAAATGTCTAGACTACTAGTGATTATTGCATGTGGTTTAGTAAATTTACAATCAAAAATAATAGAATTATAAATATGTTTATTGTTAATTTTAATACATTTAATAAAGTAAAATTAAAAATTATAAAACAGTTTCTAATAACCTAGAAAAAATCAAAATATCTTTGCCTTTCCTAATATATCCATGAAATAATTTTCATCGTAATTAATTTTAATTATTGTTATTTTGTTATTGGTTTCGAGTGAAGGATCTGCAACGCATAAATAACCAACTTTGAAATTTAACATTAACATTTGTAAATGTAATTGTACATTGCATTTAGGAGATATGTGCCCGTTTTTTAACAAATAATCAGATACAGTTTTTAAAGACGATGGACATTTAATTTCAAACACTGCATTATTTGATATACCATTGGTTGAAGTACCAAATTCTGGATGCTGGTTATTTAATATTAATCCGCACTTTTTTATTTTAATATTTAATTGTTTTCCCACTTGTTTTCGAACATTATCTTCCAAATATAATCCTCGCTTCATTGCCTTTGTCTGAAACATTTTGGAAACACCAATTACACTTTTCACTAAAACACCATCACTAGTTTTACAAAATGCTGCGGAATATATTTTTAAGGCTGTAATCCTTCCATAACGAAGTTCAAACCACAGGTTATTTGAACTTTGTTCAATTGTTGCATTTGCAGCATTTTTACAGGATTGCTCATTAATTGCAGTCTCGCAAAATTTTAAAAATTTCTTGCAAATATGTTCCCTATGAGTATTTATGAAACGATACAATAATAAATGCATACTTAAATTATTAGGTTCATCTCCAGTTTCTGTGTCATCAAAATAATTTAAAATTTGTGCCGAGCATTTTAATTCTCTCCCACTTTTAATCGTTTCTTCAAAAAAATGTTTATTCTGCTGATCGGTTATATACGATTTGGGTACAACATCAAAATATTCTATCGTAACAGTTTCATTTGCAGCACCTGTTAATTTTGGTTTTTTCTAGTAGCATTCAATTTCAGGTGGTGCTGGCTGGGTACTTTTACGATGTGCCCACACTAAAAATGCAAGTGCGTGTTTACATCCTCCTTCGGAAGCCGAACAATCCAAAATTTCACTTCCAGATTTGTTTTCTCTTTTTCACATACCACTAACTTAACTTTATAATTAGATGCCCTAATTCTATGTTCGGGGCAAATTTGTCCAACAATGGTACATATATTTCCTGTTCTTTTATTTTGCACATAACCAATTGCAGTATTGATGTAGGAGTCCCTTATTGATCTAAAATAATTGTAAGTTTATTAAATTAGTCACACCTACAATGTTATATTGACGCAGAAGGGACAGTTTTAATTGTTTGTAGTTTTTAAATTTTTAGGTTAACTATTAGGAATGGGTAAATAAGTTTTGGGGACAATATAATTGTATATATTCTCTTCGTTTATCAAAATTAATATCAATTTAAATACATTATGTAAATGTTAAATAGGTGTTATACTTACAAATCTACTTTTAATCCACGAATTTCTGCGGCATTATAACAATCATTATGATTGATAAATTCCATTATCATATATGCGTCGATATTCGGCAAATTATCACTGTATGCTTTAACAAATAAAATGTGAATGAACGACGTCTAAATACTGCGTATAAATCGTAGCATAAACAATGACGAGACGCGATCTTCGGTCAACTTCGTGGCGAGGTCGAAAAATTTAAAAATATTATAATTTTAAAGTGCATTTGTTAAATAAATAAACAAATATTTGTAAAGAAAAATATATAAACTGAGATAAATCATTATTAGCAATCGTAATAACATAAATTTATTGATATAAAATTTGTATGCGTGTACCCAATTGAAGGGCTTTTGATAACGTGGGGGCATGGGTAATTAAGGCAGTATCATCTGCAAATTGCAGTAGGTGTTTTGAGGGATTGAAGTAGAGGGGATCAGGATTATAGATGTCGACGCTAAAAATATTATATAACAGTGGAGAAAGAGGAGTGCCTTGGGGAAGTCCTTGTTCGGGTGTGAAAGAAGAGGAGAAAGAGTTGTGGATTTTTACTTTTAGAGATCTATTACAGAGGAATTGTTTGATTATGAAAATGATGTGAGGAGGGTTATTTATTCATTAATAGCCATTTTGTACTTTTTTCCTATAGTGGTTACGAGCCTGTTTTTTTAATGGATGTAAAATGTAAAATTTTACTATTATATGTATGTTGATTTCGTTTTAGCGCTTTTCGGACGAGTTCATCTTTTACCTGAAACATTGAAAAGTGCATTATTAACCTCACTATCCGGTGGACAATCACTGTATAAGTCGGGTATAGTTTATACGTTCAAGTCCCTTTTTCTTTACACATACCTTGTTA
Organism: Ontholestes murinus; assembly: GCA_963969525.1. Lineage (NCBI taxonomy): Eukaryota > Metazoa > Arthropoda > Insecta > Coleoptera > Staphylinidae > Ontholestes > Ontholestes murinus. The sequence continues at coordinate 57,346,120 of OZ018387.1, forward strand.
AGAGTGTTGCTACATTTAATTAACATACATCTTGCACTGAGTAAAAGAACAACATTTTAAAAAGTTATTTCATCGAGAAAACACATTTTTATTTTGTCACGAACACCGAGCGGTAAAATATCTTTTATTATATAAATTATTAATAAAGCACATCTTAACTTGGAATCAAGATTTATTTGTAGCAATTAATTAGTATGCCAATAAAGTATATTCAATCGACTTGTTTTAATTAAAATTTCAAGTAGTAAAATATCGCTCGGTACAGCCTACGAAATATACTACATACGTAAATTCATATTATTAACAATGCAATTTTAATTTAACCTCTTCACGCAAACACAATCTCATACCAAAGGAAACATGAATCTTCCATATCTGGATATACATCACAGGAATAATCTAATAACAGCCGGCCGCGCTGATTGCATTATAATTTCGCATGATTTGTTCAGGTTACATGTATATGCAATTGCATCGCGAATTATCCCTCATTCGCGGCGACCATTTCGATACAGATCCGTGTCGGACAAAATGGCCGTCTCCGCTCACCCTCATCCATCATCGATGACGTAAATTAATAACCCGGCGAAATATTAATTACACCACTCAGAACAGAAACAGAATGTGAATGATAGATGAGAGCAAGGCCTGCATTTTTAATTGTTTTAAAATTGCGAAAGTTTCGTAATAAAAGTTGTCTGGTGGAATTTGTGTAATCAGCGTCCCTCGGTATTAAGATGTATAACAATAATTAACAGAATCAGGCGTTGGCTTTTTCATTTAACGGACAAATTACTAGTTTCTGGCTAATTAAATCGATCCCATTAATAGAGAAAGAGGCGGCACAACAGATTTAAAGTTTTAAGGAGCGAGTCTAATTACGGCTACGATAATTGGAGCTAATTAAAGGAGGTCTGTCGATTATGGGCGTCGATATGTAATGAGTTTTGTAAGGCTCGCTTTCGTTGTGATTCGTTACATCCTACTATACGATTGTAGCAGTAAGATTTAATGCGACTTGTATTGTATCCGTTCGTTTTATAAATTATTAAGGTAATAGGATTATAATTTGCTGATAATTATAAAGATATTGGATGTCTACTTTTACATAAAATAAGGTATGAAAGTGTACATACAACAATATTAAAAAAACAAATGCAAAAATGGTGATGTGGCCATCATAGTACTTTCCCTATATTTTACTCGAAAACTACGCGGTTTATGCAAAAAGGTTATTCTTAATAATTTATTCAACTTTTAATTCTCCACAATTATTTGTTATATAACTTTCATGTTGCTTCAATAGTTTATTAGCAATTGGCAAAAAATGTCAAAAATTTCAATTTTTATTTTTTTTCTCGAAAGTTAAGAATTTTATGAAAAATATATTTTAACAAAATTTGTTCAGATTCTCATTCTCTTTAACTTTTGTTTGAAAAATTTTGTAATATTTTTCATATTAAAAAAAATATCGGAAAAAAACAAAAAACGCCTCAAGTAAACACCCACTTCCGGTTCATGAATGTTTACCAAAAGCTTTTCAGTTCCAGTTTTTAACGATAAAACCTTACGTTTAAAGTTTCATCTCAATCGGATCAGTCGTTTTTGAGATACAGCACCCACGGACAGACAGACAGACAGACAGACAGACAGACAGACAGGCAGACAGACAGACAGACACACACACAGACACAAAAAATTTTTTTCCAGAAATTAGTGTTTTGGGTTCAGGGGACCTCAAAACGGATATTTCCGCAAAAAAAATTTTTCAAAAAAAAATCACGATCACAATACTTCCCCTATATATACTTCGTATATAGGGAAAGTAAAAATAATAGGATTGTATCTACTTAACCTAAAATCGAGTCAGTTCAAAAAAATACGAGTGAAATTTACGGCGATGTTTTATAAATAAACGGAGCGTGTATAAGAATTTTATTTTCTTTATTTTCTATTTTGTGCAACCCGCGTCAAACATAAACCATCAACAATATCCCTAAAGAATAAAAAAATGTATGCTTCAATAAAATTTCAAGATGCCGATGAGTCGTATAAATCGGTCTCAATCGGTTTATTTAAATACAATTAGAATTAACCTATGGTGAAACATTTGTTATGTTAATTAGAAAGTTAATTATCCTTCTAATTAAGTTTATTAATTTTTTTTTTTAAGATTTTGGAAAAAAAATAATTATGCGAGATACTTAGTTTCCTAAGAAGTTTAAACTATTTTCTCCACACACTTTCAATTAACTAATTGCGCATTGAATAATATGGAAGTCAATAGTTTAACATGCGGCATATATTTAGATCAGTCAAAGGCTTTTGACTCTATATTTCTAACAATCTATATCGTTACAATGTACGGAGAGTGGCAAACAAACTAATACAATCTTATATAAAAAAAATAGCACACACTATACTAAAATAAAACATCCCACCTTTGGTGACACACCTCAAGCTAAACCGTTAACAGCAACTAAAGGCATACCACAGGGAAATATATTAGGCCATGTATTGTTCATTATTTAAAAAAATGATGTTTGTCAAAATTTACCATAAAATTATAATGTAATAAATTATGCGGATGATACAGTTTTATTGATAGAGTGTTTGGTATTAATGGAGTTAATTAATACGGGTAACATTAGTATGCATTCAATTGAAACATAGTTTCAGAATAATTAATTAGAAACAAACATTTGTTTGATAATGATTAGCTGTTAGTCCAAACTATAGTCACGTGTAAATTTAAATTAAAGTGCTAAAACAAAGTCTTCGTGTCTCCTTTTTCGTTATATTAAAAATGTTCCGCAAAGTACACGCCTTCACAATTAAACATTAACATTAAACAACAAAATTATGTGAGATTATATGAGCATAAACATAAACAAAGTACGGACAACATAGTAATATGATCATCAATTTAATATCATCTACGTTGACTATAATATCACTTAAATACTGTCTCTCCACAAATATCTTAAATAAGTCTTATCTTAATTGTTTATGGTTTGAGTTGAATCATTTTACGAAAGCCAAGTATATAACCCATAAACCTAGACAATTGCTCTGAATCAGTTTCTGATATATTAAAGAGCTAATATAAAGTAGAAAGGTGTTTACGTAACTTAGTTCAAGTGATATCTTTGGGATAGCCAACGTTCCACGACGTTACGAAGTGGGCCCGAGCTTCCGGCACCCACACACAGAACCAATCTTGCTTGTGCATATGTAAATAGTAAATAAACCTACTTTAAAACCCCTTTTGTGTTTGATCCACAACAGCACGCTTCGCAGCCGAGATCTCTTTTACCATGAAAGTTTAATTGTTTAAATCGTTTCATTAATATTTTCTCTTTAGGTGATGGCCTTTTCAAATTCCAAGTAGTTCGTATTAGTAGTAAGGGACGCTTTGAAATTAGTTCCAAATTTTAACTAGAGTTATAGAATTAGTTTTAGTGTCGCAACTACTAGTTAATTTTGATGATACTTTAAATTTAAATTTTGCTAGAAAATTTCTGAATAATGAAAGTCAGAATTAATTATTATTTGTTTATTCCACTTGTTCATATATTGGGTTGGGTAACTTCTGTAATTCATATATAGCCTTGCTTAATTTTAATGAAGACCCTGAATTAGTTGTGTACCTCGCTCAATATTATCCGATATCAGACATATTGACGTTTCTTTAGAAGTAGGGGATACGTGATTATTTTATTGTTGTTAGTTGTGAGACATTTTTAAAATGGAAGAAAGGCACAAAAGATATGTGAAGTTTATAGTGATTACTGCTTAACGGAGCGTACGTGCCAGGATTGGTCTAAAAAAATCCGATCTGGAGACTTTTCTCTTAAAGATGAACAACGTTCTGGTCAGCCCACCGAACTTGATGACGACCAAATCAAAACCATAGTCGAACAGAATCGTCACACTTTCGTGAGATAGCAGAGAGGCTAAGTGTATCGCATACTGCGATAAAAAACATTTAAAACGTCTTGGGCTTGTTAAATATTTGGGACACCTTAAACGTAATGAAACTCTTTCTGAAAAGAATAATTACTGGTAACGAAAAATGGGTAATGTACAGCAATATTATCCAAAAATAATCATTGGTGTAAGAAACTCGAACCAGCACAAGCACATCGAAAGCTGAATTCCATCAGAAACAAATAATGTTGTCAATCTGGTGAGATTACAAGGGTACTTTATATTTTGAGCTGCTTCCAAGGAATCAAACGATCATAGATGTGTACTGCCAACAACTCACAAAATTAGACGAAGCAATCGAAGAAAAACGTCCAGAATTAATAAATCGCAAAGGAGTAGTGTTCTACCCTGACAACGCGAGACCTCACAAATCTTTCCGCTCGTGGGAAATTACTGGAACTTGGTTGGGAAACGCTGTTACACCCCCCATACAGCCCTGATCTAGCACTATCAGATTATTATTTATTTCGCAGTTTGAAGAATTTTTTAAATTGTAAAACTTTTACAAGTGACGAAGATCTTGAACCTCAGTTGGCTCAGTTTTTTGGTGAAAAGCAGCATAAATTTCTAATTTGTATTAATAATTTTTTTCCTCTGCTTTAACTTTTCATTTTTTAAACATTATTGCAATGTTTCAAACTTAATCATTATTGTCATATCTGGCAACTTGTTTTTTTGCTTTAATTATGAGATCAAAATTTTGTGGTCGGAGAATTTGAAAGAAATTACTGAGGTTCGAATTAAGCTTTTCAACTTTAATTACCAACCGAGACATTTCTCTATTTTTTATAAATTACATTTTATAAAATAGACTTTCCTATGTATTTTCAGGCAACGAGCACTTAGAGCACAAATAAGTGAGATTTTCTTCGCTGTTAATGAGATGATCTGCACGCATTTTAAAAGAAAGTCCTTATCAGCAAGGAAGTGTTGAATCATAGAGTTGTATGCATCCGTTTGGCAATTTTTAGTTGACAAATTTTTTATATCTTCATTGTTGCTTTTTGAAAAAAATCTCAAACAATGCATGTGGGGTAACAGTTCATTACATTGAGTGTATTTCTTAGCCGCATTTTGTACTTGAGCAGAGTTTAAATAGTTTCCTTTTTTCTTTAAGAAGAATTCTTCCTTGTTTAATTTTTTGGCGGATAAAATTTAATTTTTTGAACTTCTATTTTAAGATAGTGTTTCCTAGTTATCTGTCTTGGAAAACATTTTACTAATTTTTCAAAATAAAAATCAAAGTTTTTCTATACTACGGTTTTATATAAATATTGTCATCTGATTGAAGTACAGTATTTTGGTTTTAATTGTGAGGATTAAATGAAGTAGTATCTTCGGAAATTGGAATTGCATACTGTTTTTTGTCTCGAATATTTATTTCAATTGAAATGATTCCTCTGTATAATATGTACTTTAATAAATGAACAAATGGTGATGTGGTCATCATGTTACTTTTCCCAAATTTTCTTGAAAACCAATAGCTTTACATCATAAAGTTGTTTTATTTTTATCTATAATATTTGATTGCACAAATTTTAGATAACGTCAATAGATTCTTAGTAGTAGTAGTTTTTTGGCTATCGACCACGTGCTCCTTCCGGCATGTGTCTTTTGTGTAGAAAAATAAAAATTTCCATTTGTTTTTCTACAAAATTTATGAAAAAGGGAAAGCAATCGAAACAAAGTGACAAAATTTTCTGTTTTTAATTTTTATCAATGGAAATCAAAAGGTCTATAAAAAATATATTTTTATAAAAGTTTTTCGGTTTTCTATTGCATTTAATTTTTGTTTAAAACATTTTTCAAAATCTTCTACAATTAGAGAGACAATAATATAAAAAAAAACAAAAATGGCGTCGTTCCGTTTTCGAAACTTTACCAAACGCTTATTACCTATTACGAATAAGAATAACATCTTAAGCTTTAAGTTTCAGTTCGAAATCTTTAATCACCAATTTGTTCCAGAGGATTTTAAAACGGATATTTGAAATATCACGATCACAATCCCTTCCACATTCGGGGAAAGTAAAAAAATGGACGGAATATCAAACTTCAAACTATAAATAGTTGTAAATAACAAACATAAGTATGCTCTTAAATAATAAATTTTTGTTTAGTCCTTATACATAGAAACTATCTCATATTAGCATTCAAAAGGTTAGCCTATCTTGGAATATTATAAACCCCTATTTATTGGGTACCTAATAGCTAAACAATTGAAATCTCCTAATAAGGAATGTACAACATATTCATACATACATAAAGCATACATGACGACAGTATTCCCATTCCACACAAATCCCAAGATTCATCTACTCTGAAAACTTCTCCAACGTAAAACCATGTCAACCTCCGAGCTTATCTCCACCGTAAAATGTCCCCACTCCCACTAACCAAGAAGAGTGATGTCAAAGAACTAAAAAATATGAATATTATTTTCAAGTTTTGACTAATATTTTGGAATTATAACTAAAAAATCAATCTGTTTTAGGATTTTTCAAAAATCAATTTATTTCTAAGAGACTTTTGTCCTGCATATATTTCATAATTTGTTATTTGAATAAATGTTTTAACTTGTTGTCGGTAGCAATTTTCAAGATATACTACTACACCTCTAGAACTACAGGTCCAGACAACTCATCTTTCACCTATTTTAACTGGTTAAACTCTATCTTCCGCTTTGAAGTAATATAGCTCAAAGACTCCTGGATGTTTAAATCAAGTTAGATTTCCATTTAACTGAACGGGAATTTTTTTGGTAAACGTTTGAAATTTATGGAACTAATCGTAGATTTAAGTCAATTGTTATAGAAAGAACTTTCATAGATAATTGTACAAAATAAAACTTCAAAAATAAAAGAAATGTCATTGACTGAAAGTAATTACTGGTCTCTTAAACAGTTTTATAATATAACTTTAAATAAAATAAAATAAACTTTGTTTATATCACACACTTTATTATTCTTAGTGACTATAGTTTCGACCTGATATATACCTCTTTGTTTAATGCCGTAAAATAATATAAATTGTGCAACAAATGTAATTTTAAGTATTAGTTTGATAATGACCAGCTAAATTGTGTCGAAACTATAGTCACTAAGAATAATAAAGTGTGTGATATAAACAAAGTTTATTTTATTTAATTTAAAGTTATAAAATATGTATCACATAGTAAAAGCCTCTACAATCAAGTTTTATAATAGATTTACTTAATTAAAAATTAATTTAAAGTTATAACATTAGTTTGTCATACTAAAGTCAATAAATTTTAATAATTTTAATTTCTTAAATAGCCTTAAATAAACTGATTGATACTCTTCCTAATATTCGCAATAATTATAATTATGATTAATTGTCATTAGGATTAATGTTTTTCTTATCACAAAATACAACTTTTAATATTAATTTAAAAGATAATAAAATTAAATAAAACGATGATAAATGTATGTAGTAATAATTTATTAAATATGAACAATGTGTCTGATTAAGACCACAAACCACTTATTGAAACAACAACTTCTCTGTCTGATACCTAGACAGATATTTAATTATAAAAAAGTAATTTGCTTGTTACAGAAAAGCAAAACTACCAAACCAACACTAGTTTGAATCTATTTATTTATATTAAAATAAATATACATTAAACAGTTTTTGAGCAAATATGGTGGAGAACATATGAAAAACAATTCAATTTACACTAATTTATTTATAAAAGTAATTAAATAATGTAATAAAGTTTATACCATAAACATCTGCATATACGTGATTCGATCTCTCGATTTCATTAGTGCAGCTTTAATTTGTACTGAATTTAAATTCAAATAAAAAATATCTAAAATGAATATATGAAAAGGTTAAAAGATTGCACGTAGGGCACCTGCCACATAATTTTGAATATAAAAATTGAATATGAATTAAAATTATGAATATTAAAAATATTTTCTAATTTCGTATTTTATATTATATGTTAATTTTTCACAAACACCTAAGAACTATAATACATTTTATTATTAAATTTATTTTTTCATAAAATACTATCACCTTCTATTGAATTAAGAAAAAAACACTTGTAAATGTATTTAAACATTTCACCCAAATCAAATTCTCCTTCTTGTTTAATTTTATTTAATTCAAATTTAACACTAACTTAATCCCATCGATTATTGGATGATCATTTAAATCAACTAAACACCAATCGTTAATTAATAGATATTCAATTAGTATTTTTTAAAAGTTGTTATTATATCATCTGGCTACTAAATCAATACTTAAATGAAAAAAAGTAAAAGCAAATTACCCTTTACATGAATAACACTGTGCTATAATGAAATATTAAATTGTGTTTCCTCTTTGAGCGTTCCGAGATCAATAATTAAAGTAAAACCGCGAACTGAGCGCACCAGACCTGAACGCAGTCAATAATAAATAAGTAATGGCTGAGGCCAAGCAGCGCACGAATAACCGGTTAAGGGGGTATTACTCTTCTGAAGCGCGTTTTGAGAGTAATTTTTAGGAATTATTTCTGTGAAAACTATCAAACCCACAGTATCGGGATTTTTCACTCATATTAAGACATGTTTAAACTAACAATATACATTTTATTGAATTACTTAATCGAAATGTATACAAGTTATGCGCTGTTACGTATGTCACGGCGCGAGACGCTCGTCCAATCGGGCGCACGGATTGTGGCGATGCTAATCGTCTAAAATAAAAAAACAATTTTTTTTTTCAATCTATATGAGTGTAGTTATCGTCCGAACTAGAACTAAACAAGTACACATATTTTTATAGAAACGGCAGCTGTTTAAAAATCAAAGTTCAATTTTTCCGAAAAATTTTCAACTAAAACATCAGATTTAAAGTGAAATATACAAGCTATCAAAATAATCCTAGATCCAACCATAAGTGAAGGTTCCTTCAATATGTGTGCCAAACGGCAAGTCAATTGGTTTAATAGTTTTTGAGAAAAACGTGCGCCCGTCTTGCAAAATGTTGTTCCGAGAAAAACGCGTTCAAAGTTTGCAATACATTTAGCACTGATACGGTTGAACTTACGGTGGATAACAACTGATTTGAGTAACTAACCCTTAATCAGCTGTACCGGGGTGATAGAGACAAGGGGGCACCATTGAGACAAGGGGGGACCATAAAACAGAAAAACAGTCGAGGTATAACAGTCGATGGTATAAGTGCCGAGCCTCAACGCGCCGCAGCCTAAGCTTGTGTAACTATGGGATTTCTACGAATTTCAAATTCATATTTTCGAAACACACCCTCAGAACCCCGGACTATAATAAAATGTAAAAAAAAAAAATTGAATTGTGCAATTTTCTAAAGAGTAATTCCCCCTTAATAGAGTCTAGCGTCTAGTTTATTTAACAAAAACAAACATCACATTTATTAACTAATGGGAATAATTAATAAAGCCATAAAAGTGGCTGCCTGGAATGCGTAGTGGCGTTTTTTAATTGCAGGGAACGCCCATTTTGGCCGATAGAAGTAACACCTCCGTCGTGCTATTGAATGGAAATTGATTTTCCCAATCGGCATATTCATCGAAATGGATTTAATTTGCCGATTTTTATCGTTCTGGAGGAACAGAAGAGGGCAATCCAGTTTCAAAGTCATTATTAAAACACGAATTTGAATTTTAAATGAAGTAACTACTTGCCGTATTTGGCTGCAACGTGGAGTGAATAATATATTTTACTTTTATTGTTTCAATTTATACCGATGGATCAAGAACGGCATTATGGAAATAAAATGATTGCTAAAAAATATCACTTGAGCAGAATTCTAGTTGGATGTTCGGAAAAAGTGTATTGAGAACAGTTACTTCGTCAATTATATACAAGACATCTTTGCGTCGCACGTAAACATTAATAAGAGGGCGTGAGTGGAATATTATATTTCAACAAAAAGTAAATATGTAATATGTTATTATTAAAATAATGTCGAAAATCAAACATAAATATGTTATTATAGCGGGCGATTTTAATATTTTAAGTTTGGCACTATTGGTAAGAATTTTCTGTTTCAAAGACAATTCTCTCGCGGGAATTTGAACTTAAGAATAATTTTTTAGTAAATATAATATTATATTATAATATTTTAGTAAATTAAAAACACATACTATAGGTTAAAGTATAATTCCGCTATCAATAGAGTCGAACTATCGGATCATCATACATAAATATCTTTAAAATGTTTAAACATAACATCGATACATTTGATAAATTTGACCAATTAGCGAAATAGGTTTACTCAAAATGTACTAGATGCCGCTAGAAATAAAACAAACAAAAAAGAATATAGAAAAATTAAAATGGTTTGATAATACACTAAAAGAATTATTTTAAAAAAATCATTAAATATCAACTTTAAAATTGACTCATTAACTGATCCAATATAATGAATAATTTATCAAATTCTATTGTTACCTTAATAGTAAAATTATAAAATACATAGTACAAATAATAACACCTTATTTAACTTATTTATTTATTAAAACATTCCTATTTATAAAAAGGCAATAAGTCTGATTTAGGTAAGTATTGACTTATAATTCCGATTTTAGCAAAATATTCGAAATTGCTTTAAAAATGAGACAACGATATTTTTAATATAAATACTGGAGCTCAAAAATAATGCAACACCCTTTAGATGTGGTTTAATCCAGCAACAAATATACACGTTTTATTCACCTTAGATAGAAAAAATAGTGATAACGTTTTTACTGCTTTATCTCATTTTTTTGTGTACGATTTTTACACTTATTCGAAAACCAAAACAAGTTTAATAATGTTAATAACCAGTCATCTATTCTACTCTGATCCTTTCTGAGTTCTTCAGTATATTGAAAAACCTGGCTAAAATACCTAGAATTCGTGTACCCCGCCGATTTCATCAATTAAATGATTTTCAGAAAGGTCGCATTGTTAGTATGAAAGAGGCGGGCTTCAGTTTGAGGGAAATAGCCCGATGACTCGAAATTACACCCTCAACTATAATGCAAATATGGAGAAGATGGTCTAAAGAAAATGACTATCGACAGAGACGTTCTAGAAGGCCTAGGATTATACAGGGTGGTCAAGAACGGTACCTAATACTGCTTGGAATACTTAATCGTCACGACACATTGCAGCAAGTTCGAGATGCCTTTGTTGCAGCAACAGGGCATATGGTTTCTAGGTAAGAGAAAGAGAGTTCTTGTCATGGGCACTTATGCATTCCGTCCGTTTTGGGTGCTACCGATGATTCGTCGCTTGGAATGGTGTCAGATTCAACTGGGATGTAGAGTGGAACTTCATTTGCTTTAGTGATGAGTCCAGATTCTACTTAGACGTCCAAACCATGGATTTTATGCAAAATTGTGGCGGGAAGCTTTTAGATTAGCCTGCAAGATATCCTGATTTATCGCCAATAGAACATGTATGGGATAACATCAGAACAACACTTCAGCGATTGCCACAGGCATCAAGGACTTTAGACCAATTGCGCATCTGTGTTAAACAGGCCTGGGACTGCTTGCCACAAGAAAACATGGAACACTTGATTCGGTCTATGCCTCGCCGAGTTGGAGAATGCTACAACAACCGCGGCGGGCCAACACATTATTGAACTTTTGTCAGTATTTTTTGTTCAACCTACACCAAATTGTAATCGTTTGTTCTGACACAAAAACTGAACGTACATATAGTAGATTGATTGTTGAGGCACTTAACTATTGAAAATCCATATTCACTATTTATTTTCTTCACCTGAAGAAGCCACAGTGTGGCGAAACATATGTAGTGTTTACAATAAAACCAATTTGAAAATCTAACAGTTTTGTTATCTAAATAGTAATATTGTTTATTGTTTATTGTTTTCTTTGTTTCTCTTCTTAAATAAAATCTCAAATACATATAAATACTACTATAAAAACTATTACTTAAATTTTAATTGAAGAGACCCGGGCGGAGTTCATTAGAGATGTTCTTCCACTCTGACCCATTCAGCCTATTGTCGTGAAGAATTATTTGTTGGTGTTCTTCCGGCGGCTATTATTCAGCTCGTAAGCTCATTTGTATTATTAATTAAATACTATTTCTATCAAAGTAATTTAAATTTCAATGTAAAAATAATTTGTATATTCTGTCAACATGACATTAATAATTTAATACATTTAATACAAAAACATTTAAAACATTTTTCTTTCTGGGCGATGCATTACTTTGGAGCTCCAGTGTATACATATACAGGGTGAGTTTTTTTCGATGTTCTCTATGGGGATCTCGGAAACTATAAAAGATAGAGAAACGGTTAAATGGGGAAAGAAGTGTAGATTTACGAGACGAATAAAATTCCACTTTCAAAGTTTTCAAAAAAGTCAAGGGTAACTAGATATTTTGAAAAAAGTAAAAAGTGTCAATTTTTTCAAATCAATATATCTCGGTTATTATAACAGATAGAAAAAAACTGTAAAGGACAAAGTTTTAGATAATTTGATGTAGATTAATAAAAAATAATCAGAAAATTTTTGTCGCCATTATTTTCCGAGATATTGCAAACTTACATTTTTTTAAATGGAAACCATAGTTGGCTATGGCCTCATTCAAAAGGTATTTTTTTTCTCTTTAATCCAATATGACATACGACATAGTTATTTCTAAAAATAAGTGAGTTATAGTCTTTTATGTTTTATTATAAATAAAAAATGGGTAGCCATGAAAAAGATGAACGTAAAACAATTGCAGTTGTTTATAATAATAGCAATATTGTAATTATTAGTTCTACAAAGTTAAATAAAAATAAAAAAACCAGCATAAGAATAATAATTTTGTAATTATCAAATGGCCTTCTGTATGTGGTATAAACCCATTTGTCAAGAGGATAATACTTTCTTACAAAAATATTATGAACAGATGAATCGCGATTAACTAATTGTGGCATTTTTAATCCCCACAATGAACATAGATGAACTTAAGAGAATCCACGGGAAGTTTCACAGAGAAAACTACAAATTAAATTTGGGTTTAATCCATGGTGTGTTTGGATTAATAATTTTCGGTCCATATATTTTTGAAAGCTCAGTAAGTGAAACTGATTCCTTTCATTTTCTTCAGTAAACATTTGAAGATACGCTCGATTGTTTAAATTTATCATTACAAGCAAGATTAAAATGGTTCCAATATGGCGGTGTTTCACCTCATAACATGTTGGCTTTACAAATTATTTAAATGATGCTTTTCCTAACTCATAAGTGGGAAGAACGAAACCAATCCCAGGGCCACCTAGATCTCCCGATCTGCGCGTTTTAGAATAGTTTCTATGGGGTTATGTAAAAAACAAAGTATATGAAAAATCATATCAATCTGTGGAGGATCATCAACTAGCTGTTATTGAAACATTTAATTCAATTTACATGAGAATATTCAAAAAGCCATAAATTCAATTTTAAAAAGATATAATTTATGTCATAATAGTATTAATAGTGGACTCTTTGACCATATTTTTTTAATATTCAAATTTCTCTCCCATTGATATATTGATAACTACAGAGTTACTTTATGCAGTTGTTTCATGTTGGTTTATGTCTGTATAACTAATAATTACAATATTGCTAATATTATAAACAACTGCAATTGTTCTACTTTCATCTTTTTCATGGCTACCCATTTTTTATTTATAATGAAATTTAAAATGACTATAACTCACTCATTTTTAGAAATAACTATGTCGTATGCCATATTGGATTAAAGAAAAAAAATTACCTTTTGAATGAGATCACAGCCAACTATGGTTTCCATTTAAAAAAATGTAAGTTTGCGTCATATCTCGGAAAATAATGGGGATAAAAATTTTCTGATTATTTTTTATTAATCTGCATAAAATTATCTAAAACTTTGTCTTTTACAGTTTTTTTCTATCTGTTATAATAACCGAGATATATTGATTTGAAAAAAATGACACTTTTTACTTTTTTCAAAATATCTAGTTACCCTTGACTTTTTTGAAAACTTTGAAAGTGGCATTTTATTCGTCTCGTAAATCTACACTTCTTTCCCCATTTAACCGTTTCTCTATCTCTTATAGTTTCCGAGATCCCCATAGAGAACATCGAAAAAAACTCACCCTGTATATCTTTATTTATAGATATTTTTACATTTAAAATCCGATTTGGCGATGGGAATAAATTGGAAAGGTGATTGGGAATTTGAAATCCAAACTCCCCAATCACGATTCCAATTTAATCGCTTTTATTATTTTACCAAGAACATATAGTTGATGCTTGAAGCCATTACTTTATGATACATTTTGAAAATTAGGACGATAAATGAAATTCACTTTGTTGGTATAACACACGGTTTTTATTATTAGTGACCGGTTTCAACCATTACATAGTCATTTTCAAACTACAATTAAATTACAAATTTTCTTTAGGCGGTATTTATAACAAACAGGTAAAACATAGATTACCTATATAATTTTTGTTTAGGCTGTATACAAATGGAAAAAAGAGGATTATATTATTATGGCGTTAAAAATGGATAAGTATATTGTCTCCGTCTGGTCGTTGATTAGCGGGTTTTCCAGATTACGGTGGGCTTTGAGTATTTCCAGTGATTCCAGTAGATCCAGCTTAGGGCCTTTGTCGCAGAAGTGAAGGATTTCCACGGGGTTAATGTCTGGTGTATGATTATTTTCTATGAGGTGGTTTGCAAAAGTTGAATTTGTTTTTTTATTAGTTTATGAACTCATATGTTCCTTTAGTCGGATGTTGAAATTGCGGCCGATATATATGCATGAGCAAGAACCACATTTTAATTTATACACCCCAGATCTTTTCATATTGTCTGTTTTTTGTTTGGCATTAAAAATTAAATTATTATGTTTGCTGGGGGTTTTAAAAATAACTTTAATGTCGTGTTTTTCTATGGAGTGCCGAAGTATGTTAATGTTACGTATATATGATTTTCTTTCTCAGGTATCCCATAGTATAGCAATGTCTTTAATTGTGTTGTTTGTTTTTGATTTATTATACTATTAATTATGTTTCATGGTATCCATTATTTATGGCTAGTTGTTTTATTATTTTGATTTCTGCGGATAAGGGGCTCTATGAACCATTGAATTGAATGCGGCATGTTTATATTGTAGGGGTGTAAGGAATTTGGTGGAATGAAGGAATGGTTTTTGATAGATGTTGAATGCTAATTTGTTGTTGGCTCTTGTTACTTCTAAATCCAGAAAATTTAATTTATTATTAGATTCCATTTCGACAGTAAATTGAATTTTTGGGTGGAAAGAGTTAATGAAATTCAAAAAGGTTTGTATTTGTCTGTCTGTACCGTCGAAACAGGCTAAAATGTCATCAACGTATCTGAACCAAAATTTTAAATGTTTCTTTCCTAAGCCTGATTGCAGTATCATTCTTGTAAAATTTGCTAAGCCCATTGCTAGGACATTGCTAGGACATCTGTTTGTTAATAGATTTTGTGATTGTACGAAAAATAGTTAAATTGAGTGACATATGCGATGAGTGTTTCGACTTCTGATTTTATTATCGGATTGATGTTATTTGTTTTGAGTATATTTCCCATTAGGTTGAGACATTCTGACAGTGGGATGTTTGAAAACATGTTAGAGACATCAAATGACACTAGCTTGTATTGGCGGTGCATATGGAAATTGTGTAGTTTTTGTGTTAGAGACTGGGAATTTTTAATTGAATTAGGATCGGAGAATTTAGTGAGTAAATTGAAAGTGTTGTTGAGTTTTATTGCTGTTTTGTATGATCGTGTATTAAAATAAGCTACAACAGGTCTTATTGGTCTTTCATCTTTATGAATTTTATTAGGCCGTATAATTGTGGTGGTGCAGGGTTCATGAGGAGAAGTGCTTAAAATCTGAGAAAATGCTCGTGGATGATTTTATTAGTGTTTTTAGGTTGGATTTGAATTTAGAGGTTGGGTCAGTATTCATGATGATATTATTAGTGTTTAAAAAGGTTTTAATCTTATCGTCATATTCAATTTTCTTAAGAATGACGATTGAGTTGCCCTTATCCGCTCGAATGATGATTAAGTCGTTGTTTTTGATTTTGGTTTTGATCGATTTTATAGTTGTATTTGTATTTAATGCTTTGTCTCTCTTACAATAAATGAAAGTATTAGAAATGAATAGATAAAAATATGTACTTATAATTTTGACGTAAGAGATCCAGGGGGGAGTTTACTCGGCAGAATGTTCTTCCACTCCAGCCCAATGCTGCATTTGAAGTTCTTCGGTTGATCCTTCTTGCAGACTTCTGATTGCCATCTTGGCTTTATTTTGCTTTAAAAAGCATTATTAGTTGTATCTATGGGATCTCCTAAGGAGTGTGATTTTTGAATGATACTGCTAATATGTGATTTATTATTATTATTTGAATATTTCCGAGGGCTAAAGAGGAATCAACTATTAGAGTCTCTTTAAAGAGACTTATTACCACCTCTACTGCTATAGAGCAGTCATTAGGGCTACTATTATTCATAATATACGTTAATGACTGAGATAAATATATAAGGTCAATATTATTCCTCAGCTTTAACTTCTAATGTAACTATCGAAACTCTAATGTGTGAAAATAATGATATTAAAAATAAATTGAACTACAGGTTTGTCGCATATAAACTCTAAATGAAAACAAAATACAAATCATGATCTTTGGGAATCGTAATATTGATCCACAATATGTAAACTCGCTAAACAAATATTTTTTTTATTTTCCATTTAGAAACATGCGTCCCAAAAGGAATTACTGCATATCATGCAATGAAAAACACAAATAATTGTTTAATAAAATGTATTAAAATTAAAATCCTTTAGTTCGTTGTAGAAAATTAAATAATAAATTTAAAAATACGAAAACATTTCGTGAATCTACAACAATGAGTCTTACTAAGACTACAAAACAAATTAATTTGAAACAACTACTTCTCTAGCTAATACTCCGACAGACATTGAATAATACAAATTAATTTGCGTGTTACAAATAGTACAACTATTAAAGCAACACTAATTTGAATGAAATTATTTCTGTTGAAGAAACTAATAAATGATAAAATGTACTTTAGATTGATTAAATGTATAGTTACATTTAATCAATCTAAAGTACATTTTATCATTTATTAGTTTATTCAACAGAAATAATTTCATTCAAATTAGTGTTGCTTTAATAGTTGTACTATTTGTAACACGCAAATTAATTTGTATTATTCAATGTCTGTCGGAGTATTAGCTAGAGAAGTAGTTGTTTCAAATTAATTTGTTTTGTAGTCTTAGTAAGACTCATTGTTGTAGATTCACGAAATGTTTTCGTATTTTTAAATTTATTATCAAATAATTGTTTGTAAAGTGCTTGCCCTAATGTATGGAAAAATGTATCAAACTTTGAAAAATTATCTGAAATTCATAATTACAATATACCACCACCAAACATAACTGACATACTCCATATATTAGATGAGATCGAACTCAACTATTACGGTATTAAAATAAATCATTTACTTCAGGAACATATCAGAAAGCTGGATCTTAAATATTTAAAGAATATATAAAAAATATCTTCATATTACACTGTTCATTCAAAACTGACAACAGATATTAAAAGCGATACTTTTACTTTCCTTTTTTTTTATTTTACAAAGTACAGACAAGTTTTCTCAAAGTTTTTTACAATCTTAAAATACTATGACCGCCTTCTGAGGAAAACCAATGCGACTTGGTCGAAACATTGCAAAACGGTTATTTTCAAAACCATCAAAACTTGCAAGGGTTGAAACTATGGTCACCATAACTATTTTGTGATTTAAATAATTTGAAGGGCCCACAAGATATATTCCAAGTGACATTGTTTGTTTTGTTAAATGCCGAGAGCAGCACAATGTTCACTTTTTTACAACATTTTAATTTTTGAATATTTCAAGCTCATATTGAGTTCTATAATCTTCTCTGTGTTTTGTGATTTGATGTTAGAATCTGTTTATAACAAATGTCTATAGATGTAATAATTAAAAAATTCGAAACATTGCGTAAATCTACAACAATATGTCTTAATCAGGATGATAGCGGCGACTACGTTACTACGTGGTACAATTTTTATAATTACTCGACTAGTTTCGCTTGTTACAGCATTATCAAGAGTTTTTTTACCATGATATACTTGAGAAATTATCACTTAGATCGGTGCTATTATATTAAAACGATGCAAGTTTGTAGAAATTTACATAGAGAAAAATTAACGGGGAAGAATACAAAGAATATTCAATAAAAACTATTTGGAACTCTACAGCCAAAATGCTTCAGGAAATATATTTTAGTGAGTTTGAAAGAAAGATAGATCCTTTTAATTCATTAGATTTTAAAATAGCACGAAATGCTGGAAATTCAAAAAGAAAATGTTTGCAAATGTTGCCTGAAAAACGTAAACACAGTGCAGCGATTTTAAATATTTCTGATTACGATAAACTAATAAATTTTTGTAACGAAGACATACCTGATGGATTGCAAAAAAAAATTACTTCATTACTTCATTAGAGCTATGGCGAGGCGGCGAAGCAGTTAACTGCAAGACACACTATTTTCAAGAAGAATTGAATTCAGATAATACAAAAACAGGCAGGATTTCTTACAATCCTATTTTTTCAAAAACATGCCAGGGTGGTGACTATAAATTAACTGACACAAATTGGTTGAAAACTGCCCTGTCAGATTTTATCATAAATTAATAAATTGTCACGGAAAACATATAACAACTGATAGTTTTTTTTTAACACCCAATATATTTTTCAAAAGAATAATATTTGGTACAAAAATATTCCCATAGGTCCAATTATCCATGTGGACCAAAACTATAGCCGCAAATGTTGGTTTAAATACAGAAAAATATAAAATCTCGAATCATTATACAAGAAGCATAGCAATTTCACATATGGCTCACAGAGGTGTTATGAAAATAAGTGGACATAGTAATTCAACTTCATTCAAACCGTATATACAATTGGGAAAGGAACACCATACACAAATTATTAATAAGATACGGACACCTAATGATATAAATCAGAATTCAAATCAAACTTCAATATCGTTAGCGAACAAAAATAATCAACCCACAAGTTCGTTCATTAATTGTACATTTACTAATTGTACCTTTAATTAAATATTAAATATTCGTGACATTAAATAAATCTTATATAACAATTGTTTATTCTGGAATTCGTCTTACCAAAAATAACTCGACCTCTCGTTTTTAATCGGAAAATGGCATGTACTCAAAATGTGTTTCTTTTAAGCAAAACCCCTCATTCTGTTGACAATATTATCAACAAGATTCAGGATATTGCTAAGCAACACATTTTTCGAGCATATGATTTTCCGATAAAAACGGTAGTTCTTGTTATTTTACCTGAAATAAAAACTTGAATTGGTAAAAAACATCGAGGTACAAAACAAGCTAAACAGTACTTACTATACATTGTATGCAAACGATTAAACCATATTTAGGCCATGGCTCACTTTATCGTGGATTATTTAATGGAATATAAATAATATTTTATCATACAAAAATTTATCATCAGACTACCATATAATATGAAATATAGGTACTCATATAAAGGGGTGTTTAAAGCAAACAATTATCTTATAGTAATAGCTATGTACATTCAAGACTTGTTGATTTTTAAATACCAATATAAGCACATCTAAACAGAAAGGTATCCTAAAGCTATCCTAAACATTATATTTCTATTTTGGATAAACCAACATAAATAAATTATTAAAGAAACGTACAGTTTAAAACGTGCGAACTTTAAAAATTGATATTAATTAGCTATATTATTATATTATTATTGTTATTACAGTTACTTTGAAAAATGTTGTAATATTTATTGTATTTAAAAATATATATGAAAAAAAAACAATAGAAGAACATCGACACCTACTTTCAATGAACCAAAAAAAAGAATAACGCTTAATGTTTGAATTCAAAATCTTTCGCATTTTTTTAATACAGGGTTTATGAGCAGACTCATACGCAGACACAAAATGTTTTTCTTATATTTTTTTTTATTTATCACTTGGTGAAACATTATGTTAATAGTACAAAATGTTTTCTAGAATTGTTATAGAGATTTAAAAAAATCCTTATTTTTAATTTTCACCACCATAACAATTTCTTCTATTATGTTTAGGGAAAGCATAACGATAGAATTAATATACTATTTTTTCCATGTGCACATACTATGTTTTAAAACATTCCTTTCTTAATTAGTCCGCGAGTAATATTAAAATATACTATTTTCTCTAAACTAATAATGATTCAGCAAAAAGTAACGAAAATGATACAATTGGTAAATAAATAAAACGTTAAAAATTGGTTGTTTCTGATGTTATTCTTATTATAATAAGGGTATCTGTATTTTGACAGTTGATAGCGGCCATATTGTTGAAGCTAGCTGTCTATTCGCAGTGTTGTGGATAATAGTATATTATTCAACGAGTGGTAATGTAGGCAATAACTCACGCGGATGAAATATGCAGCACGAGCCGCTAGGTGAAATTTATAAAATAATTGTAAAATTAACACAGCTACTATGTTTTTACTACTAAAATTTTAATGATATAATCAAAGTATTTGTGTTAATTTGGCGTTTTCACAAAAGTTCTTATGGTAATAAAATTATTTTATATTATTTTTAAAAGTGTGAAAATCAAATTTATCTATTAAAAAAGTTCATATATACATTTCGATGAAATTCATTTTAAAATAGTCAATTTATAATTAAAAAATAATGCGAAATCACTAAACTAATTATGTTAAATTTGTAATAAAGTGTCTGTTTTGCGGAAAATATAAGGAGGTACACCTCCTATGTTTCAACCACCACATTAAGAATTTAATATATTTAGCTTAGATTTTCACACTGTTAATTACTAATTTTAATTCCATTTTCAAACTACCCACAAGTGCTAGCCCCACAAAGCCCCTCTTTTAAAAACATGTTTTTGATGTAAATCTCATAATAACCTGTGTTAAACCAGCACCCAAATGAACCTCCTTAAAATACGTATTTTCTCATGCAAATCGGCTCTCTAATTACAAGTTTGATTAATGTAGATCAATACTTTAAACAATATTTATATTTTCGGGAAAGTATTTTAATTGAAAATTGTTTAGAGTTCAATAACTCGAGAAATGTGTTCAACGTAATAACCACTTTGGTATTAAAATTATTTTGGAAATAATTACTATATTCAATAATATCTGGACATAATCGAAAATAATGATTTTTATTATTTTTGAAAATGAATTCTGAATATCTATATAAATTATGAGAATGTAACGATGTAACTCTCATTAAAATGGCACCAGCTCTAATTTTTATAGCACTAGCTGGCGATATCTTAGGCCTTTCTGTTACAATAATAACATATTACAAAATGTCAACAATTACGCACAATCCTTTAATTTTCACGTATACATGATAGTTACTTTAAAATAATGAAAGCATACCATTTGGTCTTAAGCAAATAGTTTATTTATTATATTGTATTACTTTAAAATATTTAATTTCTTAACAATAGAAAGAAAAAGGACCAAATTACTAAGACAGTTAGTGGTTGTGCCTCATTGTAAACAACCTCTAATATTACAAATGTTCCACCACATGATAAACGAGAATCAAATTCAACAAATATTACTACGACAGTTTTATATTTTTAGGATAATTCAAAGATAATATTTACTTGAAACTATCATTTATATCACTCAAATTATACATTAAACTGTCATGTATGGTACGATAATGCCTGGTAATTTATATTATTAGTATAAATGTATTGAGTCATCTTTAATTTGCAGACATATTTTGGCATATAGTAGTGCTATTTGTTAATGCAAGACATGGAAATAAAATTGGAGATAAATTCTTTTTATATCTGCTGTCGTATAAATGTATGTGTTTTATAAAGGGTGTTTGAATTAGTGATTAATTTATAATTTGTGGCCAGATATTAAATGGAAATTTACCTTATTTAGGAGAGAGATGTACTAATCCCAGCAATAATCCTATTCTTAAGTGGTTATCCAACAGAGCACACACAACACTAAACCACAAATATTTAAACACTATTAAAAATAGAATAAACCACCATTACCATTACACACTCCACGTTATACATTAAGTGTTATGTTATTGATACTTAATAAATAATTAGTTGAAATATAATTATGGTATTAGGAAAATATTTAGTACTCTAAATAAATTTATGGCTAATATAATTAAATCTGTTCACATAAAACTTCCTTGCTCTTGATTTTTTAGGGAAAAGTTTATTGAGGTGTTTTGGTCACGGCATAAGGGGTCGTTCGGACCGGTGTCCCCAAGGACACGTTTCGGCGGTGTCCAGGGTGCAGTTGCAATATTTGAGGGTGTGCGGATGATTATTAGAGAGCCCGCGCGTCTCGCGTCAACGGCTGAACCGCTCAACAGGTTGTTGAGTTGAGGAATGATTGTGGGCAGCAAACAGGTGCTCCAGACGAGACTATCAAGAGGTCAACACAAGACGTGTTCTCCAGAGACTGTACTGAGCACGTTCGGTTGCCTGTGTCTTAAGTATTATTGCATAAATGTTGGTATTTATTTCTGCGCAAATACCACCTCATAAAGTACATATATTTAAGTGTAATATGTGTTGTAATATTGCATTTGTTTATAACTATATAATATAATAACTTTAGCTATAAACTTTCACTTACATCAAATAATGTATACTTTTTTTGTATCCTAAAACAAATAAATAATGACCAGAAATGATAAACCTACATTACATAAAAAGTATTAGATACAGTGAGAGTTTCTTAATTAAAAAAATGTAATATATTAATTTTCTCCTAAACCAAAAATATTAGTCGAAGAAAATATTATTCTACTACATAGCGCAAAACACAAATAAGAAAATACGTGTACAATAAACATAAATATATAAAAAGAAATATTAACTAAAAAATAATACAAGAGTAGTAAACTTTAACTTTGTTCTTGTAATATGTACTAGAGTTCTTCGATTTTCATAATGCTCAACTTTAAATAATTAACAATGAATAAAACGCTTACTATGTTTTTAACCACTATAATTTATTATAATATATAAATATATTACAATTTGTACGACTTAAGTTTCGACTTTTGACGGTCATTATCACTTGATAATTAATTACAAATTGTAATATATTTATATATTATAATAAATTATAGTGGTTAAAAACATAGTAAGCGTTTTATTCATTGTTCATTATGAATTACCACATAGTAACGGTCGCAACCATCATTATGTTTAAATAATTAGTTTTCTAGATTTTTATATAGAATATCTAGCTTATATTTAAAAGCATAATTCAATTCTACATTTTCTATTTTACTTAATGGAATTCTTTAGTTTTAAAGATATTAATATATTTCTTACGGTACAACAACAGAAAAACCAAACAATACAAACAACGCAACTGATGTCAGCATTCTTTCGGAAAACTAAGTAATAAATAGTTCTATTATAATATCCAAATTGGAATTTCTAGTAACATTCTTATATACCCATTGTATAGATCAATATAGAAACTGAAAACGAATATGAATAGCTTCATTAATTACTTCATTACATATTAAATATATAGAAAAAGACATATATACAGGGTGAGTCGGGAGGAGCGCACCAAACTCTAGGAGTGTATTATACACCTGAAAATAATGTAAAAAAACTCATTTGTTCTTATCCGATTTTTATTTGTTTTCAAGTTATAGCATATTAACAAATAAACAAGTTATTATACAAAAAAAATTTCTTAATCATAGCGTTCTTTCAACAAATGTTCAAAAATACCGCCATTGACTTCTAAACATTTTCTGCTTCGTTTACGAAGAGCGTTTGTTGCTCTCCCAATTGATTCATTTCTTTCTTCTTTTATATGGGCTGCAGTATTCTCAATTCGTCTAATTAGTGATTCCCGTGTGTCCACTTTTATTTTGTAGACTTCATTTTTCATCCAGCCCCATAAACAAAAATCTAGTGGTGTGAGGTCTGGAGATCTTGCAGGCCAATTAATAGGACCTCCACGACCAATCCAACGCCCTGGAAAACGTTCGTCCAAATGTTGCTTGACTTGACGAGCGACATGTGCAGGAGCTCCATCGTGCTGATAGTACATCTATATTCTAATATTTATAGGAACATCTTCTAGCAGGCCTTGTAATTCATTTTGTAAAAAATTGAGGTAGTTGCCTCCTGTGAGACGATTCTCCAAAATGATAGGGCCGATTAAATAACTGTCAACCATACCACACCACACGTTTACAGAAAACCGATGTTGAAAATTGCTTTCGACTGTTGCGTGGGGATTTTCATCAGACCATACATGAGAGTTACGAGTGTTGTTAATGCCATCACGGGTAAATGTAGCTTCATCCGTAAAGAGTATACTCGATACATTACGATGATTATTATTTATCCACCGACAAAATTCCGTACGGTTAGCGTAATCCCCTGGTTGTAGGTGCTGTACTCTCTGAACGTGATAAGGATATAAGCCTTGCTCGTGTAGCGTGTTCATCACTCTTTTTTGTGGAATTGCCAATTGAGTGGCAATTCTCCGTGAGCTAGTAGTTGCATCTTCTTCTACTAGATGCAGAATATTTTCTACTTCTACAAAATCTTGTCGAGTAGCGCGCTCAGATGTTATGTTAGCACTGGGAAGCTTACCAGTCTCGCACAATTTGTTGAAAACCCTAATAAATATGTTTTTATCAGGATGTCTTTGGTGTGGAAAACGTTCACGATATTCTTCAACAGCAGCTGTAGCATTTCCATTACAGAAACCATATACAAACACCATGTTTGCATATTCTAAATTTGAATAAGTATGTGGCATTTTGCAACACTAACAATCACATTAATTCGAACTTAAACGTTCAGTTACTGTTCACCGTACACTGACAGTTCATCAAAACGTCAGAATTATCAAATGTTTATAAGCCTCGAACATGGCATACTTTGATAATGTTAAAATTCAGATAGAAGTGGAAAGCTAGATGAACATTTTTAATTACGCCATAACTTGAAAACAAATGAAAATCGGATAAGAACAAATGAGTTTTTTTACATTATTTTTACGTGTATAATAGACTCCTAGAGTTTGGTGCGCTCCTCCCGACTCACCCTGTATATTAAATATGTCTGTTCGTTAAGTAGGGAAAGCCCTGGATCATGTTTCGCTTTTTGTACCTCGAGAAATTCCAGCAAGTCCAATTTAATTTCCTTTCAGGAAACAACATATACGCATAAACTTATCTTATCATTTGGTACTACAAGCTAATAAAGACACACATGAACGAAACAAACAAGACCTAAAAACAATTAAATATATCATATCCAAGAGGGAAAAAGACCAGCTAGTAATTTGTAAAGCAGACAAAGGGAACACGATCACTATCCTGAAAAGAGACCAATACATAGATAAAGTGGAGGATTTCCTAAATAATAGTAATTTCGAACATTTACCTAAACACCCAATACCAACATTCCAAAAAGAACTTATAACGAAACTGAAAAATGCAGAATTCATAATACCACAACGAGAACAATACAAACATAGACAAATGAACCCCTCCGTCCCGATCCTGTATGGAACCTTTAAAAT
Source organism: Ontholestes murinus (assembly GCA_963969525.1). NCBI lineage: Eukaryota > Metazoa > Arthropoda > Insecta > Coleoptera > Staphylinidae > Ontholestes > Ontholestes murinus. The sequence goes on from OZ018387.1 coordinate 57,371,831, forward strand.
CCACAAGCCGAACCAACCCATCCGCCCAGTAGTCGCATATTATAATGCACCTACCTACAAATTATGCAAACCCCTGAACTCTATACTCCCAGAAATATTTCAATGTACATCAAAACTATCCATAAATAACTCACTACAATTCGTGGAAAAAACCAAAAATCTCACAGTACCAAAAAATCACATCCTAGTCTCATTCGACGTCAAAAGCCTGTTCACAAGTATACCCACAGAAGAATTGAAACAAATAATAAAGCATAAGTTAGTAACATCTAACTACGAACACACCAACGAATTGCTAAATATTATAAACCTGTGCCTAGACCAAAATCACTTTACATTTAACGGAAAACGCTACCTACAAAAAGAAGGACTAGCGATGGGATCCCCATTATCCCCACTGATGGCGGAAATCTTCATGGCCCACTTCGAAGAACAACTTTTTAACGGCAGATCCATATTCAAAAAACAAATACAACTTTGGTGCAGATACGTAGACGACGTATTCTGCGTATGGACAGGAACACACAGGCAACTAGACCAGTTCCTTAAAGAACTAAACCAGATAAACCAGAGCATCACGATGGAAAAGGAAATCGACCATAGTATAAATTTTCTAGACCTAACGGTAAGAACAAATAACAACCGTATTACATATAAGATCTACAGGAAACCTACCACTACTGATGTTATTATCCCGAATGACTAAACAAGGAAGACTTCGACCAAGAATATAAAAGAATAGTAGAAATTGCAAAAAATAACGGCTACAAAGAAAACACAGTTAAAAAGATACTAGAGAAAAAACAAAAACACATAATTACTAAATTAATATACAAAGTAAACCCCAACGAAGAAGAAACCAGAAAATACTGCGCTCTCAAATACATCAAAAATACTAGTAACAAAATTAGTAAAAATCTACAACAACTTAACATCACACCCATAAAAGTAAATAAAAATAACCTAGGTAAGGCCATAATTAATAACAAATTAAATAACCACGATAAATTAACAAACAGTGGAGTGCACAGGCTAGATTGCCAACAATGCGACGCTATATACACAGGCAGAAATTTTCACACAAGACTTAAAGAACATACGAAATCTATTGAAAACAAAAACCTCTTGACAGGCATTTCAGAACATTGTACCATCAACCAACATACGATAGATAAAATTACTCCACTCCGCAACTGTACAAAAGGATTAAGACTTAATATTTTAGAAGCATTAGAGATTAAACGAGCGACAAAATTTGGGAAAAATATAATTAACAATCATCTGGAAATCTCGGCAGGTACCAATTTCATAATCCCTGGATTCCTTTTAGAAGTAACCGACTAATCATAATCCTCTTATCTCAAACGACGCGCTTATTGTAACCCCACGTATATATATCAGTGAACACTTCTGTATCCCTTAGATTAATTTTTATACTCCTTTGAGAATGGCGAACAATCGCCGAAACACGTGTCAGGAAACTGATAGTAAATATATGAAACAAAACAAGTGTATTATTCCTAATTCATATCCAGTGAGTTCTATGTTTCATCAAGAGTGTAGCAAAGCAAGTATCAATCAAATTAATAATGAATAATTTCCACGGATTTGAAGTGAATTAAATCCTCATAGGATTATTTCTATAATTAACTTCAAAACGTAATTCTTATGAATTACCCAAATATCTTCACAATAATTGCAGAATAAAGTGGTGCACGTAAATCCGAGATTCGATGTATAAAATTCACTAACGTGTCAACCACATCACACTTCTCAGTGTCCGCGCAAACGATAATTCAATAATCTTGATGGAGATTAACAAAAAACACAAGGATATTTCTCCGCGCTCGCCAATGCCGAGTTGACGTAGAAAATAACAAAAACAAACACGCGCGCTTCGTTTTAAAATTCAAACGAAATAATCGCGCACGAAATTTGAGAAATACAATAATTCATTCTTTACGAAATGATTCTCTACCGCATATTATTAATATTAATAACTAATATTAATTCTATTTAAAAAAATCTTAATGTTGAAGTGGAACGTTACAATTACAAGCAAAATAAAATTACGATCTAAATAAAAGCCTCCGGGAGAATATCAACGATGGATTATTCACAACAATAGTCTTGATTGGTTACCAAAATATTGAGACCTAGTATCAAATAATAATCCCTTTCTAGGAAAGCTTGTTGCGCTACACCGTGCCCGTGGTTACATGTACAACTTCAAGTTATCTATCAATAAAATTTAGTTTAGTCTTACTAAAAAATGTTACAAAATAAAATACACTAACATTAACTTTAAAATTTAAATCGCAAGACTTGAAGGAGGAGTTCACATTGCATTCGAGGTCACTTATATTCGGAGTAAATACTAAAATTCTGGACACATAAGTTTTCAAAGGTAATTCAATAATTCAGCCGTTTATTTTTTTATCTAAATCTATTTATACTTACATTAAGATATTTATTATTGATAATGTCCGGAGGCAGTGATGAAGATAACTTTAATTAATTAGTATTTAACAACTTAACCTCAATTTTTGGACAATTGCATTAGTTGAATAATCAGTTTAATTAATACAGTAAAACAAAATTTACAATATAATTAATGATAATAAAGAAAATCGAAAGAGGAATAGAATTATAGAACAATATTCGTCTTCAGGGGATGAAGATACAGATAACAATGGAGAAAAGATTGATGAAACATACATCAAAAAGTGCTAAAGATTAGACGGAATTCAGGAATAAGATATTGTTCTCAAACCGAAAATATTGTACCTTCAAAAGTTTTCCAAAACGAAGATTTCTGTTGCCGAAAAGCTTGCATAAAAAAATACGAAGAAGAAGACAGAAATAATATTTTTGAGAAATATAAAAAAATATATTGCTTTATGAAGCTATCGAGAGCAAAACTGTGAAATGAAGATGTCAAAAAAACCGGAAAGGGTTTGCCAACAAAAAAATCCTTTTTGGATACCTTTAAAGTAAGTGAAGGACGCTTAAAACGTGTATTAAACTCTCCAAATGTAGGAAATGAATTATGTGGGCGTATGGTTGGATCATCAAGAACAATTTCTGAGGAAGAGAAAAAAAAACGTTCAAAACTATATTAAAACTTTTCGTAAATTTGAATCCCATTATACCAGATCTCATAATCCTAGTAGAAAATATCTACATCCTGATCTAACTCTTAAGAAAATGTTTAATTTTTACGAGCTTCATTGCAAGGAAAATAAAATAAAAGCAGTTAATGAGTGGACTTCAGAAAAATATTCAAAACAGATTTTGATTTACATTTCCAACAATTGCGCAAAGATAAATATCAAAAATGCGTCAAAATTCGATGCTTTAGAATGATGAACTTACAGAAGATGCCCATATAAGACTAGCAGAATCAGCTAAGAAGTCACTAAAACAAGATCAGGAACAAGTGTCACGCATTTCAAATGATCATTTCGCTTTTTCGTTCGACTTGCAAAAAGCCTTACCTTATCCAAAATTAAACGATAATATTCATACGTACGTTTGGGATGAAACTTTTGCATCAAAAGGTGCTCAAGAAATAGCTTCATGTATCCTAAACAAATTTAAAAATTGGCTAAAAACTGTCCAAACTGTTGAAAATAACGTGGAAATCATAGATCACACAGTTTTAATATCAGGACATTCGCTTTTAGCAAATGATGGAGATTTTGACGTAGTAGAAATGGCATTAAAAAAATAAATTACTGTTTGTCCCCCGAAATGATTGCAATATTACCAAAAAGTGTCGGAATGGTAATAACTTTATTGTACATGAAATAATACAAGGAGATTTTGTAACAAAAAAATTATTAGAAGGCGCAATTTTTAAAAGGATAAAGAATTTTAACGGAGAATCAATTAACTGGTTAAAATTGTGGAAAAAATATTGGATGCGTTTTGTCAGAAATGAATCATATAAAATAAATAAAAAGACAACAATGAATGAAGTCCTGAATTTATACCGCGTCGGGGTAGATCAAGAACGTTCGAAAATATTATATTTGCACCACTGTATAAAAATATCAGACAAATTACAACAGCAAAATTCAAGGACATAATTTAGATATTCTTAAGCAGTACGACTCATTAAAATCCGGTACGTATATTTTTAATTGCAGTGAATCACAAACCCTTAAATATCTCAATTCAAGTATACATGTACTTAGGCCACTTTCAAAATAAGCGGCTCATATGTAGTATGAATAATACCTGCGGAACATGCAGGTTTTATTCATTATGTATATTAAATGACAATGAAAAAATAAATAGCTCCATATAGAATGGACATAAATACGCCAACAATGGCCAAAGTATTGCTAGTAAAGCAAAAATTCTTTGCTGACTGAGAATTCCTTCATGTGAAGCAGAAGAAGGGGCCATAGTGGAAGAACACATTGTGAACTCCGCCCGCAGGTCCTATAACCTAAATTTTAGTAATTATGAATGTATAATTTATAATTTTTATATATAATATAAACAGGATTTTGTAAATATAAATATAAATATATATACTTATTATGTACGATATAAAAAGACATTTATTCACATATAATAATACAATAATAATATCGTCATTTTCTCATTTCTTCTATTTTCCCACCCCAATTTCATTAGAATCTTTGCCCTAGCACCACCTCCCCTCATCTATTTAGTCACACTTTTGTTTCTTCCCACCCTTTCTTCACAGACTCCTTCACATTCCTCAGCCAAATATCTCCAAGTATCCTTTGCAGTCACACATTATACACATTTTCCATAACCTTTTCCCATCCAGCTTTTCCTTCCTCTCTCTTCTGACCCACATCTATCTCTTGCCAAAGTGACATTTTCCTCCGTACTTAGATGACTATTACCAAAGTACCTTGGAAACTTCAAATGCACTTGCCACTTATGAATTTCCACTCCCTTCCTTTTCTCTTTCACTCAACTCTTTCCTTTAACTTGATTCTCCAATACCGCCATTTTTCATACATTCTCTTTCGCTCTATTCTTCATTTAAATTCCCCTATGCCCACGCACGTTTTCCATACCCAATTTACCAGTATCTCCTCCTTTAACTTTATATTATAACTCGTTATTCTCTCAGACTGCAGACTTATTTATTTAATAAAACGCTATGTATCCTGGAATCAAATTTAAATCTCCCAGCTTATGCTTCAGAAACCACAGCTTCTTCTATCTCTAACCATTAATACACTCTTGTTCCCTAAGTTTCCACTCTAAACAATAATTCGAGTTCACACACGTATCCCATAATTTACATGCCACTCGAAAATTGCTCACCAACCATTTTCCCACTTCTCTCTCACAACACCTGACGCTTTCCTCGACTTTAAATATTCCACGTACCCACATGTACTTTTAAAAATAATACTTGGATACCTAAACTCTTTGAATTACCTAATCCTCATTATAATTTTGTCTTCTTCCCTCCCTTCTTCCCGAACATTATCCATTTCGTTTTTACTAAATTCACACATAGTTCCCTCATACTTATATATCTCTCCACTCTCTTCGATATATATTTTATTTCTCCCGTATATTTTGCAATTAATATAGCACATTCCGTCAGTGTCAGCATTCATACTTTGCCTTTCCACATTTTCCTCTCTTAGAATTCCGTCTCCTATTCCATATGGAAGTCCAGGGTTTCCTCTACATTTCGATATCCTTCTGACAATGACACTCCTGTCCGTCTCTTTATTTCACTTTTTTAAATATTTCTTAATTCTTCACTCGTCTATCCAGAGCCTGTAACTTTTCTTCCACATATACTCATATACTTAATTCTAGCTGGCGTCACATTCATCTCTTCCCCTCCGATCCATATGCTTCACAACTCTCTATTGTCTGCATTGCATCATACTGCAAACTTACTCTATTTATTTACAATTAAACTTTTAAAACCCCCAGCATTTGATTAAAGAACCACAGCTCCCTCTCTCTATGCACTAATATACTTTTGTACCCTATACTTCTACTTCATGCATTAAAATCGAATTCACACGAGTATAACATAATTCATCGGTTTTCCTTGCATACACTTTAAATGGTACATTACCCGCTTGTACTTTTGAAAATAATCCTTAATACTTGAATACTTAAACTCTTTAAATTACCTTATACTTCCATTATAATTTTTTTCTGCTCCTTCCCGTCGTTTATTCCCAAACATCATCCATGTTTTTCCTACTATCATACATAGTCCTCTCTTCCTTACATCTCTCGCCACTCTTTTCCATATATCGTTCCTTCCTGTCACTTATCTCGCCATTAATGCCACATCATTCGTGTGTGTCAGCATCTATACTTTTCTTCCCCTCCGATTCGTATCTCTCATTTCTTCGCATATCGACATTTTTCATTGAACCAAGTACACATTTTCCCATGGTTTCCCCTCACTTTTCTCCTGCACCACACTATGACATCATCTAATTCTTTCATTCATATAACTTCATCCCACTGAATTTCTTACCTTTTCCTCATATCCTTAATAGATTTCTGCCCTACATATTCTAGCTACCTATTACTTCAACTTCCTGCCTTATCTGTTTATCCACGTATCCTAATCCCTGCCCCCAATCTTGCATTAAAAGAAGCCCCAATCACCCACCCTGCTTCGCCAGACCTTCTCAATACCCATGGACTCCACCTTGCCTTTTTATATTTTCTCTTATTTCAATTATTATATCACCCTTATCTTCACTGAAGACTTAGTTGCCTCTTTCATTGACCACCTAAAGCCGTCTGGTAGCCCGCCTTTTAATTTCCTTTAACTCTGCCTTTATCATACTCATTTCTACTAACCCCACAATGTTCTGGTTAACACTCCACGATTTTTTTCTACACTTTGTCTTTTTATTTAGATTGTATCTCAAATATATTTTAAAACCCTGTCTTTACAAATTCTACATTTTCCAAACTGCTATCGTTCTTATATTTTATTGCTTTTGTAATTACGTGTATATCCATTATTCAATCTACTTTTACTAGTTTTTTTTGTTGTATTCCCTATTTTTTCCATTTATTATCCCTTTCGCCTTTTTCCCTACCTAAGAATTTTATCTTTTTTTGCTCAATTATTTCCTTTAATGTTAAGTCTTTGTCTATGTATACCCTAGTAAAAAACTGAAATTATTACAATGTTATTTTGCCTTATTTTCTTCCCTCTCCGTTCTTTTTTTATTATTCCAGTTTTAAATGAATTAGTATTTGTTTTATCTACGTTTAGAATTAACCTATTCTGAATAAACTAATCCTGGATATTGTTCATATTGTTGTTACCATAATTAATGTTAAAAAAACTAATACATTTATATCATCAGTATATTAGATAATTCAATAAATGTTATATCTAACATAATGAATAAAAATTGGTCTAAAATGCTACATTGGGAAATCCCCAAATCTATGTTTAATGTTGCAGATATAGTTTAATGAATCCCTTTATAATTTTCACAGATTGGTTACGAGAATATTAATATGATTAAACCACTCAATTTATCGTGTCAAATGCTTTTGACGGATCTAAAAGCACACTGTTTGTTTCTTATTAAAAGCTAATATTGTTAATTAAATGTACAATAAATATACAGTTTCAGTATTTTAGCATTGGTAAATCCATGCTGATTCTTACTAAATTATTCAAAAATTAAATGAATCGGTTTGGCATTAAGATTTCTATTACTTGTTAACTTGTTAGAGTTACTTATATTTATTTTTATATACATTGACTTCCATAAAATTGTGACACCTAAAATTTATTAAACGATTTTATAGAAATCTTCATAAAACATATATTTTCTTTAAACAAAGTAATGATTAAAATTTGAAAACAAAATATCGAAAAGATAAAAGTTAGAGGGTGTGGTAAATTTGCATGGGCGACAAATCAGGTGACCAAGCAGACCACGGGAGAACGGCATTATTAGCTTCTTCCAAAAATTCGTCTTAGAGCCCTTGCCGTATGAATTATCAAATTGGAAAATGGGATTTATTTTTAGACTGTTCTATTTCATTTGATTTAAACGTAAAATATTGTTTAATGTCCATATAAAATTTCTCTAAATATTTCTTTACAAACCTTATGAACGTATTATGATTGGACAATCTGTAAATAATGTAAATAATTTAACATTTTAATCAGTGATCTATTTTCGTCCACTATCTAGAATTCCTAGCAATCTTAAAGGTATCTTTTCAATTCCACTATAGAAAGACTCCGGTCTTGATGCAAAAAAATAATTTTGTACATTCTGTTTAGATTTAACTTCTCCCTAGTAAACTATTTTGTACTGAATAACTAAAAATCATTGTAGGTAAATCCGAAGCGGATTCTGCTGTAAAATTTTCCAATTAAATTCACTAATTTTTGCAGGATATGCGATTTTGCGTCATCAAGATGAAACAATACTTTCATGATATTCTCTACGCGGGAGTTTTCTAATCCATTCCTAGATTAAACTACAAAGTTGTTTACTTTACAAATCTACATGCATTTAGTGCTAACAGTTCATACATCAAACACTTAAAAGTATCTTTAGGACGTAAAGGCACTGTTCAATGTCGTTTTCTTTTAACGTTTTGATAAAAATTCATTTTTTTAAATGATTTGTTACCACAATATCGGTTTAAAAATATCTTTAGAAGCGCGATAGAAGAAAAGTATTGTTGTTTATTTTGTGCTGGCATTTGCTAATACAGAACCACTTTTTAAACTTGGATACTTTTCTAATCTTCTTTAAATAAAAAAGTCTGTTCCACGAGTTGAATCCACCCTTTCTGGGATCTGATTCATAATAGTATGTGACTATGACTCCATAACATTTTTAAGAACGTCGTAATCTATATTAACAGGACGTCATTATAAATGCGGATTTCTCTTTAGTTGTTCAACTATTTCTGGTCAGACCTTACACTGATAATACGTTTACTAATTATTATTTTTTATCGCTGCATATCTAGCACAGGTGTCATAGGAAGAGATATTAGGAGATTTAAGAGGATGTATGACTTACAAATATTAAATTTATTTATTGCTAATGATTAGCCGATACATTTAGACCAAGATATTTTGATGACATATGATAAAATTATCTCCCTTGGCTTATACTTCTGCAGACTAGTTCTATATCTTACCTTGAACGATGATCAGTCCCAATATTATAGGCACCCAAATGTTGATAGAGACTTCTACAAAATAATGTTTGAGGTTCTCGATGACCTATTTAATCGAACACATGTAACATGTGTGTAAATTGTGTTTCGTTTTAATATAATTTTCGCATAAGAATTTAGTAGAAATAATTTACTTCTTAATACCATTATACTTTCAATTTACTTAAAATAATTTGTTTATATTTTTGAAGTATTGTGACCGTTATTTTTTTTAATATTATCGTTTTGATGTCCCTAGACACCAATTTAAGCTTTTGTTGTTTCCTTCCTATATATTCCAGATTCCGTTTACCTTTCGGGGTCGGGTTTTAATTTTTTTTATACAAAAATATACAGATTAAATTACATACATAGTTGTAATTTATTCTGTATATTCCATTACAACATTATTGTTTTCATAGGGCATTTAAACAGGTTTCCTTATTTCCTATTTTTTTTTCCAGATTTCTTTCCATTCTTTTTTGTGTCTGATTAGTTTTTTCAGTTCACCCAATTTAATTCCTCTTATTTCCGCTTACTTCCAAGATTTTTTGGGTCTTCTTCTTTTTCTCTTTCCTTACTCCCTCGCTTCATAGACTTTCTTTACTGTTCTTTTTTACATAATTAGCCAAACAATGTCCCCTAAAAGGGAAGGACAAAAAAACATATGATATAATGAACTCCGCCAGTGCTTTATGTGAAATAAATCATTTATGCACTTTGAATTGATTTGCTTTAAATTGATTTTTCAATAAATCTAACTTAACTTAAAAGTTTTAGAAGACTTTTTTGGTTCTTAAAATATTTTCCTTCAAAACTAATTTTATGTAATGACGAAAACCTATCACTGTCTTTCAGAAATTTGTTTCAAAGATCAGTGAATGTTGAAAAGGCTACTTTTTTAGTTAATAATTTCGTGTCAACAGTTTAAGAATGTGACGTTTGAAGGCAAACATATTTGCAATATAATTTTTACTAACAGTAAATAATAATGAAAACTTTGAATTAACGTAAATAAAGTTTGAAACCTTAAATAATAGGAATAGTAAGGGTCTATGGTGAATGTGTTGATTGTCTATTAATACTGATTTCAAATTACCATTATAAATTACATATCTAAATGTGATACAACTTATTTATAAAAATTGTTTATTCATTAGATTATACTCATAAACAATAATTGATCGATGGCTGCAAAGTCAGCAGAACTCAGGCTTTGGCTTAAATTTTGCAGGATCTATATTCAAGCATGCTGAAGAGTGGACTTTATTAGCATTCAATATTATATTACTCACATACACATCTCTTCTCCTTCACTGTACCATAATTAACAAGATCCAGCATCAGATACACATAAAGAAAAAAAATCCTATGAGGTCCTTAGTTTCATACTTACTTGCTCCTTCATATAATGTATAAATTCCGACAAACGCAACAATAATATGATATCCAAAAGTTTTTTACATCTATCCCTACGAAACAATTAAAACTAATTTTGGATAATTTAATTAATAGGAGAAAAAACGCCGTGTCACACAAATTAGAAATAAAAAAATTAATAAATGGGAGGCCTACCAATCGACTCATCCCTTTTAACTGAAATATTTATGGCTTATTTTAAAAAATATCTACTAAAACAACCCATCACCTCAAATTTAATTTATTGAGCAAAATACTTTAATGATATTTTTGTATCTGGACAGGAACAGCACACATATTAATTAAAATAATTTATTTGCACACAATATCAGTATTATAAGTATGGATAGTAAATAACAGTTTAATTTATTTAAACAAAATCAATTATAGAAAAGATAACTTCACTGAAACAATAATTCCAAATGCTTGTAAACACATTATAAAATCAAAAAAGTTCTTTTTATTATCTTATCCATAGACTTAAAATTTAACAAGTGCTCTATGTACGAGATAAAGAACGGCAATTGTGATAATGTATATTTATTCTAAGTGACATAGAAACCGAACAACCAGTGTAAATCATTATATTTTCATAATATTTTGTGCAATTGTAAGGGAAAACATAATAAACAAATGATCAAAATTTCTCTTCGATTCAATGAACTTTATGAAAAAAACAATAATAATGTGTCGATGCCCCACGGTGGACTATACACCCTCTAAGGCGCCTAGGTTCGCTTCTAATTAGGTGATTGATGTCCTGTGGTATCTCATTCCAAGCAATTACTAACGCACTGCTTTTAGAGTTTGAGCGGAATGCTAAGGAGTCTTCGGTCCATGATATCCCACACATATGCTCAATTGGAGATAAATCCGGTGACCTCGGTGGCCAAGGCAACAAATTGATTTCAGCGTGCTCAAAGAAGTTCATTGTGGCTCTTGAAATGTGTGGGCGAGCATTATCCTGCTGAAAGTTGGATTTGGCAATGTCTGAAGATAGGGTAAGATATGAGGTACCAGAGTTTCTTCAATGTAACGCTGTGCGTTCATGTTGACTGTAACGAAAATTAGAGGTGACATAGAGCCATAAGCCATACAATAACCCCAACAGTGGGATAAAGGTGCTTTTCGACAAAAAATTGTGGATTTATTCTTTCACCATGTCGTCTTCTGATTCTGGCCAGGCCCTCATGCATCTCTAAACAGAATCTAGATTCATCACTAAACACTATATCATTCCATTCCTGGTCCCACCAAAGGAAGCACCCAAACGCCGATTTGCACGCTCTGTGGTTCTTCGACGTGGTCCTGTACCTCTAGCTCTTCGTATTCGACCCTCTTGATACCATGCCTGACAATATCTTACTATAGTGTCTAAACTTCTGTGCACCCTGTCCCTAATTTCTCGGAACAAAAGTCCAGCCTCTCCAAGTCCAACCATCCGCCCTCTATCAAACTCAGAAAGTTGATGAAAATATGCGCGTTTACACACTAGGCATTGTAAAAGATATCAACAAAAGCTTAGAACCGCAATCAGTAAATTAAAATTAAAATCGTCACTACGACAAAAATTTTAAATTTCTCCATGTGCACAAATAAATAAACAATTGAATAAAAAGCGAAATCTTTATCTGATACAGCTGAATTTTTAATCGTTTTTTTTCTTTTCACCAAGATAAGTCTAAATATAAATTTTATCAAAATAAAATGATTTATACTGTGTGGATTTCTGTGTCACTTATATATGATACTGATGAAGTTGGCACAATTACCTATTAGTATAAACAACTGTAATTGCTTTACTTTCATCTTTTTCATGGATACCTATTTTTTATTTATAATAAAACTTAAAACGACTATAACTCACATATTTTTAGATATAACTATGTCATATATGATATTGGATTAAAGAGAAAAAAATAACCTATCGAATGAGCCCATCTACGGTTTCCATTTACAAAAATGTACTATCTTGGAAAAAAATGGCGATACATTTTCTGAATATATTTTATTAATCTGCATAAAATTATCTAAAACTTTGTCTTTTAAAGTTTTTTTTTTCTATCTGTTATAATAACCGAGATATATTGATTTGAAAAAATGGACACTTTTTTTCAAAATATCTAGTTTTCCTTGACTTTTTTGAAAACTTTGAAAGTGGAATTTTATTCGTCTCGTAAATCTACACTTGTTTCCTCATTTAACCGTTTTTCTATCTCTTATAGTTTCCATGATTCCCATAGAGAACATAAAAAAAAAACTCACCCTGTATATATACAGAAGGTTTCGCATGCGCAGTAATATACATTATAGTTGATTAAATAAAGTGAAAAGTGTTTTATTTAATTTTAGTCAAAATGTACTACCAAGTAAACGCCAACAACATTCAAGAATTAAAAATTAATTAATTTAAAAAAAGCCTCATAGTTTACATAATTTACCTGTTTTATACAATTTTATAATTTAAATAATTTGCCTATTATTTTACAGGTAGTAGTGAAATTCTGCATCAGTAACCAATAACAAATATTTTTTATTTTATTAATCCAGACCAGTTCTGAAAAAGTTACATACTTGTACATGTTTCACTACAATAACATGATTGTAACAAAACTCAAAATCATCAGAACATTTATATTAGAAATTGTAAATAATTTTGACAACTGAATCCATCTGTATCCCACTTAATAAGGATATTTCCATATATGTTTTAAGACCTATATTATTATGAACAAGCAGCCACAATACAAATAATAAAATATAATATTACAAGATACATACAAATATATTTTTTTTTTTATTAATAACAGATTATTAACCAAATTATCAACTCAAATCTGTAAAAGTGCTGGATTTAAACTTACCATCCTCCTATATTAAATAAGATTTCCATGATGCATATACGTGTATATATTAAATAGAATTCCAAACATCCTTTTCACTTCAAACTATTGCTGCATCGTCAGATAAGTTCCATTCTTACTGTCACCGTTGCCCTTTCTGCATTCTATTTCATTTAATTATAGTGGTACTAAACACAATACACAATAAAAAAAATTGCAGATACTGAAATTGTTTTAATAAAAATTCACAATAATACAACAATAACAACAAACAGGTTATGGAATGAAAGTAACAGTTAATACACTAATATTGCACTACTAACCAAATCAAGAAAATGCTGATATGCACCCGTTATTCGTAGAAGTAAAAATTTATACCTAATTTCAATTATCTCTCCACTTACCGACATTGAACCACAAGCCAGTTAACAATAATATAATTTAGTATAACTAAATAACATAACAATAATTTGTGATTTAAAATTTGTACTATTCAATTGAAATGTCGGCGACAATATTAACAAATTAACAAAAATGTACACTAATTAACATTTTATTAGTGCAATAAAGACGGAAGTGAGAATTTACGGCAGCATTTATTATGTGCAGGTTAGAAGTAGTTGCAAGGGTATAAAAGACTGTATTTTCTTGGACCCAATGGAAGAACATAATGCACAGGTTTTAGGATGGTTGCCATAAATTCTCTAATTGGATTTTACATTAAAAATTTGTTTAATATGTTAGTTGCCAGATATATAGTTAATATTAATACATCATCTACAGAAAATAGTTAGAGCAAACTAAATTTGTTGAAGCTTTGTTATAGTTTATGAAATTATAACTTATAATAAATAAAAACTGACCCCACTGTCAATCAAAAATGATATGTTAAAGCTCCACACTTTCAAAATTTAGTTTGCAATAAGGTGGTTCTGGCGGCAAACATATTAATGCTGGAGGTAATAGCTTGTAAAGATACATGTAAAAATATTTATATTTATGAAGCCTGTAAGGACATTTAATACCATTAATTTTTAAAATGCTGCAAACACACACAAAATCACACCCTATAATGGAATTTTTTAGATCATACAAACAATATAACACAGAGTGTCAATTCAATATTAATAACAATTTTATTATTTAATAAAATCTATAACACACTGGGAAAATATTACTCAATATAGATGTGAGAAATTTGATACTGCAGAATCAGAAATAAAAATGATTGAATACACCTTTTTAGGTATTAAAAAAGTGTATGTGTGGAAAGAGCTTTTTGTAAAATATGTGGATTGAAATTAAAAATAAATAAATGTCTGTGTAGAAGCTGAGTCATCAACATTTGCGTGCCAATCAATTATAAAAACTGCATTGTACTACTCAAATTAAAAGTGTATAAGCCAATGTTGTTATATTAAAATAAAAAATGAAAAAAAAAATACTTCTACTGGACTTACTTCTCGCGACCGACTCGATCCTTAATTAGGTAAATTGCTCTACATGAGGATAAAATCTTCCTGGGTTTGATTTTGTAAGTTTTTGGGAAGAGGAGGATGTCTAGGCAAGATTATTTTGGCCCGTAATGATTTTTTCACACTCTCTTCAAGTCTTCGTCACTATAAGATCAAAACAACCATTAATAGAATTTCACAAAGTCTAAACTCTATTAACCTACAAGAATGTATTCAATCAAAGAGATACTGAAGTTTTCCAGCATAGTATTATAGATACATTTAATTTTAATTGGTCATTTATTTATTTTAGTATTTTACTTATATCACATTGTCGATAAATCATATATTAAAATATTTTTTTAGAATATCCTTGTTAGATATATTTGTATATTCTTTTTCAATATAAAATATGTTAAATAATTTTGAGACTAGATCTTACATATAAAATATCGGATATGAAATAATTATATCTAATAAGTGTGCGATCATTTTGCATACCCTGTGAGAATTTCATTATTATTTATTATTTGCATTAGTAAGTAGATATGCAAGTAAGCTTCAGTATCGAAATTCTATAACAAAATACTACAAATATAAATAAAAGAAATATATATTGTTGGGAAGATAATAGATTGGCAAGTAGTATAATTTACATTATAATCACACTCAGTAATGTACTTAATTTTAATTTTAGCTAAGTCAGCTCTTAGCTCTAATATTTGGTATTAACAAGAAAATATTGATAGTATAGGAAAAACAGCTCAAATCAATGTCATATTTGTACTAATATCATAACTTAAACTTCTTAAAGAGATTGTCAAAAAGGTGTGTTATCTGAATGAACAATTTTAGGCACTATATTTTTATAATATAAATAAAGATTAATAATTACTATTTATATTAGAGAAATATTCTGCTTCTTCCATTGGTAGACTTAAGGATATTATTTCTGCATGGGTTTTATTAGTAAATAATAATAGTATTTCACACTCATTCTGTGTACTGGAAATTATAAAAATTTATTGTTGTTATTAAACAACAAAAATGGACTTTAGGGTTACATAATTAAATATAATAATAAATTAAAAATTAAGAAACAAGACAATAAATGAATACAAAATTAATAAAATCGCATATAAAAATAATATTCATTTAAAAAAATAATCATTCTAAAAATATTTATATAAATTAGTGCTTTTAATATGTTGTTTCTAAATATCTTATAAGCCAATTTTTACTCTGATACATTCATATTAATGAATGATATTTCTAATATTTTCCACTAAAAGAAATGCATAATAAAGTATTCTGATCAAAATCTAAGATATTGTAAGGGTAAATGAGAATATATTAATTGTAGGTCTTACTAAAAACATTAACACATTTGTAAAATTAAAAAAAAAATGCCACCAATTCTAAATGAAATTATAAAAGATGTAATTAATAAAGAATTTGATGTAATTGGACATTTTTCCTACGAAATATTGTAATTTAACAATCTTTCACTTCTAAATTCTAAAACAAGATACAACCCATAAAAAGACTTTTAGTTATCCACATGCCTTTTATAATTATAAGAATAAATAATATTACATAGTAAGATATATTTATTAAACAAGTTTTAAAACACGATAAAAAATATTATTTTTGGAACTATAAATATTTTAACTTTATTGAAAACCCTTAGAGTAGCATTAAATGCAGTGTTTTTCTATTAAATTAAACTATAATAAAGATGTAATGCAGACAAAACAACTTTTTGACAGTCTCTTGTAATCCCCACAAGATAGCTTCTTCTACTACATTCAACCAACAAATTGTTTCAACCTTTTTATTTACATTTTCTCCTATACTACTAATACACATGTGCACATGAATTATGAATACACTGAGCTTATATACCTAAGGATAAAAACAAAAATCACAATGCCCTTGATCGTATTCAACTAACTAAAACATAAAATTAACTTAAGATCTAGCGAATTAACTATCATGACTTGATTTTAAAATATTTTTGGTGCAAACCTTCTGTCTCCTCCTTGAGTTTAAGCAGTTCCTGCTGTATGATGTCTGTTATCTCCTTACGAGCTTCCACATCCGTGGCGTTCCTTTCCCTCAATTTTTTTACTATTTCAGAGAGATCCAAGGGATTTCCATAATTGAAGGTTATGTCCTTGCCTGTTCTTAAATAGTACGGAGGTTCATTAGGTAAGACGTCATCCATACCAATGTGCCAGATCGGTATTATTATTGGGGTAACTGGTGACTCGAATATCATTCGACCAACACCCCACTTCAGTCGCATGTTCTCTTTAGTCATGTTCACTTTGCCTAAAATAGAAATAATTTAGTGTAAAAACAATTTTAATATATTCCATTTTATAATAGAAAATGTACGATTTGATTACCAAACCCAGTAGATGGTAAATGTGAAAAAACCAAACTGTATATAAAAAATGTTTTAAATCAATACTAAAATACTAAATCCCCATTTTTTTTATGGACTTCTGGACAATGTTCCGTTTTCGCAACGCAAAAATTAATTATAATTTAATTTATTAAACTAATAAAAACCACGAATGTGTCTCATTTGATATCCAAAGACACCGGTTAACCAAGAGAGATAGATTATTTTAAATATTTCTACTATGAATTAACAGATTTAAAACAAGTTAATAAACGGATTCATTCAATAGAAGAAGTTGTTTGAAAGGCTAAACTTTAATAACCAAGTGGCAAAAATCCTATTAATTGAAAGATGAAGTAGTAATGTCAATTTTTCCCAGTTATTTATTTTCTCAAAATTGCTTCCGTCATATTAGTTAATTCAATGTCATTTTATCATATTAATGCTATTTCATATATATTTTTTTATTATTTTCTATTTAACTGGCAATACAAATAAATATCTTTGGAATTGTAAAATTTGGAATGTAGGTATTGCAATAAATTATGCATTTGTTTTTAATTTTTTTACAATTTTGAATTAAAGATTAACTGAAAATTATGTAATTTTTTAATATTTATTATGGATATTTGAAACTTTTAGATAGTTTTTTTGTTAATATCTCAAATGACATTGAAATTAAAAAAAATGCACCCCCCATACAAAACTTTATTCGAAACAAAAATAATTACAAGGTGTTTTATTGCAACAAACAATAAAGTGACAATAAAAAGAGGTTTATAATGATCATGATGATTGTTTGATCAAATGTCTACTCAATGTTTTGACGTTTTATGAATTAGTTCGTGTTGATATCGGCGGATATAAATATAAGATAATTATCGTCAAAATCAGTTTTAAAGTTATATTACTGTAAAGTAGGCAATATATTTAGAAGATTATAGCCATGGGTAAGACGACGTTTTCTGTCATCTCACCCTAATTGTTAAATATTCGCGGTTTAGGTAATGTATGAAATTCAGATAATTTTTATACTTATATTACTCTCTACGATCAGGAAAGCTATTGCATAAAATTGCAACCTTTTCGTGATTTTTACATGCCATATATATAGTGCCTACTATCTTCTACATGAGGTGTGTATAAAATAGTAGAAATATCCTCTGAAAATTTTAAAAAGTATTTGATTTTTTTTCAAATTTATCCTTCAATCACTGAATAAATTTAAAAAAAAAAAATATTTTTGACTTGAGTTACGGTTGTTATCAATACAGGGTGTCCGTTTTTGGAGCTCAAGCATGGGGATCTCGGTTATTTGAATATATACAAGGTCGCTTAAATTAGAGCAAAATTGCCCAATCTGGAGTATAACATAATGCCGATACCAATTTCGGGGATCTACCAGTCCCGATATCGATGCGCCGACATATATAAATAGTATACAGGGTCGCTGATATGTATGGAAACGGTCAAATATCTCCTAAAGTAAGAGAGCTAGGGAAAAATGTTAAGATACAAAAGTTTTAGGATTTTTTAAAAACTATCAGGATAAAGATAAATTAAGTATACAGGATCAGTTAAAAAATCAGGACGACACAAACTTGCCTTTTCTTTAATGGAACACCCTGTATATTGTTCCATATTTCAATTCATCTCCAAATTCTAGACTTGACTATTTTAGAGATATCGAACTTTGAAAATCATATACGTTTTACTTAAACGTAGCATTTTCGCGCGAAAATTATCCAATCAGAAGTAGTTTTGTGTGTAATGACGCAGCGTTGTCGTGGAGATTTCCATCTCCTTAACAACGCTGCGTCATACTTACCTTTGACAGGTAACTTGATAGCTAACTAGTAGTAGTAGTAGTAGTGTTAGGCTATCGACCACGTGGTCCTTCCGCCATGTGTTGTTTGTGTATTTGTGTGTGTGTGTGTAAATGAGCTTGTTACTTTAAAGGATCGCCCCCGTCACTCTAAAGCACCATTAATTGTATCCCAATGGTGAATGGTACCGGTCACCCATCCAACTGCTGACCCGAAATAACGCTGCTTGACTCTCGCTAACGCTAGTTCGGTCGCAACCGAATGCGCCACCACCGGCGTGTATAGCTAACTATTTTTGTAGAATTTATAAAAAAACGTGATTATCAAAGTTCGATATCTCTAAAACGGTCAAGTTTAGCCTTATGATGTGCCATACCAATGTTGTGTAGAATTTCGAGATGATTTAAAACATGGAACAATATACGGGGTGTAGCAAGTTTGTTTCGTCCTGACTTTTTAACTGATCCGGTATAATTAATTTATTTTTATTCTGATAGTTTTTTAAAAACCCTAAAACTTTTGTATCTTAACATTTTTCGCTAGCTCTCTTACTTTAGGAGATATTCGACCGTTTCCATACATATCAGCAACCCTGTATATAATATGTATGCGTATTGTATACGTACAGAACATGTTTAAATAATCTTGTGTAATTGACTGTTTTAATAGAACAAACCTTCAGGAAATATGTGAACCCAATCGCCTTTCTGCAACTGTTCTATGCAAAAATCGACGGCAGGTTGGAATACACCGGCACCCCTAATTATCGGAACGCATTTACCCCACATAAAAAAGTTTGCATGGGCGCCTCTAGTGAAACAAATATCATGTGCCGCCAGCGACCATCTCATTTTACTCGGGCGTAATAAATTTCTCCAGTTTAATGTTCCTGAAACAATGAAAAAAAAACAAATTTAGTAAAATACCTAAAATTTCAACAGAATAGATTTAATATTCTCCAGAGTCTATAATTAATATGCAGTTTTTAACTATTTTGTCAACTATTGGGTTGATGAATAATTATTGCTGCTGTTTTCAACAAATTTAATTGAACAAAAAAAATAAAAATAAAAAAAGGAAAAAAGCCTTAACAATTTTACATCAACCTAATAGGTATATGCAACAATTAACAGTAAGTTCAAGAAATAAAATTTTGTGGTATTACTTTAAAGATTTAAAAGTAAAACAGAAACTTAAACACATAACAATCTCATTGATTAATATTAAAAAATAAATGATCTTAATAAATAAATAAATATTAATAACACCTGATTATATAAACTATAATTTGAGGGGATAATAGTATTAACATATATTTATTGACAATTTTTGTACATATTTACATTGGAATGATGAATAGTAAATGAGGTGTTAATGTATTAATTTGTCAAAAGACTATCGAGGTCTTTCTGCCTTGTTTTGTCCAGTCATATGGCGTCAGTTGTTAATGCATAAAAGGATGAAATGATGGAATGAAATCGAATATGGTTGAATTGGGATATTTAAATTTAGGGTTTATACTAGGGTTTCTAGGAAAACAATATTGGGATAATATATGGAAGTTGAAAGGATTTTTGGAGAATTTTTCTGGTAGGAATCGAAGGCGTTCTAGCATAGGGATAACTAAAGTGGTATCATTAAGGAGCTGATTAGATGGATTGTGTAAAAGATTAAGAGGATACCGGAGTTGGTTAGGGTACGGAGGGATGCTCGCTAACTTCAATATTGCGGAGGTTGGATTGCTGGGATTGGTATGGCATTTTGCTGTAATTTTACCTTTTATTATTGCTGAATGTTTTTAAAATTGATTTTTTGTTCTATGGTTATGCCCAAGTACTTAACGGAAGCTGTGGGAGGGATCATAGTTTGAGAAATATGGACTTTGTAAGGTGAGTTATTGGTGCGATGATAAGGAATTAAGAGCTGTGATTTGTGGGGATTGATTTTAATGAGCCATTTTGCAAAACATCTTTTAAGGGAGTAAGCTCTTGGAGGAATTGAAGGGCCTTTGGTAGTGTGGGAGCATGTGTGTAAGACATCAGCACAAAAAATGTTATATAACAGAGGTGACAGGGGAGAGCCTTGAGGTAGTTCTTGTTCGGAAGTAAGAGGGGATAATATTAATTCATGTTAATTACTTATTTATGTAGATATTTTAAACTTATTATTATTAACATTGATTTATATCAATCTGTTTTTGATGCCTATTCTACTATTTATAGTTAACGTTAGAGTACCACTAATTGTTTTTTATATGTTTAATTGGAGGTTGACCTCGCCTAAGAAATTTTTACAAATTTCTGTTGCCATAGCTAGAACATTTTAAGTCGTTTTTGGGCGTTCTTTCTGGGCCTTTTGGGAAATATATTGCGCAGAAGGACGTGCTTCACCAATTACTACAATAAATAGTACATATGATCAAAAAGAGAAAAATAGAACACAGAGACCCCATCCTTCCGCTCTTAAAAGTATTCAGGTATCTGAACGATCAGCCCTTCGTACATTCACCAAAATTAGACATCCCCTTAACCCCTTACATAACCCATCCAACACCCTCCTGTACCAACTAACCAACCTAACTCCCATTGAACAACGCCTAACATTCCTTGCTCAAAAATTCGCCACTAACCCTAATACCATTGACATCCTTAACCACATGTGTATCCCTCGCAATCCTTTAATAACACCCCGATACAAATATCCAGAAATCACCATTTATCAGTACATTTCCGCATTTCATAATGACATTAGTGATCACGACGTTTGAAGAACAACCGACAGTTAATTCCGTTAGACATTAGCAATCATGACGTTTGTAAGACAGATAACTCCAGGCTGAAAGACCGCGGGTCGATAGCCGTTTGACAGGAAAAATAAATTATTATATAATTCCATTGTCATTTTGTTAATTATATGTAAATTATTTTCTTTTTTTTCTGTAAATAAAGATGTTTATTATTTTAGAACACAGAGTTTGGTTAGGGTACGGAGGGATGATTTATTTATTTATTTGAATTTGTAATTGTAATTATAGAGTCATTATTTTTGCCCCGTAACCATTTGTCAATATATATTTATATATAATATATAAGGAAACTGGCTGCAACACAAGGACTTTAATTATTAATTCACACTAATTTAATTCATATTATATTTATATATAAATGCACATTTTATACACATACGATATTATTATGCTGAATTAGGTTAGCAGTAGTCATTCCTTACTCATCATTCATTATACTTAGATCATTCATAGTAATTCCATTCGCGTACTAAACATTGTAACAATTAACAAATCAGCCCTTTTTAAAAACGAATTTACCAAACCCAAAAACGTAACTTATATTTAGAAATAATTAACCAAAATATAAAGAGCAAAATTATATGATCTGCATATAATTGATTTGTTATATATATATATATACAGGGTGGGCCACGAATAACGACCATTAAAAGTTTACGGGGTTCCTGCAAGAGGAAAAATCTGAAAAAATTCAACATTGTACGGTTGATTGCGATCTCCTCATGGAAAATATTTTTGACTTTCTATCACTTCCGGTTGTACCGGAAATGGCTACCAACTTTGTTATTTTAAATGGAACATACTGTATATTATTTTATTTTTAAATTCCTTGTTCGATTGCCTACCTCTCCATATGGGTTTATGTCCACTTAACTTTTACAGTTTTTGATTTAAAAATTTATTTGTCAAATTTTGACCTCAAATAGGCGTTTAGAAAAATGCCTATAACTTCTAGTAGGTACAAGATAGACACACGAGCGGTATCTTGTATTGTACCTAATGGATTCCTCTACAAAGGAAAAAAATTGACATGTGTCAATTTTGACAGTTGGTATTTCAAAAATATCAATATTTCAGCGCCTACTTAAAAACATCATATTTCAATTTTTTCAAATGGAATGACCAATATTTTATCTCAAAGTGTTATTCGCAAGACCTTTTACTACAAAAAAGTATTATACATCCCTATATCTAGAGCCAGTAGTTTTTGAGTTAATTCGAAATTAGTTTCCTCTCAGAATTTTTATTCCTGTTCTATTTACACGGGCACTATAGTAGGCTTCTGTCAATATTGTTGAATCCAACGTATTAATATTTGTGTACGCTTCTTTCGAGTAATAATAAAATGAATACCTATACCAATAAAGAAATTATGAATTTATTTGTCATATATGGCCAGTGCAACAGAATTGTTGAGAGAACTTGCAAAACTTTCAACGAAACTTATCCACACTCACCGCCGATGGATAGAAAAAAGTTTCGAAGACTGGAGTCAATTTTTCTACTATTTGGAAAACAAAACGTAGAAAAAAAATCAACCAAAGCTAATAATCGAGAATGAGGAAATTCAATTTAATGTTTTGACTTATTTTCAAGCAAATCAACACGCATCAGGTTGCTAGGCGGATTTGAGAGTAAGCAGAACCCCACTCCAAAGAATTTGGAAAATGTATCGGATGCATAATTATAAATATAAATTATTTTCTCAAGATGCAGACAACATGATTGATTTTTGTGAGTTGTTGTTGCTTAATATTAATATAATTTGGACGAACGAATCAAGTTTCTTTCATGAAGGTATTTTCAATAGAAAAACCAATCACATGTGTGTCAATTGAAAATCCACATATATCTTTGAGTATAAAAAATAAAGTTTATGCAAATGCCGACAATACCCGAGAAGAATTGGAAGAAAGAGTGCGAGCTGCATTCGCGGAATCTTAATTCAGAAAAAATTAGGCGAGCAACATAAGAGGGTGACGCAACACGTGCTGCACAGTGTTTACATGTTAATGGTTATCATTTTTAACAATTGTTATAATTTTTTTTTCTGACAACTTTTTTCAGTTCCTGCATTTAATTACTTATTTAAAAATTATTTTATTCCAGTCTTCTTGCTTCCGTTTTATTTGTAAGTTGTAACTGGGGATAACTAATCATTTTAATAATATTCGGACGAATTTTTCCTAATTCGATTCAATAAATATTGACAGAACCCTAATATAGTGCCTGTGTGAATATAAGAGGAATTATTGAAATGTGAGAGGAAATAAATTTCGAAATAACTTAAAAACTACTGGCTCTAGATATAGTGATGTATAATACTTTTTTGTAGCAAATTGTCTTGCGAATCACCATATAAGATAAAATATTGGTCATTCCATTTGAAAAAATTGAAATATGACGTTTTTAAGTGGGCGCTGAAATATTGATATTTTTGAAATACCAACTGTAAAATTGACACATGTCAATTTTTTTCCGTTGTAGAGGACTCGATTAGGTACAAAAAATGATGCCGCACGTGTGTCTATCTTGTACCTATTAGAAGTTATAGGCATTTTTCTAAACGCCTATTTGAGGTCAATATTTGACAAATAAATTTTTAAATCAAAAACTGTAAAAGTTAAGTTGACATAAACCCATATGGTGAGGTAGGCAATCGAACAAGGAATTTAAAAATAAAATAATATACAGTATGTTCCATTTAAAATAACAAAGTTGGTAGCCATTTCCGGTACAACCGAAAGTGATAGAAAGTCAAAAATATTTTCTATGAGGAGATCGCAATCAACCGTACAATGTTGAATTTTTTTCAGATTTTTCCTCCTGCAGGAACCCCGTAAACTTTTAATGGTCGTTATTCGTGGCCCACCCTGTATATATACAGGGTTATTCACGCTATACGGCACGGAATATTGTGGCCAAAATACGTGACTTTCAAAAAGTTTCACTTTGGGGATATATGGGGGTCTATTAGGGCTACTTTTTAAAATTACTTTCATAATATACAGGGTGTCCCAAAAACCCTAAAAGTATCAAAGTTGTGTTTTTTTAATGAAACATCCTGTATTTTATTGCATTTTTGGATCCGTCTATAAAAATAAGTATGTGTTTTAATAAGGTTTTTATTACATAAACCTTAAGGTTTTTGAATTAATTTGAATTTTGTAAAAATGTAACCTAATTTTCATGTTTCAAATACTTAAAAAATAAGTAAGTTATGCATACCAAATTTACACTGAAGTGTAACAATAGATCATATTTTATTTTCCAAGTATAATAAACTTGACATCTTATACCGGGTGTAAAAAAATTGGAATTAAAC
>OZ018387.1:57397302-57466234 GCA_963969525.1 Ontholestes murinus
GACAACATGATTGATTTTTGTGAGTTGTTGTTGCTTAATATTAATATAATTTGGACGAACGAATCAAGTTTCTTTCATGAAGGTATTTTCAATAGAAAAACCAATCACATGTGTGTCAATTGAAAATCCACATATATCTTTGAGTATAAAAAATAAAGTTTATGCAAATGCCGACAATACCCGAGAAGAATTGGAAGAAAGAGTGCGAGCTGCATTCGCGGAATCTTAATTCAGAAAAAATTAGGCGAGCAACATAAGAGGGTGACGCAACACGTGCTGCACAGTGTTTACATGTTAATGGTTATCATTTTTAACAATTGTTATAATTTTTTTTCTGACAACTTTTTTCAGTTCCTGCATTTAATTACTTATTTAAAAATTATTTTATTCCAGTCTTCTTGCTTCCGTTTTATTTGTAAGTTGTAACTGGGGATAACTAATCATTTTAATAATATTCGGACGAATTTTTCCTAATTCGATTCAATAAATATTGACAGAACCCTAATATAGTGCCTGTGTGAATATAAGAGGAATTATTGAAATGTGAGAGGAAATAAATTTCGAAATAACTTAAAAACTACTGGCTCTAGATATAGTGATGTATAATACTTTTTTGTAGCAAATTGTCTTGCGAATCACCATATAAGATAAAATATTGGTCATTCCATTTGAAAAAATTGAAATATGACGTTTTTAAGTGGGCGCTGAAATATTGATATTTTTGAAATACCAACTGTAAAATTGACACATGTCAATTTTTTTCCGTTGTAGAGGACTCGATTAGGTACAAAAAATGATGCCGCACGTGTGTCTATCTTGTACCTATTAGAAGTTATAGGCATTTTTCTAAACGCCTATTTGAGGTCAATATTTGACAAATAAATTTTTAAATCAAAAACTGTAAAAGTTAAGTTGACATAAACCCATATGGTGAGGTAGGCAATCGAACAAGGAATTTAAAAATAAAATAATATACAGTATGTTCCATTTAAAATAACAAAGTTGGTAGCCATTTCCGGTACAACCGAAAGTGATAGAAAGTCAAAAATATTTTCTATGAGGAGATCGCAATCAACCGTACAATGTTGAATTTTTTCAGATTTTTCCTCCTGCAGGAACCCCGTAAACTTTTAATGGTCGTTATTCGTGGCCCACCCTGTATATATATATATATATATATATATATATATATATATATATATATATATATATATATATATATAAATTAAATTAACATGTATCGCTCCATCATCACGTCACGTAAGGATACCTTTCTTCCAACCATCATCAGGAATAAAACAAATATATGAATAAATACGAAATGTTTTATTGCGAAATATTTTTGTTTTAAGAAAATAGCACGTGTATAAAATTTAAACCCACATATGTTACCGCAACCTAGTTTAAAATTTAAAAATACAGACAGGTAGTAATTATAGGCTAAAAATATATGAGTAATTGGCAGTGTATATGTAAATTAAAAATGGTTTACATTTAAATGATAAGAAGGAATATTAAAACATAAATTATGTAAAAAATAAAATATTAATAAAACATGTTTTTAAATTTGTGAAATTTTAAACCTAAATTATCTATTTATGTGTGTTATTATATGCTTACAGCGTTAATTAGTATCTATTTTTAAGGGTGTCAATAGAAAATTTACTCATCTTGAAATAGTGCTTAGCCCTCCTAAGTTAATCCAGAAAATGTTGCTTTTATATTCATAAAATTTTAACGATTAAAAATAAAATACTGCGAAGTTTACAAAACACTGTAGAATAAAGTTGCTAGTTTTCTATTAATTTCTTGATGATCTTACATTAAATATAAGATAAATTGGAGATAAATTAGGTAAATCAGCATTTAAATAATATTACAGCACTTAGATGGAATTAAAAAAATTAAGTCTTCATATTTAGTAAGTTATGTCCAAGTATTTATTTGGTTGGTAATAAGATTATTATAACAAACATATATAAACCCACATTTTCGAGATTGATATGAAATTAATTGAAGACCATTTATTTTCAAGTTTTATATTTATTTAATTTTATAGGTTTATCCTGAACACAAAACATTAAGAAACTGAAATTAACAATAAGGTGGAACAAGAGGACATAGTGAACAATTTAAATATACATTTCACTGGTGAACGAATCTAAATGCATTGAATTGCTGGTAGAATTTTCTTTAGCTTTTTTGCTTATAGATAAAAATCCAGATGAGATAGATAGCTATTTAAACATTAATTCCATACTGTTATACAAATCCCTTATATCTTTAATCGTAAAAAAATGTTGAATTTTGATTTGGATTTGCTTTTTTAAAAGATTTTATTTGGTTTCAACTGAAATAAATCATACAAAAATGATTTTAATGTGCAAAAAATGAACTTTATTTAAAAGATAAAAGATAGGTTATATGATAATCATTTTAAATATTAGTTCTGGCATGTCACTGTCGCGATTGACGAATTATGCCTAAACCCAATGTGCATATCAATAATGTTCTCCAATTGTGGGACAAAAAAGTTTAATTTTAGCAATAAGCTTCCGCACCACGTACCGCTAACTGTGGTGTTCTGTCCATTATCATTTTTAAATACAACATTTTTTCGACAATGGTGTGCTTCATCAAAAATAAAAGGTTTTCAAAATGAATTGTATGTATTGTCAATATTTTCTTTGTTTCATTCACCAAATTTATACATAAGATGGTTCCAATTCCAGTTTAAGTTCAACCTTATAAGCATGTAAACTACGAACACTGAACAACATTCTCCATAAAATGGCTGGGCTCAAAATTAACTATTGAAGACGATGGCAAATTGACGTATTACGGAATGTTTTACGATAAGAATATAATAATATCTATTAATTTCAGATCTTACAGGTAAAATCTATATGTTCTCTGAAAAAAGCTTCGTATTTAAAAAAAAACTATACTAGCAATGTTAAAGTAATTCAAATAAACAAGAAGTCAATACGGTAATAACTTTTCAGTTTAACGAAAATTCATTGTAATCACACCAATTATCCAAATCAGATTGCAGCTCATATGCATAAGTGATAACAATTGGGTAAATAATGTTAACATTAAACCGATAATAAACAAGTTTATTTATTTTTTTTATAGTATATAGAGCATTCAACAAAAACACTCAAAATTCCACTAAATTACAGTGAACTTTCTTTCATAAATCCACGATCTACCAAGCAAACTACTGATTAGTCGTAATATTAACCAATGTTATTGTTTTATCAAGTAATTTATTTTTATAAATTTAATAAAACTAATATTGTAAATTTATGAAATATGGTACATATTTTAAATTATTATTTATTTTATCGTTGTGCTAACAATTAAATTAATAAAATTTTAATTACAACTATTAATCTAATCTACATTGTATGATAACTTTGTATAACTTAAATCGTCAATCGTAAATGTATTGCTTAATAAAATACTGACACAGTATATGGTTTCAAAAATGTTTATTGATTTATTCATTTGTTTTGATTTTAACGAAGCAAACTTTCCCTCTTCATATGACCTACTAACGATATAATGATGGACTTTCTTACATAATTCTACTAATCTAAATAATTAATACTCAGAAACATGCATGTAATTAAAAACCATGTTTTGTCTGAAAAGAATTAATTATTAAATTATATAAAAAACAATGGATTTAATAAATTCATTCATTCATCCAATCATTAAAAAATTAAAAAAATTAATTTGTAAATTGAAATTGAACAAGAAACTCACTGAGAATTATATAAATGTTAAAAAAGTAAATCTAGCATATCTTATATTATTAAATATTGGAATGCAATACTATTTTATAATCTAAATAGTATCATTATGGAATATGCAAATCTGCGCTTATATTAAAAATTCAACTATAATATAAGTGTCCCAATAGATTTTTTTAAGTACTGAACTTTTAAAACATTAGCCACAATTGTTAATTTTTAGAAAAATTGATTTAGTGTATTTATTTAAATAGATTGTCGCATTTTTAATAATTTAAAAATAAGAAACGTTTCGAAATTCTACAAGAATAAGTTTTACAAAGACTACAAAATACATATAAAAGCAATTTGCGGTTGATAAATAGTACAATTATAAAAGCTACATTATTTTGAATATATTTATTTCTGTTAAATAAATTTAAAAAATATTTTTAATTTACATTGAAAACTAAAAAAATGTTGCCCAAAAAAGAAGATATTAACTAAATTAAAATTAATTACGGTGATATTATTCTCATGAAATGACGAAAGGCATATTTAAAAATCAAGTTTATGGTTGTTTCAACAATACATCTGTTTTGTAGTCTTAATAAGCCGCTTAATATTTGTTTCTTTTATACAACCACGTAAAGCACTTATAATACAAAAAACACATATAATTTTCTATAATACATTTATTTTTCTGGCTGCGTATAAAGTTTTTCTAACTTCATTTTATTGTTGTCTTTTAATCGAATTATTTACTGTCTAAGTGCTGTATTCGTTGACGATTGCTAAATTTATATATAACTCTGCTGATAAAGGTATTTTTGTGGTCTGTGAATTATTGAGTTTATTGTGGCTAATTTGTAGTTGAAGGGATGTCTGGAATTACTAGGAATTAATTATAGAGAAGTTTAAAAAGTGTATACTGTTATTTTGTACTGGTTTACTGTAATTTTTATTTGATGATAAAGTTCAAAAATGAATTTAATTGTCTCTATATCCCTAAAAGTTTAATATTAAATTATCTTGACATCTATACCATACACGTATATATATACTCTGCCCATTTAATTTCTGCTAACAATGGACTCAAGGGTGAACCCATTGCCAGCCCCTCTGTTTGCTGAAATCAGTTGCTAACTAAGGAAACATTTCAATTTTCAATTTCGGTCAATTCTTTGTATATTAAAATTAATTTTTGTGATATATTATACCTGATAGATGTGCGTATAAGACCTTATAGCACCTATTTCATATATAGCTTTTATATCATTAAAAATAAGATTTTCTTAAAATGAAATTTCTACAACTCTTTTAGACCTTCCTCATTTTTAGACCTTCTACTTTCTACACCTATTTCGTATATAATCAACATAGTAGTTTCCGTATTCTTCAGAAATAAGATCTTCCCTTAGATCAGTCACTGTTTTTTTTAACAATTATTTCATATATAAAATGATGTCGATTAAATGTCTTCTGCAATCGGCCTGATGGGATTTTCATCCTTATGAATTTTAACTAAACCATAAATTGTTGGGCATATTGAATTCATATGGAGCAGTGTATACTTTTCTTATATTGTAAAAATGGCTTGACAAATCTTGGCTTGTAATTTTAATCCATGCTGACATTGAATTGTGAAGTCCTTTTTTATGAATATTATATTTGATAGATTAAAAATATGTTGAATTTTTAATGTAAATTTACTTCTAGTTTGATAATAATATATATTAACAAAGAAAAGCATTTTTATTTTATTTATAAAATCTTGGGTTTAAAGTTCAGACTCGAATTTAATACACACACACAGCGGCACATATTTATAAAATGGTATATATAGGGACATCAAAAACTGATATTTCAGTTTAAAAGAATAAAATATAAAAATAATTTTTCTTTATTTCTAAATATTCCAAATCAGGTTTCTGCGTAGTAAAATCTAATAAACGGAGAATGTTAAGTTTATCAGTCTGCAATTGAAATATTAAAATCAGTGCACACTTTTGATACTAGTGAAGTTATGTTTTATGCAAACCGCATAGAGATACAAGGGCAACCAATTGAGGAAATAGCAGATTTTCAATGAGGAGTTTGCATTGCGCATATTGATTCTATTAATTGAGGATTTTACATATTTGGGAAACTTAATTTACCAACTAACATTTTTATTATATTATAAGCATTGAATATATCAATGAATACTATGTATATAGTAAACAGTAAATTAATTATTTTGTTTAATTAGGAATTTATAAAATTGGAATTCATTTCATACTAAGTATAATTTACATAATTCATTATTATATTATTTACAAAAAAACAATTATTGCATACTTTTATTAATAATAATAAGGTCTGTAGTTTTATTCTAAGGTAAATTTTCTTATTTAAAAATCACTTAGTTTATTATCTAGTAGTTCACTTTAAATCGAAATATTTTCACTTAATAAAAAAATACTTTTAATAATCTATTGTTCAAGGATGATGGTCACAGATATGACTAAAATTATAAATCAATTCAGTATGCTATTTATAAACAAAGTAATTTATTACCATGTCATACGGATGTTACTACTTAATGAAAAGAAAGGGAATTCTATTTAAATGGATTTCTATAAGCCTTTAGGTCAAATTAACTATTCTTCGAAATTAGTTACTTGCCAAAAATTGTTGTCAATTGGTAACATCATGTAAAGCACGAAGACAATTCATTAGAACAGGAACATTACATGATTGTGTATTATATCATGAATACCGTAGAGTATGCAAACGAGAAATAGCTAAAGCGCATCTAGATTATATTTCTCGCACTCAACAACAAATCTTTCATGAACCTAATTTAGTTTGGAACTACATAAACAACAGAGAAGAACCTCGCGGATTCCAGATTCGATGACTAATAATGAGCAATTTTTTTTAATACAACAGAGGAGATAGTGAATGGATTTGCAAGTCATTTTGTCAAATCAATCCTGCCTCGCCATACAAGTAATACTTTGCAAAACGTCCAAACATCGTGGAAACTTTACTGTGGATACAAGTATTGAAGGAATAGAGGAAATTAAAACCGAAACTAACTATGGAGATAGATTTCATTCCATATATTATTTTAAAAGACTGCACTCCTGTTTTAGTTGAGGCTATTACTTATGTATTGTAAACAAAATTGGATTACTATGAAGTTCTCTACTAAGTGCAAAGTATGTGAAGTAAATATTAGTGAAACTGAAGACTGTATAACATGTTTTATTTGTGATGTGAAACTACATGTGTCATGTGGAATAAAAAGGAATTCGTCAACAATTCCCGAAAATAAAAATCTCAAGTGGATTTGTGATGAGTGTGTAGTGGAATTCCCAAAACGTAAGTTAAATCAAACTAAATCTGAATATATCAAGACCGAATTAAGTAAGGACATCGAAAACAAGTTGTCAGAACTTTTTAAAATTGTAAATAATTTACAAATTGATGTCATAACCCTAAAGGCCAATAATTATCCAAATAAGGAAAATGAACCAATAGAGAAATCTACATTTAGGAGAGGTTCTACTATTAATAAACAAATGGAACCACAAATACCAAACCAAAATAAAAATAAAAAGCGTGCTGACAATAAACCACAAAATTTCGAACCAACGCAAACAGTACCGGACAAGAACAAAATATCATTGTCGTGGGAAAATGATTCCAAAACCAACCATAATCGAAGTAAAACAAACAACGAACCGAACCAATATACGGCACAGCAGAGATATCGTCAATCATTGCCGTTGAAAAATTTTCTTATGCCCATACATATCGTTTCCATCCTGAGACGACAGCAGATGTTAAAACTCTGTTGCAAAGTAAAAAATTCTCAAAAATAAGGTGTATTCCCTCAGAATACGCCTCATTTAATGTGGGAGTTCCCGCAAGCGAATTTCAAAAACTTAAAGAACCGGATACGTGGCCAAGAGGTGTATGCATTACTCCTTTTTTTCACTGGATTCGAAAGAAAACCGACACGAAGTAATGAAGACCGATACTACCCAAATACATGTAATGCATTTAAACATCCAATCAATTAGAAACTGTATAAATGAACTTACAATGTTCTTAAATCAAAATAAAATTAGAGTGTTATGTTTGTCGGAACATTGGCAAAATGTTGATCAATTATTAACACTTAATATTCCAAATTATAGTTTAATATCCCAATTTTGTCGTGATGATCGAAAACACGGTGGCGTAGCCATTTATTGCGATAATAATCTGGATAATAAAGACCGTGAAGATATAAATTGCCTTGCGATTCCAAATATATTTGAATGTACAGGCGTAGATAGTTAAAATAAATTCTGAAAAAATAACGTTAGGTTCTATATATAGACCACCTAGCGCAAATTTTGTAATTTTCTTTGAAAAACTAGAATTATTACTTGTAATACTTATGTCAAATAATAATAATTTTTTTATTGCGGGAGATTATAATTTCGACATTCTAAGAGAAAATAGAGTGGTAAATGAATTTAAATCATTAGTAACGTCGTATGGGGATAGTATGTTAATAAAAGATTACACAAGGATATTTAATAATACTGGTTCATGTATAGATAATGTAATAACTAATTATCATATAATATATATAACTAAATGTCAAATTGTAAATACTGGATTTTCAGACCATTTAGCACAAATTGTAAGCTTTCCTTCTGTTCCAATGACTAATAAATACTGTATAAAAAAACGAATTTTTTCGGCTAAGAATTTTGAAAAGTTTAGAAAATCCCTAAGCAACATAGATCAGTGGTCAAACATGTATAACAGCAAAAATGTTGATTCTCAATTCAATTTTTTTATGGAGAATTTCTTGAAGCACTTCAACAACTGTTTTCCTTTTACATTTGTCAGGAAAAGTTCAAAACGACGTGTGTTTCCTTTGTCTAACAAAACGAAAGAAGAGAAAGCCTTGGTAAATTTTTATGAAGTTATTTTTCAATACTCACCCGAACATAAACCAATTTTGCGACATTTTAAACAACAGTATAATATTAATTTAAAGGAAGATCGGCGTGGTTATTATAATACGAAGATTGCAACCTCGTCAAATAAATGCCAAGCAGCTTGGCATTCAATTAAAGATGTTACAAAGGCAATTGATAATTCAAATTCGCATGGGCCAGATATAGATGTTAATGTATTCAATAACCATTTTGTAAATTCTGCAACAAATATATTAAACACTCTATCAGCAGATGACAATATAAACACATGTGATAAAATTGACAGCACAATATATTTACACTCAACTGTCGTGAAAAACATGCCAACAAAAAATAGCGCTGGTATTGATGATATATCTTCAAATATAGTTAAAAAATCGATAGATTATATTGCAGAACACTGTGCTTTTTAATTAATGAATCATTGCGAAATGGTGTTTTTCCGAAGCAATTAAAATTAATAAAAATAATTCCACTATTTAAAGCCGGAGATCCGGAAGATATTAGCAACTACAGACCCATAAGTCTTATTTCTGCATTTTCAAAAATTTTTGAGTATATAGCAATTAAACAAATTCAATCATTTTTAAATAAACATAATGTTATGTCAAAACACCAACATGGGTTTACTAAAAATAAAAATTGTAATACGAATTTACAAATTATGTTTATTCAGCAATGGAGGAAGAACAATTGTCAGGTGGTATACTACTTGACCTGTCCAAGGCCTTGGACTGCATTGACCATCACATCTTGCTATCTAAATTATACGAAACTGGATTTAGAGGAATTGCTTTCGAATGGATAAAAATGTATCTAACTGGTAACAAATTGTTGAAAGAAAACGATATACGATTTTAGGTGCCTTACTATTTAATATATTCATAAATGATTTATTTAAACTAAACGATAATGCTTACTTTCAAATAATAAACTATGCCGATGATACGAATATTTGTGTTAAAGGTCAAAATATGAACCAATTGTGTCAAAATGCCTCACTTGCATTAGATCTAGTATTTAATTGGTTTAAAAGTAACAGGTTAATAGTTAATCGCAATAAAACGAATTGCATATTACTAAAGAAAAGTGAGTTTATTAAAACACCACTTAACCTCACAATGGTAGAACTTACGCATTCAGCAATATTTTTAGGTTGGTTTATTGACGAGAAATTAAAATGATATGAACATATAAATTACATGTATTAAAATCCTTTAGTTCGTTGTAGAAAATTAAATAATAATTTTAAAATACGAAAACATTTCGTGAATCTACAACAATGAGTCTTACTAAGACTACAAAACAAATTAATTTTGAAACAACTACTTCTCTGGCTAATAATTTATTTATATTTATTTATTCAGCAACATGGTTTCATGAAACATAGATCAATGTCGACAAATTTGTTGCACATCATTTAGGATATACTACTGCTATGGATAATAACAAAGAGGTTGATGTTTTCTATGGAGACATGACAAAAGCTTTTGACACCTTCGATCATAATCTACTTATTTCAAAATTAATAAAATTTACATTGAATAATGATATAGTTCAGGTTTTGATATCATATCTGCTTAACCTAGGCCAAAAAGTAGAATTTCAAGGCTACCAGTCCTATCGTTACGTTGCCTAGAGTGGTATGCCTCAAGGTTCAAATTTGGCCCCCTTCTATTCCTCCTATACATGGATGATATATCCTCAATATTTAAGTGCAACGTTCTAATATATGCGGATGATATAAAACATTACAGTGTTCAGATATCGACAGATTTACTTTGTAGTGTATATCTAATAAACTTTCATTAAATATTAAAAAGTGTTCCGTTATATCACACGGTAGGAAATCTAATTTAATTCTAAATTCATACATCTTAAACAATATTATATCGGAATAATTTTTTATTATAAGTTAACATTTAATAATCATGTTACACAGGTAGCACGTGAATGTTATAATGCGTAATTGTAAAACTTTACTAATATTCATGTATTAAATATTCTGTTCAAAA
The DNA here is from genome assembly GCA_963969525.1 of Ontholestes murinus. NCBI lineage: Eukaryota > Metazoa > Arthropoda > Insecta > Coleoptera > Staphylinidae > Ontholestes > Ontholestes murinus. Next base: position 57,408,046 of record OZ018387.1, read on the forward strand.
CATTTATTTTAAGTAAAATGTCGTAGAGTGCTATAATTTGGACGCCTATGTATATTAAATATATTAATATGCTAGAAAATGCACAGAAAAAAATTCTTCGTTATTTATACTTATATACCACGTATATAGTTTTGATATTCCTTATGCTGAATTGTTGATTGAATTCAATTTTATTTCAATTGCTCAAAGACATATTTATATAAGTTTATTTTTTTTGTATAAAATAGTTCACTATACAATCGATGATCAAAGAATTTTAAGCATGTTTAACTTCAGATATTCCACACTTATCAACAATATTCTGTGAAAATGTTGCATATTGTACACCTCGTGTTAATTATTACCTGAATTCACCAGTTATACGTTTATCCAGTCTATACAATAATTACGTAAATGTACTGGACATATTTGCTTCGCCACCTTCTAAATTTAAGAGAGCCATTTAAAGTCATTATGTTAATTTCTATTTAAGATCATATAGAATAAGCTCTTCTGAAATATATTAAAATAGTTTAGTTTAAGTTTTTCTGCACCTGTTATACTTTGTTGTTTGTATTGTAAACCCTCTAATTGGACGTGATGTCTGTTGGGTTTGTGTAATTTAAATAAATAAATAACAAGATAATCATTATTAACAATGTATTAGATTAGATTACAGATAGGAGAAATATTACACTCATAAAATTATGAAGATGACACAAATGATAATTGTAAAAGTCAAGCAAATTGTATTTGGCCACTAGATGAAGACTTGTTATATATGGATCATACCAGAAGATAATGAAGATCGTAAGATGTTCTATGGCAACATTAATAATCTTAACAAGCAATTCTCATATGAGAAATAAGAGCGATCATTCGTGTGCTTGGTACATATCTTCTCATCATCTCCTATGAACTATTTATTGAATTATAACATTTTAAATATTCTGAATAAAAGGAGAATTTTATTATTTCCGGTATATTTCAACATCAAACAAAATTCACTTTTATTTTATGTGACTGGTGTAATCATTTTCTAGGTGCAAGTTTTTTTTTCTTTTAAAAGAATTATACAAACTAAATATGGAGACTGGGCTTCGTTTTGAAAGTTCTGAAATATAATTTTGACTAAAAAGTTGTAAAAAGAAATGTAACCTACCTATGCGATAATAAACTTATGTAATTTATTCTGCTAATTAATGCAGCGTCAAGGCTTTCTAATGTAATAGGAGTACATTAAAATACTACATATTTAAAAATGCGAACTTCGATTAGTACTATTTTTTAACGGCTGAATATCTGATATAAGAATACAAGTTTATCACAATTAATAACTTACATCTAAAATCATTAACTAAATATAAATTTTATAAATTTTTATCGCAAGAAATATTATAATTAAAATTCACGAAATAATAAAACAACATATTGGGCAGAAAGACCGATGGTCGATAGCCCAAACGGACAGACTAACCATATTGTTTCATTACTTGTATTTCCATATAAACTGTGTTTGTAAAAAAGTGTTCGAATAAAGATGTAATTCTCTCTCTAAAACAACATACGTTTAATCAATAATTTGTAATTCAATAGTTTGTTTTTTTTCACTTCCAACTTCCAAAGAAAATCGTACAACTAAATTTAATATTGAATTTAATAATAAGTATCACAAATAGCATAAAATTAGCACAACATAGGGTAAATTACTTTTATTGAGAGTCAAAATATTAGTAGGAGAAAGTAAATCTTGAATTTTAAATTATTCCAAACTCATTAGCTTATACCTCTAAAAGTAATAATTTAAATGAAAAACACCACGATGTTTTAAAATGCCAATTATAGTAGCTGACGTTAGGAAAATGAGCGAAATATAATTGGGCAATCATATTATTAAAAAAGTATACATTTATTTTATTCAATTACATACATTGTTCCCACTAATAAATAAATCTTTAGATAACTACTAATATTACACACACTGTATTTTGTACGTATATCATAAATAAATTTATAGAACAAGTCATTAATACACTAAAACCAGTAAAATGTAGAACTGCCAAGCAATTTTCTCGTTAGTGCCTAAGTAGTGCAAAAAACTGTCACTACCTATATCATGTGATGGAGAAAGCTGGAATGTCGACTAAAATATTGTGATTAAACGAATTAGTTTGGGACGGACTAGGTAAAATAAGAACTTTTCAACACAGTATTATTAATTATTATTTAAACAATCATTCACCGTGACAACGCAAGTACGATTGAACTGAGTGTGTGTTTAGAATATGTATGTTACATTGTCAACGTTACGCATTAATGAATAATGTTTGAGGTCAAATATGAATAAAATATATATTTTTTAAGTAAGTATTTTCACCCATTTAAAATAGGAAATTGAAAATATTTAACTTTCTGTACACTTTATAATGTTATGATATTACTATGACAAACTGTAGTAATCATTTAAAGTAACTTCTTCAATAGTTGCAACGGATTTGCTGCCTATTATCACAGATAAAATAATTGACCTTCATAAAGTTGATAAAAATCTATAAATTAAATATTATTTGATGAATATATATTTATTCTAACAAGCACACGATGGATATTGAATTATATAATGAGTATATGCCGTGACATGGGCGAATTTATCAGCAAAACGTGACGTTGAGATGAAACGAATTTACGTAATAATAATTGGTTATCACTGCACACATGTATGTATGCTTTTCGAGGGTTCACCCCTCATTATTACGTAATAACCTTCACACCGAAGACACCAATTACATATTTCTATATAATAAACGGAATATAGACAGTGCAAATACTAATTCAACATAAAGAGATATTTTTAATATTGAATGCAAATGGCTCATGTATATTTAATAAATTACTTTATTAACTGTAAAAAAATATCACTTAACCTGGTTGAACTTATTTGAGTACCATACATGGCATAAAATGAAATCTTGAAAAAACGTTTCGTAACTAAATATTCCTGCTACGAGGTTTGCATATTATATTTCTGCAAAAAGAACCAACAAATTAACGTACAATAAACTCACTGTTTTTTTAAATATTCTAAATAAAGAGCAATACACTTTTGCATGATCTTGAAACAATTTTTGAATAACTTTTTTCCATTTATATTGAGTCGTTGAAAAGACATCAACCGCTTCTTCAGGCGTCGAAAAACTTTGACCTCATAATTTATTTTTATCTTATGGAATAACTTCAATTTAAATTAAGGCTGTAAGGCTGTAAGGCCGATGGTCCATCAATTTGGCTTTTCTCAAAAAGTCTCTTGCTTGATCCCATGTGTGAGAGCTCGCATTATCCTGGTGGAGAATTTATCGACCAAATTCTTAATAGCGACGATTATGTTGACTGAAAATATCACACATTTTACTAAATGTAACTTTTACAGATCCGCCATTTTCATAGTGGGCTTTTATGATTTCAATATGATTTTCGAGTGAAATTGAATTCATCAATAATTGCCAAAGCTTCTACCACTGATATGTCAAAAAACAAAATGTCAAAACTGTCATGTTCCGATTTCACCCTATTGAAAAACAAAACAAGACAAAGTTCTTGTTGAAAAACCCGATATATTAACCATATTGGAAACTTTTTTTCAGAAATATCCGTTTTGAAGTCCCCTAAGACGATTCCGCTAATATCTGAAAAAAAATGTGTCTCTTGGTCGGCGCTGTATCTCAAATATTATTGATCGGTTTAAGATAAAACTTCAAACTTACGGTTTTATTCATAAAGAGGAAGTAGATGCTTACTCGAGACATTGTTTTGTGTTTTCGATATTTTTCTAAATATGAAAAATATTACATACATTATCAAACAAAAGTTAAAGAGAACAAACTGAACAAGTTTCTTTAAGACCTTTTAAAAAAATTCAAATACCTGCCGGGTTTATTTATAATCACTCTTGCTAATGCTAAGCGAAACTATTCGAGTAAATATAAAAAATCCAAAAACAAAACTTCCCAGAAGTATGGAAAATAGGAGTAGTAATTTGTATCCCTAAACATGACCAACCCTCTACTTTATTATCCAGCTATCGTTCCATCACACTCATACCTGTTATTGGAAAAATCTATGAATCCCTCCTCGAAAACAAAATCCTTTCTTTAATTTACAACCACGTCCCCAAATACCAATTTGGTTTTCTTCGCTCATCAACTTCCCTTCCACTCCCTATCCTTGTCTTAAATATTCAAACATCCCACCTTGAAGGCAGAGCTTCTGTAGCCCAATTTTTATATGTCCAGAAAGCTTTTGACTCTGTCTGGCATCGAAGCCTATTATACAAGTGCCACCTCCTTAATATCCATTCTCATATCATTTTCATTCCCCTCTCTTATAGATCCTTAAAAGTCAAAATCCATAATTAATTCTCCTCTTCTTTTACTCCCGAACAAGAACTCCCTCAAGGCTCTCCCCTGTCACCTCTGTTATATAACATTGTTTGTGCTGATTTCTACAACCCTGATCCTCTCTACTTTAATCCATTCAAATACCTCCTGCAATTTGCAGACGACACTGCCCTAATCACACATGCTCCCACACTACCAAAAGCCCTTCAATTCCTCCAAAAGCTTATTGACTCCCTTCCAAGATGGTTTGCAAACAGGCGCATTAAAATCAATCCCCACAAATCACAGCTCCTAATTCCTTATCATCGCACCAATAACTCACCTTACAAAGTTCATATTTTCCAAACTATGATCCCTCCCACAGCTTCCGTTAAGTACTTGGGCATAACCATAGATCAAAAAATCAATTTTAAAAAAATATACAGCCATAATGAAAGGTAAAATTACTTCTAGAGCAAAACTTTTTGCTTTAGAAGATTAGCGTATAAAAACAGTGGTATATACACAAGAACAGCTGTTAAAATATATAAAGTGATCTGCCGTCCACTACTTGACTATGGTTGTGCCCTCTATACAAATCCCAGCAATTCAACCTCCCGTAATATTAAAGTTAGCGAGCGAGCATCCCTCCGTACCCTAACCAAACTCCGGCATCCTCTTAATCCTTTACACAATCCATCTAAATAGCTCCTCTAGGATACCACTTTAGTTATCTCTATCCTAGAACGCCTTCGACTCCTACCAGAAAAATTCTCAAAAAACACGTTAGAAAAAATAAAGTTTTAGTTTTTCATTTGGTATTCATGGATACTTATACGACCATAAAAAAAATTCAATCATCATACAAAGCTGCCGAGTTGAAGGCTTTGGCATTAATTTTATATAGAAGAATAAAGAATAATAAAATGAGGATTTATAATAATTTGGCTCCGGATTCCCTAAGAAGGTTGTTATTAAACCTTGCAATGTCCATTACGATTCATAGGATAAATACAGTACTAATTGATTTTAATGAAGAATTTGTTATGTAGAAAAGTTGGATTGTTTTACATGGCCATGGAATTTATAGAGAATAAAATATAATTGACAATAATTGAAAATCAATACCGATGTTTGCTGATTTCGAGTCTTCGCAATAGAGCTTCTACGGCGAAAGACCTCTTAATTTCCTTCAGGACGATACATGAATCAATCAGACCAGACAATTAGGAATAGGTTGAGGGAATCAAATTTGAAGGCAAGACGACCCGTAAGAAAACCCTCTTTGACCCAATTCCACAGAATGGCAATGGTGAATTTTGCTGGTGAACATGTCGCATGGCAACTTTGACAATGGAAGTCTGTGCTCTTCATGGATGAATCAAGATTCCGTATTACTCGTTGCGATGGCCAAGTAAGTGTTTACAGACGCCCAGAAGAACGCTACGCAGCTGCTACTGTCCAGGAAGTCGAAAGTCTTGAAATTCGTTTAGTTTTGGTTTGGGGTGGGTTTAGTATCGACAGTAGAACTGACTTTGTTGAAATTCCAAGAAATCTTAACGCTATTCTCTATGTTGACATTACTTAGGAGAACATGTTTTCCCTGTAGCATATGGAATAGGTTCACATATTTTGTTAATGCAGGATAACGCAAGACCATATACTGCGCGAAACACTTTAGACTTCCTACAAGAACTGGAAATTCAAACAATGGTGTGACGTGCGTTAAGTCCTGATTTAAATCCCATAGAGCATGTTTGGGATATCCTCGACAGACGTGTCTGTGGTCGTCCGCAACCTCCACAGAACATCTAGCAGCTAACGGCGGCTCTTATTAAAGAATGGTACGCTATACCACAAGATGACTTTCGTAGACATTTGCGAAGCATGCCAAGACGGTGTAATGCTGTTATTCGTGCTATGGGAGCACAAACTCGTTATTAAATTACCAGTTTATATACAAGTTTACATTTGTACTTTTGATTTTGGTAGTTGTTGTTAATTATTATGTGACAATTAAAATAATTAAATAGAACTTGTTTCAGATGTTCTTAATTTAATTTGCATGTAATTTCCCGTTCGACTTTTAAGGAGACACAAATTAGTGACCCGTTAATTGTTTTGAGCAGTGTATACTTTTAAGGTAATTTAAAATCTTATAATGATGGTTGCGGATGTTACTACATGGTTATTCGTGATATAAAAACAACCTTATAACGCCTACTTTTCTTATTAATAAAATGTGATACGTATAAATATATTATAAAAACAAAAACATGATCGAGGTTTTGATTTTTAGAGGTCAAAAACAAGTAAAAATTCTCTCTCTCGTGTCATTTTATCAGCCATCCAGGCGGAACAACATAATCTTGTTTGGATTGACAATTCGTTGGATTAGTTAAAAGAACGATATCTGTTTTATTTCTTCTTGATCTTTTGCTTTATTTTTCTATTGTTAATTTGTTAATGTTGTTGATTTTTCAATTGTTGTACTTTTTTATAGCAATTTTTATATTTGCAAAAAATAAATTAAAAAGCTTTACATTTTGTTAAATGTAGAGCTTTTTAATTTAAATGTAAATGTTTGGGGATCATCGCACAATTGTTGTTTCATTTTATACCACAATATCTTGATAATATTAAGGTCCGAACTGTTCGAAGGCCATGAGAGGACATTGATGTTATTATCCTCAAACCATTTTTTAGTAGTTTAAGCCGATTACTCGTAATATTTTGCAAATAGGGTCGTTTTAATACTTTAAAGGCTATCATAGAACAGTGAAATGCAGAAACGGGAAAGACGTTGCCGATGTTGTGCTCCAGAAAGTGAATACACAAATATGTATTTAGTTTTTATAAGATCGATGTTTTTATTAAGTTCATGATATTTTTATTATTCGTTACATTTTAGGCGAAAGAAAAACCTCTACTTACAGAAAAGCAGAAAATAAATCGGCTCATTTGGGTAAAAACGAAGATATCAAGGACCGTTGAAGACCGGTGCAAAATTTGGACTCCAAAATTATATTTAGTGACGAGTCGAAGTCTGGCGTGTGTGTAGGAGACTTTCGTAAATGGATTATTAGAACTGCAAATGAAGCATTTCAGAAAAATTGCCTCAAAAGAACAGTAAAGTTTCTTAAGGGTATTATGATTTGGGGAGTGCATGTCCGTAGTGGGTCTAGAGGTAACAGGTGGGACAAAAGTCCCGCTACTATTATGATTGCGCGCCATCTTGGTTCTGTGACGTTTAGCTCAGTTTCGCTTTAATCATTGTGTTGTGTAGATGTCCAAATTTTATTATGGATAAATATACGCCACAAGAACGAGCAGAAATAGTGACAGTATTTATTGAAAATAATCGTTCCATTATTGCCACTCAGCGGAAATTGCGTCAAAAATATCCTAATCGTTCAGTGCCTCACAAAACCACAACTTATCGTTTACATGCGAATTTTCGACAGTACGGTACGATAGCAGACAGGCCTCGTTCTGGAAGACAACGGACGTCTCTCAACTCTGAAAATGTGGCTCTGGTGCGCGATAGTGTTGCAAAGTCTCCAGAAACATCAATTCGGAGACGTGGTTCCCAGTTACATATTTCTGCACGCAGTTTAAAGCGAATTTTGAAAACTGATTTAAAAATGTTCCTGTACAAAATTCAATTAGTCCAAAAATTGCTACCGAGAGATCATGATCAATGAGTTGAGTACCGTAATGCAATCCTAAAGCTGTCTGGTGAAATTTTTCGTCTAAATTGACCGATGAAGCACATTTTCTTCTCAGTGACCACGTCAATAAACAGAACGGTCGGTTTTGGGGAACACACAATCCTCAATTAATTCATGAAACATCATTGCATTTACTAAAAACAACTGTATGGTGTGGTATTCATGCTGGAAACATCACTGGTCCATATTTTTTTGAAAATGACCTAGGTGTTGGAGTTACTGTTAATGCTGAACGGTACCAAGACATGATTCGAAATTTTCTTGTGTCTGAAATGGAAGAGCAAGGACTAGAGAACATGTGGTTTCAGCAAGATGGGGCCACAGCACACACAGCTCGTTCAACAATTCAATTATTGAATGACGTTTTTCCACGAAGACTAATTTCGCGAGATGGCGATTTAGCCTGGCCAGTCAGATCTCCGGATTTAACAGCAACAGACTTTTTCTTATGGGGTTTTTTAAAATCAAAAGTTTATGTGAATAAGCCCCAAACGATTCAAAATCTTAAAGACAATATCCGTCACGAAATTGAAGAAATTCAGCGCGATATGTTGAAGGATGTCATGAAAAATGCCCTAAAAAGAGCCGAAAGTTGCATAGCGAATCGTGATCACTATTTAGCCTATATAATTTTCCAATCATAACGAAAAAAAACATGTAAAGACCAAATAAACTTTTTATGAAAACCAAACTTAACTTTTCTTTGAGCAAAGTTATAGGCAATCAAAATGGTAGCGGGACTTTTGCCTCACCTTGTATAAAGTGGTAGAAAGCACAATTAATAAAAATAAAATAATACAGCAAAATATCAAGAAAATTTAAAAATGGTCTTGCGACAAGTGCAAAATAGCTATATCCAGATATGAATTTTATATTCCAATAGAACGGCGTTGCATACCATACGGCTGAAACTACTAAAAATGGTTTGGGGAAAATAACATCAAGGTCCTCTCATGTCCTTCGAACAGTCCATACCTTAATATTATCGTGTCTTAAAATGAAACAAAAATTGCGTGATGATCCCCAAAGATTTAAAGATGAAATTGGGTGAAGTGTGGCAAAGTTTCGACCCTGGCATATGTCAATAATTAATAAAAATTTATTTATTTAAATATTTATTATAAATGATATACTTAAATTATTGCATTAGTGTCTAATTTGTGTATTAGGGCTCGAAGACAAAATAAATTATAGTTAAATCTGAGTTGTGAGAGTAATTTGTGCCTTTATAAAAATAGTTATTATTTAATAATTAATTTTGCCAACAACCAACTGGACTAGTAATAGGTTAAAAGAAAAATATTCAACTTAAGATAACATATTTCATTTTTAAGTAGATATGTCCATGGCATAAATGCATATTTCAGCACAATCTCCCATTAACTCAAGTTTTAAACTTAATTAATAATATATACCTTAAAAATAAGGACAATTTTTGCATAATCATTTTTTCAACAATTTTAAATAACTTTCGCAATAATCTTTTTGGATTTAGAAGATAAAAAAAATAAAAACTTGATATGTATATTTATTAAAAGACAGTATACAAGTTACGTTAACTATATATAACAAATATGTAATTGTAAGGTATAATAAAATAAACAATATAAATATAGCCGTACTTGGTAAACGGCGTGATAATATTTTTTAGCAGTATCTTTGGTCATTTTGGAAATAATAAAAATTATAATGGACGTAGAATTTCATCATGTGAAATATTATTTTCGATTGTATAATATTGTATTTTATATTTATATTTTAATTCAGTATTCTTATATACCGGCAACTTTAAATATTATTTTAGCTTTCTTAGATTGATTAACTGTATAGCATTGCAGTATACAAATCTTAATTAAAACATAAATTTATTATATTGTCAGAATTGTTAATATTTTCAATTATATTTATTCATCTAAAACTATTCCAATATATTAAAAATATCTGGAGTAAATTATATTTCTTTTAACATATTTATTTCCCAAGAAATAACTTTTTTAAATTATCTTTTATAATGGAAAATAACAATTAAAACATAATAATAATTTTCAAAATAATATATTTTAATTAATAACAATACTGAATCACTAGCATTTGATTTAAATTAGAATAACACTTGAATGATCTATTTAAAATATTTAAATTCTAAATATTAAATATTAATTCATAACGACTAATATAAATTCCGAAATAATAGTTATTATTGTTAAAATTGACTTGAATGAATGTATAGAATTGTCCTAATTGTGATATACTTAGTAGAAAATATATTATGTTCACTGGCCATATTATCACTTAATATTAAATATTAATGTAAATAGTAAACAAATTATAAACACATTTAGAGTTTCCCAATGGGATTTTAAAAACTTGTTGGAAGCAGGATGAATAATGCAATTGTAAATACATAATACATTAGTACGAGTTATTAGTTACTCTATATTGCTGTAAAGTTTTTAACATTTAAAACTTTTATAAAGTACCTCCTACCAATTACATCAGTTTTAAAGAAAATTAATAATATACACCCCAAAATTATAGTCATCAGCATTCCAGTGAATGCGAGAATTTTTCATATTCGTAAATAATAATAAAATAAAATAACATTTTTTTAAATTTTATTTTGTTATTCAAAATACTTCACGTAAACTCTAACTATTAATAGTGACTTTTAAATAATTTTATTGTTCACATTTTTTGAAAACAAATTATCAAATATTTTAGTAGTAGTAGTGTTTGACTCTCGACCACGTGCTCCTTCCGCCGTGTGATTTGTGTATTTGTGTGTGTGTAAATGAGCTTGTTACTTTAAAGGATCGCCCCCGTAACTATAAAGCGCCATCAATTGTATCCCAATGCCGAATGGTACCGGTCATTCATTCAATTGTTGTCTCGGACTAACGATGTGATAGCGAGAGTGCATATCGGTAATTAATATTATCAGACAAATTAACACGACAGTTAATAACATAATAAAATAATTAAACTAATGATATAATTAATTTAGACCTCTTCGATATCTTGACCTTTAATTTAATGGACCATTGGTTATTTTCTTTTAAATTATACGGTGTTTATAATAACAAAATACATATAAACCATGACGAACACGTTCAAGATCAAATTTAATTAACGCAGTTGACTGGCAGAATGAACAATCTAATCGGCCTTTGTTTCACTGTGTTAACCTCTATTAGACCAAGCACAATTATATTCGATTATATTTAGCATTTATCTCGATGTAATTTAATAATAATAACACTGAATAGGAGAAGAATACATTAATCAATACAAATTAATGAAACGAAAATAAAATTTCATATTACTTTTGCTTTGTTTAAGAGAGAATATTGTGATGTGGCATTCAAACTACTTTCCCTGTAATTTAAAATAGTTATAATATTAGTTTAAAATTAATATAATAAGCTAACTATGTGTCAATAAAATTTCAATAAAAAGTTCAAGTTTAAAGATTTGTTTCTAAACCGTATTTAGTTTTAAATATTTATTAATATATATAATGGTAAGTAAGAACTGTCGCTCTTTAATCCTATCGAAAATCTCTTCTCAATCAAAAGAACACGGGAAATAACCTCCATAAATGTTTGTTGGTATCTGACAGTTAATATTCAGTCACAGGTACGAGGGTAGATTGAAAAGTTTCCGGAATGGGCAAGAGATGGCGCGCGTATCGTGAAATTGTTATGATGGTTGTCAAGGTTAACCTATTTTAGATAAGCTGTCAAATTTTCAAACACGTGCGTCGTTCCATTTTTGTTTACTAGGATATCTTGTGACGCAAGTCAGGCACTTTTGCAAAAATGGATAAAAACGAATTTCGTGCAGTCATCAAACATTTCTGGATGGATGGGAAAAAGGCGACGGAGATACGAGATATTTTGCAGAAAGTTCATGGCACACCCACACCTTCATTTTCGACTATTAGTTTCTGGGTGAGCGAGTTTTTTCGCCGATTCGTGACCGTGGACGAAACATGGATCCACCACTACACACCAGAAACCAAGCAGCAGTCGAAACAGTGGATTTCTTCAGGCGAATCTGCTCCGAAGAAGGCAAAGACTGTCCCATCGGCTGGAAAGGTCATGGCCACCGTTTTTTGGGATTCGCAAGGTGTGATACACATCGACTTTTTGCAGAAGGGAAGAACTCTCACGGGACAATACTACAGCGATTTATTGGATCCATTCAACGGCATATTGAAGGATAAACGGCCTCGTTTGCAACGGAAAAAAGTGCTCTTCTACCACGACAACGCGCCGGCCCATTCATCCCGAATCGCCAATGCTAAATTGGTTGAATTGGGCTACGAGGTGGTGCTGCATCCCCCGTACTCTCCAGACCTGGCCCCGTGCGACTTCTTTTTGTTCACAAACATGAAGACTTGGCTCGGAGGCGCTTGCCTCTGACTTTACGTCAAATGAGGAGGTCATCTACGCCACTAAAGCTTATTTTGTAGAGTTCCCGAAATCATATTTTTCTGAAGGCTTAAAAAAGTTGGAGCACCGCTCGGAAAAGTGTATCGCCCTGCAAGGGTACTATGTTGAAAAATAAAAAAAAACCTGTTTAATTATTGCGTTTTCTTGCCCATTCCGGAAACTTTTCAATCTACCCTCGTATATGAACGTTTGATTTAAAAAAATATGTGCCCGTCATATTGCTTCTACAGCACTTCTCACAAAAAATCTAAATTTTCAGTTTTAAATTCTTAGCAACACCTATGGATACACACACCCAGACACATTTCAATAATGGCTGAATTGGACCTAGGAGACTTCAAAACCATGTATTTCCATTAAAATTTTGGATTCCAAAATAGTCACGATCGCAATTTTTGTATTATATTCAAACAGATAAAATATATTAAAATGAATCAAATTAATGTTTAATAAAAATAGTATTTAAAACTAGAATGATTATATTCATACGCATAAATAAAATACTAAACTTCACCCATATACACACATTGTGGCAAATGATTAGATAACAACAAATATCTTTGTTAATTGTTGCGGTTACTAAACAATGATATCAAAAATTAATTAATACCAATGTTACTTTATCTTATGTCAAATCGATGTTATCAGTTTTAGAGACAAAATAAAATTTATTATCGTATTATTTGTTCCGTCATCTCGTCGTGATTAAATAAGGAAACGTGTAATTGAAAATTTCCAACAGATAAAATAAATTATAACAATGACATCCATTGAATAATTGCTTTAAATTTGCGACTAGTGCTTAACAGTGTCGAGCAAATCCAATCTCCACACTTAATTAATCTTGTGGTTAACGAAAAAAAAAAAACTATAATTATATTCGTTTAAAGGCTTATAAAAACCAATTGTTTCTCTCTTATAGACAATACAAATAATTGCGTCAAATTGTTTAACAAATAGATATTTCATTTACTCTATAGTCACTTATCCTAATATAATTTAAGCGTTTTACCATTTTGCAGTTTGTGTTTTATTGTATTTATTTACATTATTAAGTGCCTATTTTAAAATTTATATTGTTACTTCTAAATTACGTACTATAGCCCCTTGGTGTTAAAAATAACTACAATGATGTATGTGGACGGTTTAAATCCCATCTCGCAAACACTGTCAATTCAGAACATACGAGATATTAAATATTTGATTGTAGAGGCTTTCACTTTGCGATACATATTTTATAACTTTAAATAAAATAAAATAAACTTTGTTTATATCGCACACTTTATTATTTTTAGTGAGTATAGTTTCGGTACAATTTAGCTGGTCATTATCAAACTATAGTCACTAAAATATCATAGTAAAGTGTGTGATATAAACAAAGTTTATTTTATTAGGTAATTTTAAATTAAAACACTTGTTTAGTTTAATATTGTTATATTCAGTTTCCTGACACGTGTTTCGGTCAATGACGACCATTCTCAAAGGAATTACAAAAATAACTGTCATAACAGTTATTTTTGTAATTCCTTTGAGAATGGTCGTCATTGACCGAAACACGTGTCAGGAAACTGAATATAACAATATGAAACTAAACAAGTGTTTTAATTTAAAATTACCTAATATTATAATTTCGTTTCATCAAGAGTGCAGTGAAGAAAGTATATACCGTATTAAAGTTTATTTTATTTTATTTAAAGATACGACATATTATTGTACATATTATCAAAATAACCTTTCCTAATGCTGTCACTCCTAAAAATATATGGAATTAGGTTTCTATTATACTGAAATTTTAAATTCTCCCAAATGAAAACGATATGAGAGCTACTATCGAAAATCTTTTCTCAAATTAAAGATAATGCACGAAATAACCCCTATGATTTTTTTGCAACTAAAAGTTAACTTTTAGTGACTTTTAACGCACTATCTCGAAATTCTGTAAAAAAAATATTTTTTATTAGTTACTCACTTCATTATATTATATTCTAAATTTACTACGTTTTGATAAAATTTAAAAACCACTGTACGCTATATTTGAACCGACTAAAATGTATTGTTATTGATTATCATAATATAACACACCATTTCAGTTATTATGGTCATCATTAACTGAAAAACACTACAAAAAGAGTAGTACAACAACATAAAAACTAATATATGTTTTTCTGTCCACCTTATGAAAAATTTTAAAAATACTACTTGAAAGATACGTCCACTTGAAAGTTTTTTTTTTCTTAATAATATTATGTCTTGTATGGTTGTACCATGAATCATTGTGTATTAAAGAGAGAATCAAAGTACCTGATTGAATGAATATTAGATAACATTAATTATAGATAATAATGTTTTTAATTTTTTAATTATTCGACTCAAGGTCAGATGATCAGACTATATTCCCTCTATCATTTCTAATAGATTATAATAATAAAATATATCAGTCCTTTACGTTGTAGAAAACTCACTAATAAATCATTTTACAGAAAGAAATACGTTCAAACTAATGTTGCTTTGATAGCCTTGCTATTTTGTAACACGCAAATTACTTTTGTATTATTCAATGTCTGTCGAAGTATTAGCTAGAGAAGTAGTTGTTTCAAAAGTGATTTGTTCTTGTAGTCTTAATAAGACTCATTTGTTGTAGATTTTACGAAAATATTTTCGTGTTTTTTCTATCTAATAAAGGGTCCGCCAATAGGGACGCGCGAAGTTTGCCGGAAGGGTGCGGCCATGTTGTTCGAGGTAGAGCTGTCAAAGTTGCTGTCATTTGTTCAGTATATAACCCCAAATCACCATGGCAAGTTTGAGTGTCGAGCAGCACGTGCAAATTATTAATTGTTCGACTATCCGTCGATTGGTGGGCAAATTCGAGTCGACGGGTTCAGTAAACAACCAGCCAACACTGACACGTCGACGAAACGCCCGATCGAACGAAAATATCGCACTTTTTCGAGAACGAAGCTGGGGCGGCCATAACCGTCAATAGGGAGCGCTACAGGTCGATGATAACCAACTTCTTTTGGCCTAAACTGGATGATATGGACACGGACGACATGTGGTTCCAGCAGGACGGCGCCACGTGCCACACAGCCCATGCCACAATGGACATTCTGCACGAGCGATTTCCGGACATGGTCATCTCGCGCGGAGTTCACGCGCCCTTATTGGCGGACCCTATAGATTCTGTTGCATTTTGTTTATTCTGAGCTATTGTTCTTCATTCTAGTGTACTAAAGTATACCAAGGTATTGTGTTAGTCTCTAGAGTTCCCAAAAAAAAAGAATCGCTAAATTCCGTGAATTATTATTGTGTCACCTCGTGAACATATGAAGAAGTTTCTACAAGGTGTTAATACTAAGTCATTACACCCGAAAATGGTAGTTAGAACTCGTTAAAACAAACAACTTTTCTTAGTTCCAATCTGTGATTTGGTGCTCTGGTTCGGAATTATTGGAGTTCTCTAAAACATTTGTATTTACAATTATTTTATTGTTTCTAATAACAAAATGGCGACCGATCAAAAATATTTTGATAACCACTACATCGATTTTTGAAAGTAAAACATTTATAAAATCCTTCTGCCTTCTGATAGAGTCGTTATCAAAATATTTTGTTTTGAAATTTTTGATCGGTCGCCATTTTGTTATTTGAAACAATAAAAATAATTGTAAATACAAATGTTTTAGAGAGCCGAAAGCTACTTTTGAAACATTTTGTTTTTTTAAATAGTCCTTCAAATAAAGGAGTTATAGCAATTTTTAGAAAAACAAAAGAACTCCAATAACTCCGAACCGGAACACCAAATCACAAATTGGAACTAAGAAACGACTTAGTATTAACACCCTGTATACGTATTATCTAAGTTATTTCGAACATATAATTGAAAATAAGGCGGTGCACCAACATACAGAAACCATATTTCTCTTCTGAAATCTAATGAAAAGGGCTTAATTCAATCTATTAATCTATTTTGTAAAAAACTAAAAAGACAAAGAACAGGGTGTTCCATAAGAGGGTTTAAAATGCTACACCTTCCTGCATGAACGCAACAAATCCGAGGAGCGCGGGGAGTATATCAATCGGTAGTCATGCTCTTGGGAATATAGTCGCTATAGAGTGTACTTCGGAAGCGGACCGCGCATTGTGAGTTCGATACTTTTACAAAAATTATGTTTCGGCAACTGGAAATGAGGCGCCATGCATTCCTCCATTACTCTCAGTCGTAAATAGATGAAGATGTTTGAAGAGACCGGTACAACATTAAACATTTAACACTAAAAACTTGTGTTATATTATGATAATCAACAATAACAATGTCGTTTGGAATATAGCATTCAATTTTTATAAAAACCATTAATGATACTTTTTGGAACTTTGAAGACTTCCTACTTAATTGTTAACGTTTTTATAAATGTGCTATATTAATTTATTATATTTTAATCCCAGGAATCTATGGTTTCTAATATCATTATATATGACAGATACGCTTATTCAAAATTGTTCAAAATGTATGAAACCCCTAATATACAACACCTAATATATTTAAAACTTTAAAAATACCACATATCAAAATTAGTAAATTAACGCTGTGAGCAAACAAAAAAATTGAAAATTGTAAATTTCGAAAATTCTCAAAATCATAAAAATCATTGCCAATCAAAAATGTCACTGTGCCACCGAAAATTTGAAATTTGTTTTGTTTGCATTCTATATCGTATGCGATTGTTTAAGATTAAAATGTCTTTAGTTGATTTTAAGTTGATGGCCATTGACTTTTTTGTCCTATAAGAATTTCTATTAATTGCATATACAATAAATTGAATATTTATTTATAAAAGTGATAGTTTTTACCTAGACTTACTTGTGTTGTCTACTATAAATGTGATCTATTTTAAACTCACGTTTCTAGAAAATTACACCAATCTAGTAGCAGTCTTCACTCATCATAATGTAAATAATGTACTTAAGTATTATAAAACATAATTTTTATCAATACTAGGTTTTTTTGATATATTTGTTTAATCAAGTATTTTTAATATTCAGTGTTTTCATTTTGAATACAAGATACTCGGTAGCAAACAGAGCCTTTTTGAAAATTTAAGACTTACAAGCTAAAGAAATATATTCTTATTTCTTTAGCTTCCTGCGTGAACGCAACGAATCCGACGGGAGTGGCGGTTAAGTCAATCGGTACTTTATCTTGTTCTTGAGAATTTAGTCCCTATTGGGCGTTTCTCAAGAAAAAAACGCGCGTGCGAGAATTTTACAAAAAAAATTGTGTGATTCAAAGACTTCTGCAGAGGTTTTAAATGAGGCACTAAACATACTCATTTGAAAATTGATGAAGGAGTTTGAAGAACGGCAAAGATCTCAACACGAACCTCAATTAGAAGCGCGCGAGCGCTTTAAATGTGCCTAGATCGTAATTGCACAGTATAATGTACAAAGACCTAAAACTGCAGCCTTATAAAATGTAATTGATACAAGAATAAAAGCTCCAGGATGCCGGTTAAAATGAAAATTTACCTGGCATTGATCTCTGACATAAATTGGCTGCCAAGCAGTGCTGGTTTAACACCTATGAACTTTTTCCTGTGGGTTAACCCAAACCTAAAGTTTACGCCAATAGACTAACTTCTCTGCAGACATAACAGAGTCTACCTGACGAGCAGTCATGAGAAATTTTACTGTTCGAATAAATGAGTGCCGTGACCGCGAAGGTTGACATTTCGACGATATTATTCTAAAGAAATAAATTTCCAAATCGTATAATTTCATAAATAGTAAACACATTTTCGATAGCTGGCTTACTTTTTTTAATTGACCCATTAAATATAAACTTTCTTTAGGGATATATTAATAATATTAATTTACAAGATATTACCACTAAGGTGACATCTATTGTCTAAATGTTGCACTAGATCCCTATAAGTGGATAACAAACGACTATTAAAATCTGTCAACAGCGACAATTATAACAATTAACAATAATGATGTAAACGTTAATTATTGTTCCCTGACAAAAACAGCCATGGACCGGTTTTGATCTATTTTAGAACTCATCAGCGTAGCACAGTTGGAGACAGGGAAACGAGTTTTATTATTTAGTATTTAATTATCTGGGTTATTATTACCATAATGGTGCCATCGCTTGTCTAAGCGTTGCACTAGATCCATTTGAGTGGATAATAGATCCTTTCAATAGTCGGTGGTTACGATATCCTGTTATCATAAATAAATAAATGTCCTTTAAATAAGGGACAATACATAATCCAATAATTAATCATTAAACAATAATTAAATTTATTTAAAGTACTTCACAAATTGAATGTGTCATTACAATGAAAAGAATAGTACAATTAATTTTAATTATAATGATATAAAGTAAATGTGTGTTTTATGTTTTATCACATATTCATTAACCAAAGTACTTTACAACGGAAAACAATTTTTTTATTTTTGTGTAAAGGCCACGCAAACACACGTCATAATTTTTAATTGTTAGTTTGAAAATGACCTTCAAAAATTGAAACTGGTCACAAATAAAAAAAAATCTGTGTGATAAAAACAAACTTATTAAAAAAAGGTATCACAAAGTGATGGCTTCAAGATTCAATCAAATAATTTGTTTATTTATTAAGAATACTTTTAGCCCTCTTTTACATTTATTTATTATTTCATTAAGTTTATTAAATATCCGTAATGCTGCAAATACATTAGATTTCACACATAGTTTTACACACTATGGTGTTATGATCATGATCTAAGTTAAGGTTATATTTGAAATCAAATAATATAATTCACAAACATAGAGGCTGAAAAACGTCATTAGGACTGTACCCCGATATTTTCCCCTGCTATTTTCTGAATAATTTAAAATTAATATAATTGATAATACTTTTTTTGAATTATAAATTATTTGCACGATATGAATATCTGTAATGTTATACCATATTTATTTATTTATTTTCTTATCTTTTGACTTCTTTCTTAAATAATACACATTCAAAAAATTATCAAAATACAATTGTATTCATATATAACGCCCAAAGCCATAACTTTGTTATTTATTAACAGATTTAAATCAACTAAAAAACAAATTAAATTGCTATTTAAATGCTATGAAATGACATTAATTACATATTTTTTCAAAATTAATTTTATTTACAAATGAAACTCAGCTTTAAATTTTTAGTGTGCCTTGAAAAAAAAATCGAAACAAATATCAATTGTAAAGTAATTTCAACCATTTGTTATTAGTCTGTATATATATATATATACAACATCTTTATTAACAGACAAAAAAATACAGATAAGACAAATATAATACATTTATGATGATATGAGTGTTAGGATGTTAGTCTGTTAAATGGCTATCGACCGGCGGTCTTTCAGCACTGATTTGTCCTTGTCGATGTGTCACGTCAGTCTGTCTCTGATGATGATGATGTAATGTGATGAATTCGAAAGTAGTAAATGGAGGGGTTTTGAATTTTGGAATTAGGTTAGGATTTCTGCGTAAGCAGTAGAGGGTAAGGATGTGATGGTTGAAGGGATTTTTGGAAAATTTTTCACTTAAGTATAGAAGACGTTCCTTGATGGGGATAACAGAGGTAGAGTCATATAGGAGTTGGTTAGAGGGATTGTGTAGAGGATTACTGGGGTGGCGGATTTTGGTTAAAGTTCTTAGGGAGGATCGCTCGCTAACTTGGATATTGTGGATAGTAGGATTGCAGGAGTTGGAGAAAAGGAGATTACCATAGTCGAGTAGAGGACGGAATATCATTTTATATATTTTAACCGCTGTTTTTATATATACCGTTCTTTTTGTAAGTTAGGTTTCTGAACATTTTGGCTCTAGCTATGATTTTTGTTTTGTTTGAAGCTGTATAGTGTTTGAAATTGACTTTTCGATCTATGGTAATGCCTAGGTATTTTATGGATGTAGAACGGGAAACAGTTATGTTAGAGATAGGAATATCGTGGGCAGGATTATTGTTACGGTGATAGGGAATTAGGAGCTGAGATTTGTGGGGATTGATTTTAATTCGCCATTTAGCAAACCAGTGTTGCAGGGAGTCAATTTGCTGCTGGAGGGATTGAAGAGCTTTAGGAACGGTGGGTGCGTGGGAAATTACGGCTGTATCATCTGCAAATTGCAGAAGATATTTAGAAGGATTGAAGTAAAGAGGATCAGGATTATAGATGTCGAAACAGAAGATGTTATATAGTAGCGGAGATAGAGGGGAGCATTGGGGTAGACCTTGTACAGGAGAAAAAGGAAGGGAGTAAGAGTTGTTGATTTTGACTTTAAGGGATCTGTTTGACAGGAATTGATTGATAATGAAAATAATATGGGTGGGAATTTTAAGGAGGTAGCATTTATACAACACACCTTGATGCCAGACTGAGTCGAAGGCTTTTTGAATATCTAGTAGCAGGACGGCTGATGACTTTCCTTCAAGGTGTGTTGTTTGGATGTTTGAGGTCATGATAGTAAGAGGAAGGGTAGTGGAACGTTTTGGAAGGAAGCCAAATTGGTAGTTTGGGATACGGTCTTGGATGTGGGATAGTATTTTGTTTTTAAGGAGTGATTCGTACAGTTTTCCTAGGACGGGAAGTAGAGTAATTGGACGATAGCTGGAAATTAGAGATGGAGGATGGTCGCGTTTGGGGATACAAATGATTATTCCTAATTTCCATTCGGAGGGGTAATATTTATTTTGGTAAATAAAATAGAGGATGTTGAGGATATGGACGTGTATGTGGGATGGTAAGGATTTTAGTATATGTCTATGTACTAGGTCGTGTCCAGTCGCTGTATTTTTGCCCTTTTTTAAAGTGTTAAAATAGTCCTCTTCCGTAAAAGTGTCCGTCGGTTTTGAACTGTCATTGAATCTAAAGAAATTATTGTACCAGTCGTTAACAAGTTGAAAGGTCGATTGATCAAGGGTCCTGTGTCTGTGAATAAATAGAATTGAAATGGTCTGCAAATTTACGTGTGATAATGTCTGGGTCTGTTATAGTCTCGTCAGTGATAGGGTCGTAAAGTTCTTGCAGTTTGTCCGTCTTTTTGTATCTACTAAGTTTTCTAATTTCAGTCCAAAACTTTTTACCTTTTGAGTCGTTAATTTTCCAACAGCTATTGATCCAAGTGTCCGTCTTATATTCCGTAATTAGTTTTTTAATGTCTTTGTTAAGTTTGTTGAATTTTTGTCGAAGTTCAGGTGTGTCCGTTAGTTGAATGTCTCTGTAAATTTGTCTTTTATGTTTGATAAGGCGAAGGATAAAATTTGGGAGAGGATATTTATAAAATTGTTTCTTAATTTGGGGAGTATTTTGTTTGATCGATTTATATAGGATGTCATTGAATTGGGTGATGGTATTAGGATTAATATGGGATTGGAAGCAATGAATTGTGTCAACTCTGAAGCTACTATCTTTGTGTCACATTTGTTAAAATTGTAAATGAGGTTAGGAATTTGTTGTGGGAGATTAGATTATTTGAAAGGTGATGGCTAGGTGATCGGAACATAGGTCGGGGACGAGGATGACTGAGTGTATGAGGTTTTGGATGTTTTGGTTGCAGAGTAGGACATCAGGAGTGGTTGCTTGGGTGTAATTCATAATAAAAGTGGGTGGAGTAGGGATACGTACAAAGTTGGAGTTGGATAGGAAGGATGAAAGGTGTCGTGATTTTTGTTTGTTTATATTGAAGTCACCGATGATGATAGCATTATCGAACAGAGAGGCCTTGATAAAAATGGAGTCTTCAATAGGGGAATGAGGGTGAATGTAAACGAGAAACAAATTGATTTGGAATGTGGGAAAGGTAATGGTGAAATGTAGACATTCATTAAGTGGGTGATTAATCTTTGGAGGATTTGATTTGCCTAATTTAACTGAGGGATGGGATGCAGCTATTGACCCCCCCTCTGATGTTTTCATTATGCACTGTGGCTGGAGTTTGGATTTGGTTTCAACGAGCATACAGAGGTGGGTAGGGTTGTTAGTAAGGTAGTTGTTGAGGATAAAGGATTTGTTAGCGAGCGAGTTAATGTTGCAATACAACACATTGAGGCTATTGAATGTTAACAAACGAATGTGCTGTGCGAACGCCTTCTATAGGGACGGTGGGAATAATATGGGGGGCGGAAAGATCGAACATAACTATGCACATTCTATTGCCGGAAAAAGAAGCATGCGTGTCGATGTTATACGAATTTATGAATCGTTCGCGAAGTTTTTTGATTAATGCTTGTCGGTCGGTGTTAGTTGGGTTATTTATTTCCGTCGTGAATGTGTCTAAAATATGATCATGGAGGGTGATTGATTTGTGTAAGCGTGATTCTTTAACGTCTGGGTCGTCAATTTCGGTTGATTTTTTGTTTGTGCAATGTATTTTTATGTTGGGTATTCCCTCGATAGGTTGACGTGGGCGGTTTGGACATTTGGTGGACCAGGCACCGTGATCTTCTTTTCCACAGGATGTACATTTGACTGGGAGTTGTGTTAGGCAGGCGGAAGTGAAGTGTTCACCAGCGCATTTAGCGCAGCGGATTTTGTCCTTGCAGTCAGCTGTGATGTGGTCGAATTTAGCGCATTTATTGCACGGCGCTGGAATGGGTTGGGGTGCCATGCTCTCCTCAACGGGGTAAACTTTACAGAGGAACTTGAATTGTTGTTGTATTAGTTTCGTGTAAGAGTTGTGCGAGGCTGTAATAATGCGCACCATTCTAGTTTTTAAACCGGTGGCTCTTGAGATTATTCGGCGGCAGTATCTATGTTCGATTCCGAGCGTGTTTAAGTGTGCGCTGATCACCGCGTCTTCAATTTCAGTTTCTAGCGAACGTATCACGCATGAGTATGACGGCCCTACTGAGTTGCGCTCGCGCGGAGTGGAGGTCGACAGTACGAATGTGCGAATAATATTTTTGCCTTTTAATATTTTTAGGTTATTTTCATTAGTCTGTATTTTACAACAAATGACGTTTGTTTGTTCCGAATTTTTTTTCAAGGCACACTAAATTTATACAAAAATATCATATTAATAAGATTTATTATTATTTTTTTCTGACATAAATATCAAATTAAAATCAACATATTGGGCATCCTTGGATTCAGAACAATAAAGTATAGTATAAAAAATAAGAAAAGAATATGCAGCCATTTAAAAATTTAAAGTTGACTGTCATTTGCCAATAAAGTTAATTTTGAAAAAATATATAATTAATGTCATTTCATAGTATTTAAACGGCTATTCAATTTGTTTTTTAGTTGATTCAAATTGGTTCATAAATAACAAAGTTGCGTTGGGCGTTTTTTTATCGAACACCCGGTATATGTCCATAAATATGCCAAATATTTGTTTAAAAATAAAAATAAATTTGAAAAGGGTGCTTATTATTAATGTTTAAAAACAATAAACCATCCTCCTAGTAGAGTGGTATCTATGAAAAATATTAATAATTTACATCTGTTAAAAATCAATGTAAAATTAAATTAGTTTCTACTGTTCCTTGGCTTTGTGTATTTTTAGTATCTTCAGAAATAAATATATTACTATATTATTATTAGACTTTCAAAATTTGATCAGTATGTAGTTATTAGAGTAGTCGTAACAAATATCTGTTTTAAAACTCTTAAGGACTAACATATTGTACTTAATTTAAAGAGTAGCTGTTCTCAATTTTAACTGCTACCAATTATCATTCCCTAAATAATTGTTTTGCATTGAACTTGTAAGGTATTTTTGTTTATTTTCAATTGTTCTACTGTATTCATATGGTTTTGAATACTATTATGTTTGTATTGTTATTTATTTTTTCCAATCCTACATATAATTTTATATTTCCATCATTCTGTGAGGCACTTCATCATCACTATACCTGCTATAAGAAGGGTGATGGCATTAGCATGCTTGTAATATGGATATTTTGGTGACTAACATTTACATAAATAAAAATAATATAGGCTTCAAAATCAACACTACCCTGTGGCACCCTTATATTGTTATTGTGTTGAAAATGTTATTGCTAATTGTGTGTGTTCTATGTGCTAAATATGAGCATAATAAAGTTTGTCCTATTCCATCATAACAACTTTATCTCAAATTAAGCTGATTCCCTCAAAATACTTATTTTAGTTAGAAAAAATTCTTGGGTTATCAGAATTTATTGCAACATTATTTTAGTTTGTTTTATTTTTATATTAGCAGATAAAATTACAGTTTACTGATGAACCTAAAGATTTATTTATTTATTTTGCTTTACATGTTCACTTAAATAAATGTTCTAACAATTTATATGAATACATATATAAAAACTTAACAATTTGGAGTCGGACATACGGGCAAAGTTCATGTAGTGTTCTTCCACTCAGACTCATTACACTACATGAAGGCATTTTCACACTGGTGTGTGTGTATATTTTGTCCATTTAGACAATATTTTAGCAAAGTATTTTTGTAAATAAACCACACAGTTAAAATATACATTTTTAATGTTGGTTATTTTGAAGATGGACTTAATTTAATATATTTATCTTCCCTGAATAGAAAAATTAACAAAACGATCTCCTGTTTTCACAACAACGTTATTACAAAATAACATATAATTATTTTAGTTTGTTTTTATTTGTGTGGTAAATAAACATATAAAATTATAGTTTAATGATGAACATGAAGATTTTATTTTCTGCGGATTTCTCCAATTTAAGAAGGAATTCTCACAATACTTTAGCTGTGCATGTTTTAAAAATGTATTTATTTTTAGCTTAAATTATATATTTAACGAAATTCAAACAGAATTTCAAACAGAATTTCACTAATGAATATTAAAAAATTGTTGATCACATTTATACATACATATTTATAAATACTTAAATGATTTTTTGTGCTATTTGCTACAATTGTTTCACAACAATGTAGTGAAGAAATGATACAACAAATTACATGTTTATACTATTTAAATTAAGTTTACAATAGTAAGTTTGAAAGGGTGTTTTTGTAGTTAAATATGTTTAATAAAGGTGCATGAAAAGGCCTGTTTAATCATTCAGTGGATTTCACTTATTTATTTCCATGATCTTACAATTACCAAATTATACACTCATCAAAAACGGGAAGAAACTGGACATTTTAGACAACAGGGAAATAATAAAGAAAAACAAACCAGAAATCTTCTGAATGACCAAACGGACCTCTACAACTCACCGTTATTAAACCTATTTCAATACAAAATCACCCTCCTGACTTCGGCACTGTAAATATAGTATAAATAGTATAATTTATTGCATCACTTTGTCACAGTGTTGCAAAACCATTGTAGCGGCTTGCTCAATAAAATTGTTTTCTAATTTAAAAATAATCAAGAACATGAACTTTCCACAACTATCATTCTCAATAATTGAATTATTAAAATATTTATTCTATTACCTGAAAAAATATTATGTCTCTTATACAAAATATGATGATCAGCATTTCAATAATATTCACAAACAGAATATCGAAAATAATGTAAAGTAACAAAACATTGACTTACCCCATATGCCTGGATCATCGAAACACGAATGATGATTCGATACTGTAATTAAAGGTACTTCTTTGGGCCGCTCATCCAAGGCCTTTATCATAACGTCCCTATTATAAACCTTTGCATTATTGAAAAATTCTGAAACAAAAATAAGACCATAAATACTATTTAAGTACTTAATATGTACTTATATAGCATACAGGATTTATTTAAATGTGATTCCAAATCTGATCTCTCATATACTTCTAAAATTAACAACATATTCTACATTAAAGGTTCATTAAAAAAACATATTTTAAATGTTTTTCTAAATAATGTACTTAAAATATTTCAAAAATATAAATTCGCAAAGTATTAAACAATAATTATAAGCATATTTTTACTAGTATTCTACATTCAAGATCAATAACAAACATATTCCAGTGCTAAATAATGTACTTAAAATACTTCAAAAACATGAATATGCAATGTATTGAACAATAATTATAAGCATATATCTACTAGTATTTTTGAAATACCATTGTTTTATATATTATTTATTTATATTATCGAAAACAAAATTAGATACAACTTTAAGAATAAAATAAAATTAAAATTAAATGCATATCTAGACAAAAAAACCTGATGATAACAAATTGTTTAAATATTTTTTACAATGGTTTGTGACAAACTGCTGTGAACCTATTAACTGAATTAAATATTTTAAATAGTATTTGTTACCAATATTAAATTTTAATTCGTATTTTTATACATTATTATTAAAATTTTCTGAGTTGATATTATTTATTCATTGATTTTTTTTATAAATCGATAATGTGGCCTAATTCTATTTAAATGAATTTAGATTAATCTATTTATATGTTTTGCTAATGACATTTCAAGTTTATATTCTGCTATTAAAAATAAGACAGGTTTAAAGTTTACAAATTTTCCATTCAGAAACGACCAATATAAACAAGATCTGTCATAAGCTAAAAAATTAATTCCTTGAGCTAAGTGACCTTATCAAGAATATTAACTAGGAAAACATTACTGATCACACTACTAACACACTCCTTGATAATGACCTAAACTAATCTGAGAAATACATAATATAAAATAGGGAAACAAAACCAAGAGTTTTATTTTAAATTTCAATTAATATTTCAAAATATTTCAGCACAAGTGAAATTAATCAATCAGACAATATCCAATTGATTTAGTCTAGAGTAAATATAATATTCAACATATAGGTTTTAATATTAACATAATGTTTCACCAAGTGATTAATGAGAAACAAGTATATGATATAATATTCAACTTTCTTAATTCTGAATTAATATTTTTGTTACAATATATAAATTTTATATAATTTAAAGTAGTAATTGTTCTCTTATTTCATAACTTTTTCATTACACTAGTTAAAAAAAATTTGATTTCATTTCAAAACTACTAAAAAGTTACAGTTTTTCTATTACATTAAAATCATAGTTAACATTACTTACAGCAATATCATTTAGGTATTTTCATTTTTACCAAAGGCTTCCACTCCGTTATACATGTTAAATAATAGCAAAAACATTTTTAACTTTGTTTCATATAACATATATGCATAGCTTAAGTTTGCTCAAATCTCCTTTGAAGAGTGAATCAAATTAATCAAAGAATCATTTGACAAAATTACCATAAGTGTCAAGGTAAACACAGAATTTTTATAAATATTAAAACTCATTTTAGGTAAAAATTGTTTCTGCTTACATATAATAACATAAAAACCAGTTTATCTAATATAACACAACATTTGTAATTAAATACCCAATAAAAACTCTTTAATAAAAATATGAGCTGTATTACTTATTGGGCTCTACAAATCCTATATAAATTATTCTATTAGAGAAGCAGGAATTGGAAGATATAGCTTTCAGAAGAAGTAAGAAGACTGCCAGATCACCAGAAAGAAAAGAAAACGTCAACGAGATGGATCAAATACTTAAAAAAATACTTTCAAAGAGATGAGAAGTGATATTAATAGCCTATTCGACCAAAACAAAAAACAAAATGATGATATGATTAAAGAAATTGAAAAGTTAAACAGCGAAGTAACTCGTAAAAGTAGGCTATAAGAAAAATATAATTAACAAAAAAGTTCATGATTGGGAAGCAATTAAGAACACTTTTATGATAAAAAAGTATGAGAGAAAATGGGCAAAAATAATACGGCAACGAATACGGCGAAGAAAAAAGGAAATGGCTTAAACAGCAGAATTAACAAGAGGCCAGACGGGGAAAATGGGGATTGTAGAGTCAGTGCATCTTTCTGGAATATTGCGGGTATTAAAAGAAATTGGATGAGGCGGAAGGATTTGAGGAATCAAAACGTTGGGTGGCAGGCAAAGATATGGTCGGATTAGTAGAAACTTGGGTAGAAAAGACACAATGAGAGCAGATCAATGATAGATAACCAAATGGATTCGGGTGGAAGTGTGTAGGGGCTACAAGGGTGAGCACGACGGGCAGAGCAAAAGGTGGGATAATAACGGGAATAAGGGAAAATCTTGAAGAAGTGGAAGATCTTACGAGGGAAGAAGTAGAAGAGGTTATGTGGAGAACATTCTGTAAAGGGAGACAACGGTGGAAATCTGTTATAATATACTCACAGAAAAGAGAGGCAGAAATCATGACAGCAATTAGTAAAGAGTTGGCCGATATGGAATATCCCAGGGATAGCGTTTATGGATTGGCCAAAAGAACAAGGGCTGGATTTAGGACGGCTTATATAGGACCAAGGAGTGGCTCAGTCATCGACTACATACTAGTAAGTAATGAAATCAGAGATGAGGTTGTGGAGTTTGTAGTCGAAAACAGAATGGGTTCTGATCATATGCCGGTAACAATAAAGGTGAGTGCGTACTATGACAAAGAGCAAAAGATTAGGAGAGACAGAATGGTGCTGGTTAAAAAAGGCATTGGAGTCTTACAAACGGAAGATAGCCATAGCAAATTTCAAGGAGGTGGAAACAATAGGCCAACCGATAAAGGTCACAAGCGCAATTTCGAAGAAACTGAAAGGGACTAAATATGCGGCGGCCAATTGGTTCAAAGAACAGAGCGGGAGGATAAAGGGTAACGTGAGGGGGGCAGTACGTGAATGGAGAATGGGAAGAGGGTCAAAGAATAAGATAAAAGAAGCAGAAACTGAATACCCAAAGAGTGTGCAAGGTTAAGAAGTAGTTGTGGACAAAAGAAGAGAAGAGTAAAGTGAAGAAACTACAAAGGGAAAAAGAGCTCTGGGAATATATAAAACAAAGGTCTGCACACACGAAAAAAACAGGTGAGGGGGTTGAGATGGACAAATAGAAAGAGTATTTTGAAGGGCTTCTGGGTTCCACAAGTGGCGAAGAGGCGGATATGAGCACAAGAAGTACAAGCTGCGAAGAGGAAATGTTTTCCATGTGGGAGCTGGAGAGGGCATTACGGTGCATGAAGAAAGGTAAAGCAGCCGGTCCGGACGGGATTAAGGTGGAGACGTGGCAGTGTTGTAGCGATGAAGGGCAACAAGAGAAATGGATGATGTATCGGAATGCGGGAAGAAGAGGGAAAGTAGAAGAATTGTTATGGAAGGGTGAGCGTATGGAAAGAGTGAAAGAGTTCAAATACCTAGGCTTTATATTCTTGGAAGCGGGTAAAGCTAGGCATATTGAGTATGTTTGTAAGAAAGCGAGAGTGGCGATGGAGCGGTTGAGGAGAACGTGATAATCTGAGAATGCAAATGATTTGGTTGGATGCATGCGTTAGAACCGTGCGACTATAGAGAGCAGAAGTGTGGGGAATAAGTGTAGAGGAAAAGATCGAAAGGTTGCAACTGCAGTACCTCAAAAGTTGCATAGGGTTAGAGAGGACCACACCCGGGTACGTGGTGCTGCAAAGCGAGTGGTGAAGTTTGAAAGGAGGTTGAGTGGAATGGAGAATATAAAATTAGTGCAAGAAATTTGGAAAGTGTGCTATAGGGAATGGGAACGAAAGCATGGGTGTACGAAATGGATGCAAAAGAGAGCAAAACTGTATGAAAGAGCTGGAATGTCTGTGATGTATGTAGAGGAAAAGCTAGGGCGGGGGCAGAAGTTAGAATAAGAAGTAGTAGAAAAACTGGAGATAAAAGAACTACAAATTCGACAAAACAAAATAGCAAAGAGTCGGACCTGCCCGAACTACAAAAATCTGCAAGTTTTCGGAACAACCCCGCGCTATTTCTACCTAGAGAGTATGTAAGAATGCTAGCTCGGCTAAGGTGTGGGAATGAAGAAAGAGAAAGAAAGGTATGGATGGGAGTAGAGTATACGGTGTGTGAATTTGTACCAGGGGAAAAAGTGTGGGAGCATTGGTTGTATGAGTGCGTTGAGGGACCTAGTTTTAAGAGTAAGAGTGTAAATGAGGTGTTGTGTGAGAGTGGAAAGGGAATTAAAGAATGAAGAGAATTGATGAGAATGATATCAGTGAAGAAGCTAGAAGAAGCTAAACGAAAGTGTTTAGTAATGATTAATTGTTTTATCTATTACTGGTGGCATTTCTTTTTAGTTTTACTATTATTTCATTGTCTTAGTTTATGGTTTATAAAATTATAAATTATTGTATAAGTTTAGAGTTTGTAATATTGTAGTATGCTAAATAAAGGTTATATATATAATTTTACAATCAGACTTCTCAGTTTAGTGCAGGGCAGTAATGTGAATGTACTCACTGAACTGAAAGCAATGAAACATGGTGTCCTGTTAGTGTTGGGAAATGGATGAACCATAGATACCAGGGTTCATAATACGATAAATAAAAATACTGTTCTACACTTTCATTTATTTATTTGTAACGTTAATAACAAACTGAATTCTTACAACTATTGGCGCGGTATATATAATTAGAAAAAACACGAAAATATTTTCGTAAAATCTGCAACAAATGAGTCTTATTAAGACTACAAGAACAAATCACTTTTGAAACAACTACTTCTCTGCTAATACTTCGACAGACATTGAATGATACAAAAGTAAAATTACTTTACAAAATAGCAAAGCTATTATATTAAAGCAACACTAGTTTGAACGTATTTCTTTCTGTACAATGAACTAATATATATAGTTAAAGGAATTATAGGAAAAAAACAGAAAGTAATTAAGTTATGTGTGATGACGGCTAAGGGTTCAGAGTGGTTGTCAAAGGCATTACATTCTATGCGAGTTTCTTTTTGGGTAACAAATCTAATAATTGATCAGTTAAGAGATTAAGATCAAAATTTAACAAAACATTTTTATTTGACTCTACTGTTTTAAAAGTTCAATATTGTTCACCGAAAATGTGTGTCCTGTTTCTAGTGAGTGTAACTGCTGATTCATTTGGGTTTTGAATTTAAAAATAGTATTGGTGTTCTTTAAAACATTTTAATATATTGCGTTGAATTTGCCCTAAGTATATGTTATTGTAATTGTAGTTTATTGAATTAATTCCGTATTGCTCTACATGGTTTGTAAAAATTGTATGCCAAATTTATGGGGTTTGTTTGGCATATATTAGGTAAATCTGCATCTAGTCACTGTTGGAAAGAGTTTCTCATCCATGGTAATATAAGCTCCCGGTTTGAAGCAATTTCAACGGTTTTCAAAAAATTTGTCCCAAACTGCTGACACTAAAGTAAATTTGTCTGTTTGCAAAAATTGAGGGATTTATTTTGTCGAAACAAATCATCTTTGAAAACACTCTATACTAGTAATCTATCAGCAACACCTTCTTCAATTCTTTTCGAAATAATTTTGTCTAAAGCAATTTCAGTTTGCTGATTTGGAGCGTTACTTCCACCTTCGTCTTCAGAACTGGAAGGGGAATCGCATGCATCTTCTCATACGTTTGTTTGGAATATTTTCGCAGTCACTGTCGCTTGAATTATCTATATTGTTTTATCAGGAATTTTCTCATGACTACTCTCCATAATAGCACTGTTATCGCCACTACCTTATGGATCAGTTTGTTTGATATTTGTTACGAATATATATAAAGTAACATTAAGTTCATAAAATGTATTTTCTACTTATACCTACAAAAGTCATAACATCATATCGGAAAGCATGTAAAAATTTTGAATTGAAATTAGATGGCCAATCATTTTAACTGGTCTGGTAAATCTAGTGTTAAATTTGTATAAACATAAAAAGCAGGGAAAATGCTGAATTTATTCATATAAACTGCTGGGTGGTAAACAAATCTAGCATACTTTTTTGTGACAATTTTCTTCGAACTAATTAGGGTGGTATTTGATTTTCTTTTCTGTTTTCCAATGTGTCTGTTAATTAATTTATTGATTGTGTCTATTTTTCAATTTATGCAATTTTCTTGATTAAACTAAATTCCTTTTCTATTTCACTTCAGATAATGGATGTTTATTGCTTGAAAAAAATCATGCTATTAAAAGCTGCTAATTTATGTTTGAATGGAGAAGATAAAAATGAGTGAATGAAATTAAATGTTTGTAGTTTTCCTACAAATAGTAAATTCTATTTTGAATTATTATTTATCAAAAGTAAATCAAGAAAAGGAATTTGATTATTTTCTTCTATTTAATGTGTGAACTTAATACTGGGGAAAAGTTTATTTCATTCACACCTGTTTCTCTTTTAATAATTGCAATATCATCCACTCATCTTGGTATAGATGATGGACCCTTGGAAAGTTAGGGATTCTTTTTATAGCCCCATTTTCAAAATGGTTGAGAAAAATATTTGCTAGAAAATGTGACAAAGGGTTGCCCATTGCTATTCCGAAACTTTGTTTATAGTATGTGTTGTTGAATATAAAAGTATTGCATTCCATTACAAGTACTCTTCTATTTTTTCTGTTTCTATTGAGTTTTCGATTAAAATTTGTTTTCTTCGCATAAACTCAAAAACTATACAGTTATAAAAATACAATGATTTAACACAATTTATTTATATACAAAACTTTACAGTTAAATCAGAATTATTCTTTAACGTTCAAAAACAATTCTTTATTTCATTTATAACAATTGAATGCTTTATTCAATTTGACTGAAATTTATTATTAATGATTATTATAATACAACACATCATTTCAATAACAATGGTCATTATTGATTAAGAAGAAGTGTAAAAAAACAGTTGTACAACATATATACTAAGATATTTTTTATTGTTGCACCTTGCACAAATTCAAAAATTACTGCTTAGTTCATTTGATAGTTTTTTGTCTATTAACAATATTTGATAAATAAATAAAATATATGAGTTATGTTAAATCATCATATTTTGATCCCAGGATTCTATGGTTCCTCTAAATATATGTTAAATATTTTGTGATTTCTCAAGTTTAAGTGAATTACTTCATCACCTTATCACTAATTTATTATTATTAATTGTACATGTGCAAGAGGGTTCTAACCACTAATTATATGTTATCAATATGACCTTAAAGTGCGACCTATTTATGAGACCAATATAAAATGAGATCTTTACAGCCTCCACTATCTACACATTCTATGTTCTTGTGAAACAACTTATACCGGGTGTTGGATAAAAAAAAACGCCCAACGCCAATAATTTGTTATTTATTAAGCTAATTGAATCAACTAAAAAACAAATTGAATGGGCGTTTAAATACTATGAAATGGCATTAATTATATATTTTTTCAAAATTAACTTCATTGATAAATGACAGTCAACTTTAACTCATTGCAAATAAATGTAAGTGTACTCTCTTTTATTGTATTTCTAGTTAACAAACTTTCACTGTGAAATTATTTTCTGTAATTATATTTTTTAAATTTTCCCACATTTATTACTTTTGTGTATTAGAAATAATATATATCAATATATTCATATAAATAATAGCAGCAACACTATTTAGGTAATTAAATTTAAGAAAAGAAAGAAAATAACTTGATAACAAAAAAATTAAAACTATTATCATTAATTAGTGTCTTGTTTAAAACCATCTATTATTTTTATTCCTATTTTGTTTTAAGGAGCAAGTGAAACTTTCCATGTATTAATTATAATTTATATATTTTGTATAGTTTTAATTATCCTTATTTATGACATGACATTTGAAAGCATTTGTTATTTGTTTGTGACCTGGAAATTGTAGTTAATAATCAATTAAAAAATAAAACATGTGACTAAATTGTCCTGCTTTTAACGATATTTATATTTAGATTAGAGTATATTTTATTACAACAACAATTCTAATAGTAATTACAACAAAAAAAAAATAAATAAGAACAACAATGAAATCTCAAAAAACTACCATTTTTATATAACAATGGTCCCTAAATACTGACAAGTAGAAGACAAAATATACAACAATTTTCAACAGTTTAATAGACTCTAATATGCTAATTTAAACAGCACTCTTATTCTATTAAATTTATTATTGCTCCATTATATAATCATTTATTAAAATGTCGAGCACAATCAGGTTTGAATGACTAAACACATTATCAAAACTTTAATTCCATCATCATTAAAAAAACACTTTTGGCTATTAGTTTATGAAAACTAGTTATTATGAATGTAAATTGCCAGCATTACAATTATCATTATTCTGAGAATATATTAGAAAATATATAAATATCCATCAAGTTTTATTACTAAAAATGATGTTTACACATAGGTAAGGTTACCATATGTACATCCTCAAATAGCAAGGTTTAAATAGCATTCTGATGATTTTTTTTTAATATTACTACATTTATAGTCAATATAAAGAAAACAGAAATATGTGGAATTTTGAATGTAGAAATATAATGTAATTGATAAATAAAAGTATGGCCATCATATAAATTTATATAATTTATAATATTTGCAAGCATTTGGTATTTTTCACTTACTGAATATTTTTTATAACCATTCAGACTTTGCCTGTGCATTAAGACTGGGATCTTATAACTTTTTGTGTAAATAGTGACATAAAAATAATACAGAACAGTTGTCCAATAATAGTTTGTTTGACAAAAATGATACATTTAGCAAAATGTGTTAATTCTTGGTTATAATAAATAAAAAATTTAAACAGTGTACTAATTTGTTTTCTTTATTTTGACTTATTTTGCTGCTTTTTTGCTATATGAAAGGAAAGTCGGTCAAATTTTACTTTAAACATTGGTGCATATACTCCTTAAATGGGTATTTATTAAGTCTTCAATATTACAGATGTGCAGCATGCAATTCTACAAAGTGTGCATTAAGTCTAGGACATGATGTCATCATGAAAATTTTAGTTGTTAAAAATACAATGTACCATAAAATCTATTTTGATAATTTTTTATGATGCTGCAAATTGTTTCTAATTTTAGAAATTAATGGATTTTTGCAACTGTGATAATTACAGAGAACAAGTTCTCTGTAATTATAAATTTACAAAAGAAAACATGTTAATTATAAATACTTGGAAATCCAGAAAA
Organism: Ontholestes murinus; assembly: GCA_963969525.1. Lineage (NCBI taxonomy): Eukaryota > Metazoa > Arthropoda > Insecta > Coleoptera > Staphylinidae > Ontholestes > Ontholestes murinus. The sequence continues at coordinate 57,443,548 of OZ018387.1, forward strand.
AATCAGATGATATTGCAAAATTTACAAATATTACACAATTCTAGTGTAATTGAAATGTAACATCTTCACATAAACTGTTTTGCACTTTCTTCTTCCCAGTGTTTCAATTACATACCAAAAAAGTCTTAAAATGTTATTTTAAATATTTTTAGAAGTAAAGTTATTATTAGAGCTTATAATTAAGTTAAGTGAAATAAAATATAAATTATATATTAGATAGAATTAATAATAAAAATGTTGCAGGCAAAATCTTTAGTTGGATGGCTGACCGGTACAATTCACAATTAATAGAACTTAGAGTTTTAAACAACAAGCTCATTTACACACACACAAATAGCATAGAATAAGGACCACATGAAATGAATCTGGTTGTTTATAACATATCTTACCAGTGGGTCGTTTTCACACCATCCAAAATTAGAAAGAGGACACACATAAAAAAGTCTTTCCACCCTATATCTTTTGAGTACTAATACTCTTAATATTTTTATCCTAATTAATACCTTAAGAGGAAATAGGTTAAACAATTGTGTATTATAAGGCAAATAAAACAATAGGTTTGTAATTTCACTAATTTTAATGTCGAAACTGCGACATATGTTTCGCCACACAGTGGCTTCATCAGGCAGATGATTAATGTAATCATCAAATTGTGTATTATACTTCAAAATTTTAATAATAATAAACATCTTTATTCACAGAAAAAGGAACATAATATACATGTAAAATGGAAATAATGTATGGCAATTATTTATTTTTCTCTTCAAAGGCTATCGATCCACAGTCTTTCAGACTGGATTTATCTGTTATACAAACATCATGATTGTAATATCTAACAGAATTAACTGTTGTTCCTCAAACGTCATGATCAATAATGTCAATTTGAAAAGAACTGATGAATGATGGCTTCTGGATATTTGTATCGAGGTGTATTAAAGGATTTTAAGGGATACACATATGTCAAAATTTTATTAACTTCTTATACATTCAATGTATTTTTATAAATGTGCAATTATTTTCTTCCCAGGTCATTTAAGCAAAAAAACACACAAGGGAAATTTTGTAGATATTAAAAAAAATACATTAAAATCACCTATTCATAGTACATCACAATTATTTTAAAGCGAGATATTTAAAATTATAAAACTATAATTTCGGCCAATTTTGTATAATTTTAAATGCATAGCAATGGAATGTCAATGCAAGACGTGAATTTTATTATCAGCTATGTTAGTACCAAGTGGTAAATGGAGATTTATTTGAACATTTATTATAATTTCTGTTAATTTTGATTGAATTTAAAGGTACCTAAATCAGTTTAGTGTTAATTATTTTATATATATATATATATATATATATATATATATATATGATTAAATATCTCCTAGTTTGACGCTATGATATCATTGACATTCTATGGCTATGCATTTTAAATTATAAAAAATAGGCCGAAATTATATTTTTCCTATGGTGCGTTTGTCGACACAACACCCGCTATAAGAGTTTCACATTATAGTACAACAGTCGTATTTTATATATCTATTTCATAATACTATTTTATCTTACTTATTCCTTAGTTTATTATTTTTCTATTTAAATTAATATAATTTATGATATTTAACAAACGTAAGTGTATTCAATTCTCAAGTATTAGGTCCATGTACTACAATAACATGATGAACTATTTTGTCAAATTTATTCCACTGATAAAAAACTTTTAAAAGTTTGATAAGTGAAAATATACTTAAAATTTTAAAAGTGAAGCAATATTGTGAGTCATGTTTAGCAATTTTATAATTGAGAGAATTTAATTACATTCAATGATATAGCAAATATTGATTTTCATTACTTGAAAATAAATCAAAATTATGAGCAAATTTACCAAACTAAGGTACTTACTTATGAGTATTTTACTAAAAATCCCAACTGCTGCTACAGTTATGGTACTGGCAAAATTCCACAATCTAGTCGGATGCCTCAGAGACGGTACAATCCACTTGACGTCGTAACCCATGGTTAAACCAAGGGACTTCACTGACATGCTATAGTTACCCGAGGGTTATTTCCGCCAGCGGTCTGAACTGCTTGTTCTCTCCTAAATTAAATGAAAACCTATTTCATATACTCATCAAGGGCTCAAGTAAGACACTAATCGTACATGGGGCGACATAGAAACCGTTTTATGATCTGTGAAACATCTTTAAAATCACTTTACTTCATTTACTAGGTCAGTCGTATTAATTGCATAATCAAAACCGCGCGACACGAGGTCTTTTACATATGCGAGCTACAAACTACACCACTATGTATAAATATATTGTATAAATGTCAACTGTCAAAACCCCAGTGTCTCTCTGACTCTACCGACAACGTTGCCGGATTGTGACTAAATATATTGAAGGTAATGAATATTTCCAAAGTAATATTTGAATTTATAATTTTTATCAATGCATATAATTGGTATCCATTTGAATATATTATAATTTAAGATATTATGGTAAATATATTAATCTGTAACCTGTGCTGCATGCAAGTTATCTTTTATTTTTGAGTAATGACTACAAATAAGTTGCAACAATCGACTACCCCAAAACAATCATGAATATAAGTTAATCAATACTACAAGAAAGCTCTTCAATGAAATAATGGCGGTTTCTAGTTTATAATTTAAACTAATTCATTTACATTAAAATAGTTTTACATTTTTTTTGTTAGGCAGTTTGTTACACAATTACTGATAAATAGTAAAATAAATACCAACGTGTTAGATGCTTACTTTATATTAATTTATTAGATAATGTATAATTTTGTTTTGTATAAGTTTGAGTTACATATAAAGGGTAATCATAGGAACTTGATTTTTTTTAAATGGAACTACCAACTTTTTTGGTGCATCAAATGCAGAATGTTGTAGAATCCCCTTTCTAATGACACAAAGTTGTCAACGTTTATATTTTACAATGTTTTTTTTTTAAATCTGAGAATATTTATTAAAAAGTTCGTCTGACATTTGTGTAACTTCGCTTGCCTACCTTTTGGTCTAAAGCATTTCTTCGAAATTTCATCCCCCATATTCGCGACACCAACGTCAAAAGAACCGAGTCCGCAATAGCAATAAATATATATTTTCTAAGCGCAATAGTCAGAGTTATTCCCGCCTGACCTTTATACAGTCACTACTCTTTAATTAATAGAAAGCACACTTTTTAATTTCAAATTAAACACAGTTTTTACTTTGTATAATATACAGGGTGAGTTTTTTTCGATGTTCTCTATGGGGATCTCGGAAACTATAAGATATAGAGAAACGGTTAAATGGGGAAAGAAGTGCAGATTTACGAGATAAATTAAATTCCACTTTCAAAGTTTTCAAAAAAGTCAAGGGTAACTAGATATTTTGAAAAGTGTCAATTTTTTCAAATCAATATATCTCGGTTATTAACATATAGAAAAAAATACAATTATTTTCTATCTGTTATAATAACCGAGATATATTGATTTGAAAAAATTGACACTTTTTACTTTTTTCAAAATATCAAGTTACCCTTGACTTTTTTGAAAACTTTGAAAGTGGAATTTTATTTGTCTCATAAATCTACACTTCTTTCCCCATTGATCGTTTAATCGCATAATAAAGCTTTTTTGAAATTTTATGTGGTATTATACTAACAAGTTCTAATTTGTCATATTATTTTGGTATTTTGGCTGTAACTAGCTTATCACTTAAGGAATCACTGTAAACATTATTATGGTTTTAATATTATTTCATTCTACATTAAAGTTAAGGGGTATATAAGTCTGTATATCAAAGAGCAAAAGGTGAATTTGGAATATGTATCTATACAAGTAGGTTTTCTAAGGACATAAATTCTAAATTTTTGTTTGACTTTATTATTGTTTGGCAGTTATTATTATTTTTATTAATTGAGTTTAAAAAGTTGAATCTAAAAAGTACCACCTCAAACATAAAATATGTCATCAATGTAGTTGGCCCAAGAAATGTTATTGGATTTATTTTTGTTAGTGAAAATTTGTTTTTCAAAATTTTCCATGAAAAGTGGTATCATCGGTAATAGGCAGACTGCCTTGTTTATACTGTTATTAAATTCAAAGTAATTTTGGTCAATGCGTTTTTTCATGGTTGTTATTGTTATTTGATTTTTCTATTAATTTTTCGAGTATTACCTGCAATAAGATTTTAATAATTAAGATCCTAAAAAGATAATTTTATAAAGAATTCTCAAATATCAAGTTTTTTTTAATCTAAAATTTACAATTTTTACAAATTACAGAAGCCAATTGTATATATTTTCTATGACAAATTTTCCATCATTTGTTTAGTTGATATTGTTTCCTTTTTTTGAATTTAGTGGTGATCATAAGAATGTATAAAAAATATAAATACTTATCAAAGCATTTCTGTATTAAAAACATTTAAAATATTTTGGAATTATAATAATATATATTATGAACCACTCCCCCTCCATTTCCATAAATAATACCATAATTTACCCTACCTACTCCTGTAAATACCTAGGCATCCTGTTCGACTCCCAACTCCCCTTCAAAGCCTATGCACAAGCTATAAAGGTCAAAATCAAAACCAGAACTAGACATTTTCGAGCACTAACCTAGAGAAATCAAGGAATTTCTACCAAAACATCAGTTAGGATATATAAATCCATATGTCGACCTCTGATAGACTATGGTGCATTCCTTTTCAACCAAATCCGTCCATCCCCTCTCCTTCACTTTAATAGTTGTAAATTCATCAACATTCCTTTTAATGTAGCCCTTCTTAATAAATTTTTCATTCCCCGAAATCCCACCTAAATTTAAACACCCTTTGGTCACACTAGCCTTTGCTAAATAAATATCTTTATATGTATTTTTTATACATAACTAGAGTCAGGGGAGGGCAGAAAGACCGATGGTCGATAGCCCAAACGGACAGACTAACACATTATATATCATTTGTAAATGTTTTTAAATTGTATATTTATATGTTTGAATAAAGATGTAATTCTCTCTCTAGTATTATGAGGTTAAAATCAACAAAGAATTTAGTGTTCAGCTTTAATTTACTAAATATATTATATACATATGTACAATAAGAATAAATGTAACCCTTCTATTCGTAAATATATATAAATTCATATCCATACTTCTGATAAATATTCTTAACAAAATATAAAACATAACATAAAAATGAAAAAATAAATAAAGAATGCAATATATAGACAAATAATTAAAATATTCAAATTATTAAATGACTTTTGTTGCCTATGGATATATATGGATTAAAAAAAAAATAGTTGCTCAGTTTGACTTTTCACCATTTTGCAGGCACAAAGTGTAAAATTTAAAATGTTAAGTTAAATAGTATCACATAATAACACAGCCATATAATTACTAATCAATAACGAAAACATTATTATTACTCTTATAAGTGCCTTCAATTATACAATCATCGTCTTCATCAGACTCAGAATCAGATATTTCTATTGGTGCCGCCAGAATATCATAATTATTCATATTTCCGGATTCCACACTTAGATCTCTAATTGAATTTGTGAGGAGATTAATAGAGCTCATTTCATCTACGTAATCAAAAATTTTTGCCCAAGCATTATGTTTAACTTCATAATCATCCTTGGGAACCAGTAAATTTTCCATAATGGTTTTCGCTTTTTTATGGAACTCCACAACTGAAAATAATTCATAGATTTAATTTCAACATTATTTCAGTTATTAAAATTTTAATTAAAAGTTAAATTTACTACTACTATTAATTAAATTATAAACCATATATAAATATTTGCTGTTTGTTTGTTTGATATGTTGATAATAGAAAAAATGAATTATTTTATTGATTAATGTTCCTACAAGCATTCAACAAAAATCAACAAGGATGTTACGATTTGACAAGTTGTCTTAACTTTGGTGCATATTTTGTACTGGTTGCCTTCACGTTAACTCGTCAGATGTCACCGTTAATTTCATTGTCAATTTTTTTGAACACTTGTTATAATTAAAAAAATTCCTTACATGATTTATTAATAGCAAAGTCAATATAGTCGTAAAAGTTCAAATTTCTGCAGTTCCACCATATTTTCCACTTGGCATGAAAAAACGTTTCCTTCGTGATAGGGTCGGTGCATTGCATAACAAATCCTTTCTCTTCTACATAATCCATAGTTAAACAACTTGAAGCTCTTTGAACGCAATAATCCATTAGTTTTGCCCGCTGTTGAAATAATAATATGAAATAATGCAGAAGTTCAACAGCATATTGTACATTTCTTTTTCTTCGAAGATGATTGAAGCAATTTTGGAGTTCAGGTCTAAAAAGCTCTTCTCTGACATCTACTTTTAATTTTCTTACATTGTTTTCTTTTTCCTAAAAAAAGGTATATAATTTAAATTCTGATGTACAACACTTAACTTAACTGTTCTATATATTAGTGAATTTGTTTTTAGTTGTAAATATCAAAATTGAATTATTAGTGGTAAGTATGAAAATATTGCCATCATCAATATCTAGCTTCATCCATACAAAATTTTTGTATGTTTTGTATAATACTTTTGTACATTCAAATGTATTCTTTTGCGAAAGGAAACTAAAGTCTAATAAATTATAACATGAACATAATTGTTTTAGAGACAAATAATTAACAAAACATTTTTTGTAAAGCAAAAGGACAATAATGATGAAATCAGTAACTGACTACTTTCTGTAAAACAAATCAGGGTACAATAAATGATAAATATTAAAATTAAATATGAAAAAGCGAACACATTTGATCATAATAATAACATAAAGTGTATATAAAAATAAGTTAAATTTAAATAAGTAAAATATTTATTTAATATAGAAGCTATAAGGATAATTATTCCAATGTGCAAAGTTGTATAATACTTGACAGTTGATTACAAACGTAAACAAATATTCAGTTTTTTATTTGTATTTATAATTAATTTAATTTTAACTAGTGCTAGTATATTGTAAGTAATATGCATTGTTTGGTTTTAATACAATGAGATTTATGAACAAATAAACATATGTATCTCTAAAATTTCTAATTTCTAAAAATTACATATTGGTTACTTACAAACTCAGAGACGATTATGTAGAACTTAAAGCTAAGGGGTGTCAACTCGATGTCTACATCATATTCTTCGAAATGTAAATCGTAAACTGGAGTCAATTTTTCTATTTTGTTGATTTTAATCGGTAAGTCCTTGTATTCGTACAATTGAAACTTGTCCATGAATTTTTTTACATTCAAATAATTTTCGACCACTATTATGCTGTTCGCCTCCATGGTTGGGCTTGTTTTAGAACTGGAAGCGCTGCAACAATTTTTTGATAACATTCGGGGTTGAATGATGTGGAATCAAAACATTAATAGATAAGGGTACATAGATATGTAATTAAAGTTAATAATAGATCATGATAACTACGTCAGATTGTTGTTTTGGCAGCACTTGTGAGAATTTTGGCGCGAGTTTTAAAATTAATGCACAGAAAAACTTAAAGGGCTTAATAAACTGGAATAAAGAATAAGAAAGTAGTATTTATATATACTGGTAAAGAGATTATAGGCATGTGTGTGGTATAGATTCCAAATGTTGTAGAACAGATAATTAAGAATTCTGAATATTGTAAAATTGGAATTTTCTATTACTATAATAATAATAATAATAAACTTTATTGCCCAACAGTCACCAATTACAGGACAATATTACTATATATGCTATGAAATATACTTAAAATCTAACAATCATTAATCTTAAGAATATATAATAAAAAATTAACAAAATATCTAAAATAGAAAATTAGTTTATAAGTTTAGTATTTTTAAAATTGTTTTGTAGTGTAAACGTAGGATAAGATTAATATATTTTGATTTGACCTTTTAGTAAAGTTGAATAATTTAGGCAAAAACACTTTTTTAGTTCTTAAGCCATACTTATTGTTAAATTGTTGTTTTTTCAAAAATCCTCTTCTTTCTGCCAAAGTATTCTGGGAGTGATTAATTTTCTCTAATGATTTAAAGTATTGGAAATTCATGATTAGTACTCTGAAAGTAAATAATTGTTTCGTATTTAGTATGTCAACAGAGTCTTCTGATTTATGAAATGCGGAATATACCTATGTGTTTTATTATCCTATTTTGGGAATACTAATTTGCTTAATTAATTATTCTGAGGCATGACCCCATATTGTTATTCCATCCATAGTTCACCAAAATTGAATGATAAATTAATTTTAAAATATCCTGTGGCATAAATCATTTAAGATGAAACAATGTCTCAGCCAGATATCTTATTTTCCCATTTAGATTACGAATGTGTTGACTCCAAGTAAAATTATTATCTATGGTAACCCCTAGATATTTGTGAGATTCCACTCCTTCTAAAACATCAAGACAATTTGACGTCCCAGAATGGAGACAATTGTCTTTGTGGAATATTACACTTGTATCAATAATCGACTCTTTGTAAGGTGACAAAATTTTCATTATTTTTGTTTTATTTTTATTGATACATAATTCCTTGTCATGGACCCAGTACTGAAAATTTCTAAAATCCCTTTGGAGAACCTGCAGTATATTCGCCATCACTGGACGACACTATAGCTGTATCGTCAGCATACAAATAAAGGTCGCATTTACGGAAGCAATCTTTCATGTCATTTAAACTTCATGATGGTTGTGACCGTTACTAGGTGGTAATCCATATTTTAACACATATTGAAAAACTTACTATGTTTTTACCACAATTAATTTATTGTTATATGTTTACGGGGTTTACATATATACAAAAATTCACGACTTAAGTTTCGACCTGTTACGGTCATTATCAAGTCATTTACATAGAGAAGATATAGAAGGGGACCCAGAATGCTATTATTTTCGTATGTCGGTCCTATAGTCCCACCAACTTGAACTGCTTCTTCTTTCTTCCAAGTAATTTTGCAACCATTTTAGTGGTTGACCTCTGACTCTTATATTTTCGAGGATTATCAGTAGTTTTTTGTGATTTATCATATCAAAAGCTTTGCTAAAGTCCACAAATATTACGTAGTTATACATATAGTTGTTTAGATTGTGATTTATACTATCTGCTAGATCTTTTAATAACGTTATTGTGCTTTTATTTTTCATAAAACCGTATTGCCTTTTGTCTATTATATTGTGTTTACCTAGATAGTTAATTAGTTTATTGTATATATACCTTTCCATTACGTTATCTATGATAGGCAATAATGACACAGGTCTGTAGTTATTGTAGACTTCGCGACTGCCAGATTTATAAATAGGCTTAACTATAGATTTTTTAAAGATTTTGGAATATTTCCAGTAGCGAGAGTTAAATTTATTAGCTTCGTTATTGGTCCCTTCATTATATCGCACGAATCTTTAAGGTGTTTAGCCTTTATGTTGTCATGGCCTGGAGGCTGAGCATTGTTGAGACTAATTAGTATTTCTTCTATTTCTGTTTCCGATGCCTCTGGAATAAATATTGAGTTTATTTGGCAATTGGTTTCAGAATTTTGTGATTAAAATAGTTTTTTGTCACAGAGATGAACTAATTCATACACTTGGCTTACACATGTATTAGAGAAATTCTGCTATTTCTTCTTCATCTAATTTAAATGCAATTTTCATCTATTCAATATTATTTGTTTTGCTAGTTCTTTATAAAACTTGATTTAAATTTTTCACATTGTTTTCATATTATCTTTAGAGTTATTAAACAAGATAACGTAAAATTTTCTTTTAGCAGTATTTATGAGAGAATTTAATTTATGTCATTCCTTATTTCTTTATTTCGAAATAGGTTACTTTTAACATTACCTGGTTCATTTGACCTTTTACAAACATGGAAACATCTATCTCTTTCCTTTATATTATTTATAATTTGGTCAGTTATCCATGGTTCAGAAGGCCGGTTTCTCATGTATATACTTATTTGGCACACTGTAGGTTTTATCTAAAGCTGATAAGAATGCTTTTGTTACAGCTTCGAGCATATCGTTTCGCTAAAGAAATTAAGTAATGATCTGATATTTTTGTCTGGACCACGTAACTGAATGAGTCTTGATAGACATTTCTGACATAAATATGATCTAAACAAGAACTGACTAAAGTATTAAGTCTGGACTCTTCGCGCGTAGCCAAATTTATCATCTTAATAAAACCTAAATCATACAAAGTATTATCATACTGTAATACAATATTAACGTCACACAGCAAGTCTAGATTCATATCACCAATTATTATGAAATGTTGATTATTGAAGTTTGATATCAAGTTTCAATAGGCTTGCATCCTTATTCGGAGGTCTGTATATGGCTAATACTAACATTTCTGCTTGATTAACGTGAGTAACCTTAAAAAATAAAGTTTCACAATATTTGGTGGGTTTTTGAATAATTGAGACATTCAAGTATTCCTTATAGTATACAATAATACCACCACCGGTGTTATTATTATACATCCAAATGCATTTATTGATTTAAATGAACACAGCGGGTACATTTCTTCAATATTCACTGATACATCTTGCTTTAATTTTACTTCTGATAATACTATCACATCCAGGCTGTTTAACACAATATTTAATGCACCATACAGACTGTCAAATAGGCTGACATTTGAGTTAATGTCCAAGTGATTGATTTTTTCAGTCGTTTATTGATTGCACTGTTCGTTATCAAGGCTCTTTCTGGCTCTGGCTGAAAGCGAGGAAAACCTCTCGGAACTATAATAATTAATTAAATTGGTTTAATTTTGGTTCCTGCCTTGACAACTGCCTCGACAGTTCAGGATAGAGCACTAGGACTAGTCACAAAAGATGTGTTAAAAAAAAGCAAAAATAGGAAAGTAGTCGTTGTTTACACACAAATGAAAACACACAAAAAAAAATACAAAAAATATACTAACACTTGCACAAAAGGAAAATGAAACGTTAATTTACAAAATGACCACTGGGTCTCGACGAAGATAACAATAAATCAGATAACTTACGTGATATGGATCGACGATTTCGACAGAAAGACTGTTTCTGAAGATAGACTGTTTTTAAAAGAGCGACTGTTTTTAAAGAGACCTTACTCTAGGGAACAGGCGGTATTTATTCGGTCGGTGGTCATCCCTCTTCCTTTCACACCCCTCTAGCGACCACCGAACTCTCGTCGATCCACAAAATTAATTGTTAAGTTATTAATTTTTAAAATACTTTGATATTACTAATATCATTATGAATGTCCGAAGATTACGCACCGGGGCATCCCCGAATTATAGCGCTACCTGTAGGTTACGGGTAGTTACAGGTACGTTTTACCTTTTCAATGTACCGAAAAGGTAGGCCTAATTAAATTACAGCAATATATGGTAGATACAGCGCCCGTTTTGGCTTAATTAAACCAATTTGCATATTTGCAATTATTAATTATTAATTATTATGTATCATGACAGCTCGTGGTTAACATCGTTCGACTTCGTGTTTGGTGTCGTTCGAATCGCCTTCCTCTCAGCCATCCGATGTCCCAGGTGATTTTAGCGTGCGTGAGCCTAACTTTCGCTGTGACGTCACTTCCTGTCCTATTGTTCTCGCCACGTGCGTTTTGCCTGCTCGGTCCGTTCGGCCGCAGGTAGTTGCGACATTCGCAGATGTGGCGAACACGTGATTCCGGGAACTTGGACACCCCTGGTAACGAAATTGGAAGGCGGCAGAACTCGTCTCTACCTGCAGTTGCTGAGAGGGGCTCTTCGACACCAAGTTGAGCTATCATGATATAGGGGCGCTGTTCTCTGGAAATCTAACATATTACGGCGCGAATTTTACTTATTTGGGGGAAAAAAAAGCAACACAAGTTGCTGACAGTTGCCGGTGCTTCGCGCCGGTAATAGGCATAAGATTAATGCATCAACCGATAACCACTGACTAGGTTCGAAAGGCCTTTGCAGGTTCTAAGAACTTTGCTTCTCCAGCTCCCGATGGGATTAATAGCTACTGGTGGAAAAAATTTTCCTCTACCCACCAGGATCTGGCTAGAATTTTTAATTCATGGCTGGATGGAGAGCAGCAAATCCGGCGTGGTTTGTCGAGGGTAGAACAGTGCTTATCCCTAAATCCGGAAATTTGTCCGAGCGCAAAAATTACCTCCCTATAACCTGCCTGAAGGTTGCTACAAGGCTTTCACGCGAATACTGTACTCCCGTATACTCCGAGACGAGTTCTGCCGCCTTCCAATTTCGTTACCAGGGGTGTCCAAGTTCCCGGAATCACGTGTTCGCCACATCTGCGAAGGGTCGCAACTACCTGCGGCCGAACGGACCGAGCAGGCGAAACGCACGTGGCGAGAACAATAGGACAGGAAGTGACGTCACAGCGAAACCTATCAAAGGCCTGGATCGATTATCGCAAGGCATTTGACACATTTCACGAGCTACTGCTTCATTTGTTTGAATGCCTTGCGGTGCCAGATCATGCCACTCTGGAAGACCCGGTTCATTATAAGAACTGACGAAGAACAGGTCAGAACAGAGTTGGTCGCGTATAAGAGAGAAGTGTTCCAGGGGGACTCTGGAACGGGATCTACACCAATCACTTAAAACGGTACAGGAGTATATGAGTGCTATAGGCATGGAATTTGGGCTCGACAAATATGTGCTAATTCACCTGAAGAGAGGACGATGCGGGGAATTTGGAGAAGACGCGCAACTTGTAGATGGAAGCATTATGCAGCACCTTAATGCCGAAGAGATATACGTCTACCTAGGCGTGCCACAGCACCATGTGCATGATGTGGCCGCCATTAAAAACGCTCTTCGCGGCAGGTATGGGCACCTTGTCAGACAGATCTGGTCATCAGAGCTGTCTGGTAATAACAAGGTGCTAGCCACAAATATGCTTGCCATGAACAGACAGGGACCGGAGCATTTATCCTGAAGGCAGCGCAAAAGGCAGCAGAAGGCCTCGGTTTGGACTTCAATAACGGTCTAGGTCACCTCATTGCCCTAAACCCTGACCAATTAAGAGTCCAGCTCAAAAACACAGAAACGGAAGCGCTACTTCAGCGCCATATGGACAAACCGATGCATTCAGCCTTCTTTAAGAACATAGAAGATCTCGGCTTGTCTAAGAAGCTTATATACAGCTTTCTGCGAGCGGCTGGACTGAAGTCAGAAACCGAGGGCTTTATCATAGCATGCCAAGATGGTGTACATAATACCCTAGTCTACCGTTGCCGCATAATGGGTGTAGAAGTACCCGACATAAGCTGTAGGGCATGTCATGGGGCGCCGGAGACAATAATGCATCTGCTGTCATCTTGCAGCGCATATGCGTCTTCGGCCTACATCCAGAGACATAATGCGGCGTTACTAGTGCTATATTACTATGCTCCGGACGATATTGAGTCCGTGGTGGAGAATGAGAGGTGCCGAATTTATTGGAACTTCTCATTCCCAACGCTCAGGTAGATCCGTGCTAACAAGTCTGACGTAGTCCTCCTTGATCACCAACTAAAAACGATGTTTGTGGTCGAATTCTCAGCCCCCGCCGAAACAAACATCGTCATTAAAGAGGAATAAAAACGGATAAAATATCAGGAGCTGTTGTTTGATCTGGGCAGGCTGTATCCGGGGTACACTATAAAATTAATGGTTCTGATTATCGGTGCGTTAGGCTCATATTTGAGGAACCTGAAGACCATACCAGAATGCAGTCATAAAGCATATTCGCTAACCGCATGCATGCAGAAAGCGGTTATCCTAGGGTCACTACGTCTGCTTAAGACACATAGTAATAGGCACCTCTAGTTGCCCTACCTCCAGGCTTGGAGGAGGCGACTGGGGGATACAAGTGGCACCCTCTCTGCGTGAAATCGGAGGCGCATGGGTAAAGTGGGCGACCACATTAAATAAATAAAAAATAATAATAATACCAGTTTATTTAATATTATCAATATATGATTCCTGATTAATTTGAATAATTTTAGACCCATTTTCCTTTCTTGCAAAAATTTTCCCATCTTTAGCCCATACATATTTCCAACATCAATGGCCTTTGATTTAGTCAACCACATATTTTTTTGTTGAAAGCAAACACTTGTTCATATATAATAATGTTCTTGGTAGAGATCGTATCAAAAATATCAGTTTAGTATTTTCATTGATTTTTTTTCTTTATTATTTCCTCCTTCATCGCATGATTCTTTAATTTGATTGTTAACGGTCCATTTTTTAATACCGTCTTTCGATTTGGCTTAACGAATTACCAATGATATAATATAATAATAATAATAATATTTTATTAGTGCTTTCAAATATAATGTTCCTAGTTGAAATAAGCTGTGTCAATGAGAATTTTTACTTGGTAGGTATCTAATACTAGCTGGGAGTTTATTGTAAAACTTAATCCAATACCTTGGACCATTTCTGGACTTTACTAGTCTCGATTTATTTGTATCATGTCATGTCATGTGTATCATGTCTATGTATGGATGTTATCGTTTTATCAGCGGCGTGGGTCCATGGAAGCGGTGGAAGAGGATTTGAGTTTCAAGAAAAATACAATATAATAACGGAAGGTCAGCCGGTTCCAATTTTAAATTTGACTTCGAAGTGAAAAATTTAATTAGACATTTTAATGAAAATATCTATGAATAGAACGAGTGGTTAAACGGGTGCAAGAACATTGGAAAATGTTCTGTTGGAATTGTATTTTATTTAATATTAATGACAAATCCAAGTTTGTGTTCGTCAGCTATTGCGACTTGAATACTTTGTATAAAAACGTTAACAGACACAACATAATGAATTAGTTAATAAAAATAGGAGTATTTTAAAAAGATTAATTGACGTCACATGTTATCTCGCCGAACATGAACTCAGTTTCAGAGGGCACGATGAAGGTCATAACTCCTCTAACCGAGGAAATTACATTGCTTTATTTCATTTTTTGGCAAAATATGATGAAACATTAAACCACCATCTGGATCAGTCCTCCACAGTATTTCGCGTAACCTCTAATCGAATTCAGAGCGACTTAGTAAACTGTTTAGGTTGTGTAATATTGCAAACAATTAAAATTTAAATTAAAGACGTCTTATTTATTTCCATTATCTTAGACGAAACTACAGATATTACTAACTTGTGTCAGCTTTCTGTGGTTATGCGATATGTAAAAAACGATGCAACTGTTCAAGAGAGGTTTTTCGTATTTTTGAATTTTACGGCAGACAGAACAGCTGAAGCCGTATATGTATAAAAATGTATGCAGTATTGTACAAAATAACCTTAATTGTGGTACGAAATTAGTAGCTCAAAGCTACAATGGAGCAGCTGTACTGGCAGGACACTTAGTTGGAGTTCAAGCTTAAGTAAAAGAAACTTTTAATACCGCCATTTTTTATATTGTTTTGCCCATAGACCGAATTTAGTGCTATCCCAGTCTGTTGGTAGTATTAAAGAATGCAAGGTATTTTTTTAACCTTGGATGGATTGGCTTAATTTTTTTCAAAATCGACAAAGAGAACGCATGCGTTAAATGAAATGGCAAACAGATTTTCAAAGGTATGTTCAACACGCTGGAATTATAATGGCAGTCTGGTTGGTACAGTTAATGATTATCGAGAATCTTTAATATTACTATTTGAAAACATATTAAATAACAAAAGCGACTGGGATCCCGAGACTGCAAACAGCGCAAGAGGTTATTAAAGAATGATTTCAATTTTAATCTTTTTCAATTTTTTTTACGACATTTTTCCATATACAGACATTTTATACGATATTTTACAAACAAAATCAAATGATATTGGTTTTTGTATTACAAAAATTGCAGAGTTTGAACAAAATCTTCTTCGACATCGAGACAAATTTGAGTTTTTCTGGAATAGAACGAAGACTGAAAATTCGTAACCTCAAAATAAACGTTTTTGAATTGACAAAGTTAACGATCTTATCGGCGGCTTTTAGTGGAAATAATTGGCAATATGGTTCAACAAATACGAGACAATTTTAGTGATTTAAAATTTGTGGAATTGTGCAAGTACAGAGATTGGCCTTTTCCTGAAGAAGCCCTACATTACTTAGCATTTAATTATAATATTTTTTTTGATATACATGCTTTGCGATCTCAACTTTGTGTTTAATATACAACTCCTCAAGCAGCAACAAAAAATCTTCTAGGAATATTACAATTTTTAAAAGAAACTGGACTAGATAAAGCATATTGTGAAGTGACTAGACTTTGTGAATTAGTGTTAACTATTCCAGCTATAGAGCTATTCAGGAGAGATGGCGGTCGGGGTGACATGTCCGTCCGAATCAAGTAGTGTCCGTTGCAATTTTCCACCATAGGCGTGCGCGGCTAAATAAAATGAATGTCACAAATTTGTTATGTTTTCATATTAGTTATTTCATATTTCATTTATATTATTGTATTAGAATAAGTATTTTTGTATTAATATCTGTTATAATTATGTTTTGTCAGGACGTCGCGGGTCAGAAGAATATCACCAGAGTAATCGTTAACAACAACTCGCCTCGTCTTTATTTAAGAATAACAATACACCGTACTCACACTACTCGCTCACACTCCCGCTCAACTCGCTAAACTCCCTCAATAACTTCGATAACTTCTCTTCGCTCACCTCGCTTCAGTCTCTCCCCGCTCGCACACTCCCGCTCACCACGCTTGCTCGTTGCTAAAAGAGGCCCAGACGCCTCCTCCTCCCGCCGTTCTCCCTTCTTCCCCGCCAACCTGTCAAACCTCTCCTTTGCGCTCTCAGCTCGCGCCTCTTAAATCTAAATTCACGCTATACAACCACTCATACAATTTACATTTATAACATTTATAACACTCGTCCATCCTGAATTAAACCGCGTCCTCGCGGTTAGACGAAATCTTTCATCCAGCCCGGTTTCTGTCGCCTACGCTCGGGTCTGCTCGCATCAGGAACGCCTTCCAACTCGTCGCCGCTCGACGAATTCTCCGCCTCTGGCTCGAATTCCGCGTCGCTCTCCTCCCGCCCTTGCACATCCTCGTCCTCTCCATCTAACTTCTCATCATCGGTCGCATCGCTATCTGTCAGCACCTCCTCCACGTCAAACTCGTCCTCGAACGTCTCGCCCTCCACTGGATCATTCTCTGTCGCGTTCTTGTACAGTTTTATCTGCGAGACGTGCGCCGTTGTCTCGTAGATTCGCCCGCCCTCTGCTTCATTTAGCGTTCGCACTCTGTAAGTGTCCGCTGGAAGCACCTCGACGATGACTAGCGGCCCTCTGTACGCTGGTTGGAGTTTCGTGGATTCCCCAGTCGCCACAGGTGGTTTCTTCAGCACCACGATGTTGCCCACCTCGTAGGCAACGCCTCGAAATCGCGTCTTGTCGTAGTACGCCTTCGTCTTCGCCTGACTCGCCTCGATTGACCGCCGCACCTCGTCGTGAATCTCGCTGGGGTCTCGCCTTGGACGGTCCCTCTTCGTCACCCTCATTAGTCGGTTGTCCGACGCCGTTGGATGGAATCCAAACAGTACCTCGAAAGGTGTTCGCCCCGTTGTCTTGTTCTCGCTACGGTTTATGTCTCGCTCCACCTCGCGAATTCGCCTGTCCCATTCGGTCTCCTGCTCAAGGGACGCCAAAATTACCGGGACCACAGTCCGGTTTACTCGCTCGACCTGACCGTTTCCCTGTGCGCGATGGGTTGCGATGAGTGTGTGGTGTACGCCCTCTCGCTGGCAGAACTCCTCGAACTCCACTGCCGTGAACGCCGTCCCTCTATCGCTCACCACCATGTCAGGGTTACCATACTCATGGAAATAGTCCTGCAGAATCTGCACAGACTCCCTCGCCGTTGTTCCTCGCACCGCATACAACCTTGAGTATTTGGAAAAAGAATCCGTTATAATCAACAAATACGAATTTCCACGCATACTCCGGGGAAAAGGACCCAAATGATCGATATGGACACGCTGGAAGGGTCTAAGGGTAGGGGGAATTGGATTTAATAATCCCGCACGCCTTCCGCCCGGGGTCTTTCCCCACAAACACTCCATACACCCTCGGATGTGTCGCCTCACATACGCCCTCATCGACGGAAACCAGAAGTTCCGCAGAATCTTGGCCACCGTCCTCTCTTCCGCAAAATGTCCCATACAGTTGTGGTACTGGACCACCACTGACTTCCTCATTGATGACGGAATGACGTAGAGCACGCGCTGCTCGCCGTTCACCGTCACCTGTCTCACCAGTCGCCCCTCATCGAGTTGATAGTTGACAACTCGATTCTTCTCGCCTCTCGTGAGCTCTTCTTGGGGTCGCTGAAGAAGCTCCACTAGCTCTCGCAGTCGTGGATCATCGCGCTGGATTAAGTCCACTTCCTCCACACGAACTACCTGAAACACATCAAGTCTTTGCGCGCACTCGTCTATAGTATCTCTCGCGTTTTCCACGGGTGCCCGACTAAGAGCGTCCACATGCGCCATTCGCACGCCCGCACGATGTCGAATCGTGAAACGATACTCCATGAGAAGACTATATACCACCGCGCGATCTGTGGTTTCAACGCCTTCTTCTCGTTGAGATAGATCAACGCCTGACAGTCCGTCACTATAATAAACTCTACGCCCAACAAATACGTTCGTAGTCTCTCAACGCACCAGACCACCGCGAGTAACTCGAGTCGGCTCGAGTGGTAATTTCTCTCGGCGTCAGTTGTCTTTTTAGACACGCAATGCACCAAACGCAACTCGCCTTCATTATCGCGCTGTAATAGCATACCCGCTAATCCTTCCGCGCTCGCGTCAGTATGTAGCTCGGTTTGCGCTCGCTCGTCGAACGCACGTAATACTGGTCGCCCAACTAATTCGCGCTTCAAGTCCTCAAACAAACTGTTCTCACGCTCGCCCCACACAAAGGCCTTGTCCTTACGCGTTAAGTCGCTAATCGCCCGCACTTTCCGCGCATAGTTCGGAATAAACTTACGGAAGTATCCCGTCAGCCCAAGAAATCTGCGCACCTCGTGCTCATTCCTAGGTGGTGGAAACTTCTCGATCGCCCGCGTTTTTGGCACTCCCGGTTGAATGCCCTTCTCGCCCACGCTGAAGCCCAAAAATTCGACGCTCGGCATCGCAAATCGGCACTTCGTTAGTTTCAATGTTAAACCCGCACTCCTCACCCGCACCAATACTTTCTTCAACCGCTCGACAAACATTTCGAAATTCGCCGCCGGAATCAAAATGTCATCTAGATAGTATACTATCTCGCGCCCGTTCAACTCACCGAATACCTCATTCATCATCCGACAGAACTCGTAGGGCGCATTTGTTAGCCCAAAACACAATCGCTCGAACTCGCCTGTCGTGTCGGGGGTGATAAACGCTGTCTTCTGCTTCGCCGCCTCAGTCAATGGAATTTGCAGATATCCATTTGCCAAATCCGAAGTCGTGAATAACTTGTTACCCGCTAGCGTCAAAAACTGTTCCTCGATCTGAGGGATCGGATAGTTCACCCGCTCTGTTTGGTTGTTTAGGAAACGAAAGTCGATCACCAATCTCTTCTCGCCGTTCGCCTTTGGCACCAAGAGCACTGGACTCGCATAAGGTGACTGTGTTTCCCTTACTAGCCCCGCTTCCTTCCACTCCTCTACAATCTGCTTGATTGTCGCCCTGTCATCCGCACTAACCTTATAGGGCCTTCGCCTCACGGGGATTCCATTGTCGCGGATATCCACCTGCATTAAATGTGTGCATCCCATCTCGGCAAGTGACTGCGAAAAGCAATCGCGGTTCTCCTGCAACACATTAATCAAAATTTCTCGCTCTTCCGGCCTCAATTCCGGCCCAATGATCATCTCCCCCTCGGGCAATGGCTTCGCCCTTTCAATTGTCAAAATCTCTGCAAGCTCCTCGGTCTGCAGATCCTCAAACGGATCTTCCACCGCTTCAACACTCACCTCGCCACTCTCAATCCGCCACTTGACATGGTGATTTAATAAAAAGGTCTCGCCAATCAACATGTTAGGACCCATCACATCGTTCGGAACAACGTGAATCTCCAACTCCCTCACCATCGCTGTGCCCACTTTCAAATCCACGGTGACCACCCCGAGTGAGCTTACACGGTGCGGCGCTCCGAACCCGTTAAAAGACTCACATCGCGTTTCGTCCATCGCCAAATTCATTCGCTTCGCCTCGCTCTCTTTTAAGATGCACTCCGCCGCGCCTGTGTCAAACACTCCCTCGACTTCGTGCTCGCCGTTGATGATCGCCAGTTTTCGGAAACTCTTTTTCCTCTGAACCTTCCTCACAAAAAGCACCTCTTGCTTAAGCGGACACGCGCCAGACATGTGACCAACACCCTGGCATTTAAAGCACTTTACCTTCGGGCATGCGTTGCTTTTGTGGCCCTCTTGCTTGCAAACAAAGCACTTAAGTCGCGCGCACCTCGACGCCAAATGTCCCACCTCGCCGCACTGGAAGCACTTCCTTCCCTCGCTGGAGTTTCGAGCAGTTGGTGTTGCCGATGGTCTCGCAGGCCCCGCTGAAGCTGTCACGTTGGAGCGCGTCGGCTCCGACGGTTTCGCGCTCGGACGCGCCTCTCGACTTTTACTTACAACCGCACGACGCGTACCTTCTAGCCGCTCAAATTCAACCAAATCATGCAATAGTTCGTCTGCCGATGCATGAACCTTCGCCAACATAACATTGTAGCAGTCGCGTGACCACAAACCCGCCAGAACTTGTTCTTTTACTTCCGCGAACGCCAAATCTAATTTACGACACAACGCCACTTTCGCGAACAAATACTGATCTACGGCTTCATCCCTGAGTTGCACCCGCTGCATCATTTTGTTCAAATTGTCCACTTGGTTCTCCCGCACGAAAAATGTCTGTTCGAACGCGTTTTTAAATTGCGCCCACGTCGTTACCGCCGTACGAACGCCCTCATACCACTCACGCGCACCTCGCACTAATTTGTTTCGCGCCGTTTCGAAGATGTATTCATCTGTGAGATGGTGTAGCGCCTGTACGCTGTTCAGCTGTTGCAGCCACCTTCGTCCGTCTTCCCGATATCCACCAAACGCTGGGATGCCGCTCAAAACCTCCGGCATCACTCCTACACTTACAGTTGTTGTATTATTCGCTAGTTGGTTGAACATCGTCTGCATCAACGCATCACGCCGCGCATTTTCCTGCAGCATCATCGCCATTATCTCCCGCATTCCAGGATCAGCTGTTGGTGCTGCCGCACCGCCCGCTGCGCCATCTGTTGACTCCATTGTCGACCTTCCCGCACTCACCGCGCCGAAAAATGTTAGGTTGTCTTTCGCGCTTTCGCGCCGCGCCACGCCGACCGCGCCTAAACTTTACTGACCCAACCCCAAAGTTTTCTCGCCTCGCCACGCCACACCTTACACGCACTCGCGATTAACTCTATGATTGTCTTCGGGATATCCCACTTCTGATGTTATAATTATGTTTTGTCAGGACGTCGCGGGTCAGAAGAATATCACCAGAGTAATCGTTAACAACAACTCGCCTCGTCTTTATTTAAGAATAACAATACACCGTACTCACACTACTCGCTCACACTCCCGCTCAACTCGCTAAACTCCCTCAATAACTTCGATAACTTCTCTTCGCTCACCTCGCTTCAGTCTCTCCCCGCTCGCACACTCCCGCTCACCACGCTTGCTCGTTGCTAAAAGAGGCCCAGACGCCTCCTCCTCCCGCCGTTCTCCCTTCTTCCCCGCCAACCTGTCAAACCTCTCCTTTGCGCTCTCAGCTCGCGCCTCTTAAATCTAAATTCACGCTATACAACCACCATACAATTTACATTTATAACATTTATAACAGTGATGTGGCCATCATAATACTTTCCCTATATTTTACTCGAAAACTATGAGGTTTACGCAAAATGTTTATTCTTAATAATTTGTTCACTTTTTAATTCTCTACAATTATTTTGTATATAATCATACTGATGGTTGCGACCGTTACTATGTGGTAATTCATAATGAACACTGAATAAAACACTTACTATGTTTTTAACCATTATAATTTATTATAATATATAAATATATTACAATGTGTACACGTTAAAAACATAGTAAGTGTTTTATTCAGTGTTCGTTTTTTATATAATCTTTATGTAACTGCAATAGTTTATTGGAAATTGGGAAAAAATGTCAAAATTTTTAATTTTTTTTTGTTTTCTCAAAAGTTAAGAATTTTATGAAAAATATGTTTTGATGAAACTTGTTTAGTTTTTTATTCTCTTTAACTTTTGTTTGAAAAGTTTTTTAATATTTTTCATATTAAAGAAAATATCGGAAAAAAACAAAAAACGGCCTCGAGTAAACACCTACTTCCGGTTTATGAATGTTCACCAAAAGCTTTTTGGTTCCAGTTTTTAACGCCAAAACCTTAAGTTTAAAGTTTCATCTCAATCGGATCATTCATTTTTGAGATACAGCACCCGCAGACATTTTCATGCACGAAAACAATACTTCCCCTATATATAGCATATAGGGAAAGTAAACCGTTTAATATAATAATGGTTTAATAACTATTTGTAACATATAATGTGTTAAAATCCTTTAGATCGTTCTAGAAAATAATTAAATAATTTAAACTATTCATAAAGTTTAATTGCGGAGGCATTTA